>CAWUFW010015165.1:2500-374978 GCA_963921515.1 Calotriton arnoldi | reverse complement strand
CTAAACCCTGAAACACCAGCCCCAGCAAGACCCCCTACACTGCCCGAACACCACTGCACTGCCCTAGACTCTGGAACACCAGCCCCAGCAAGACCCCCTACACTGCCCGAACACCACTGCACTGCCCTAAACCCTGAAACAACAGCCCCAGCATGACCCCCTACACTGCCCGAACACCACTGCACTGCCCTAAACCCTGAAACACCAGCCCCAGCACGACCACCTACACTGCCCGAACACCACTGCACTGCCCTAAACCCTGAAACACCAGCCCCAGCACGACCCCCTACACTGCCCGAACACCACTGCACTGCCCTAAACCCTGAAACACCAGCCCCAGCACGACCCCCTACACTGCCCGAACACCACTGTACTGCCCTAAACCCTGAAACACCAGCCCCATTACGACCCCCTACACTGCCCGAACACCACTGCACTGCCCTAAACCCTGAAACACCACCCCCTGCATGACCCCCTACACTGCCCGAACACCACTGCACTGCCCTAAACCCTGAAACACCACCCCCTGCACCACCCCCTACACTGCCCGAACACCACTGCACTGCCCTAAACCCTGAAACACCACCCCTGCACCGCCCCCTACACTGCCCGAACACCACTGCACTGCCCTAAACCCTGAAACACCACCCCCAGCACGACCCCCTTTACTGCTCGAACTCCACTACACTGCCCCAAACCCTGAAACACCACCCCAGCACGACCCCCTACACTGCCCAAACACCACTGCCCTAAACCCTGAAACACCACCCCTGCACGACCCCCTACACTGCCCGAACACCACTGCACTGCCCTAGACCCTGAAACACCACCCCCAGCACGACCCCCTACACTGCCCGAAAACCACTGCACTGCCCTAAACCCTAAAACACCACCCCCAGCATTACCCCCTATACAGCCCAAACACCACTGCACTGCCCTAAACCCTCAAACACTCCCCCAGCACGACCCCCTACACTACCCGAACACCACTGCTCTGCCCTAAACCCTAAAACACTCCCCCAGCACGACCCCCTACACTACCCGAACACCACTGCACTGCCCTAAACCCTAAAACACTCCCCCAGCACGACCCCCTACACTACCCAAACACCACTGCACTGCCCTAAACCCTAAAACACTACCCCCCGCATGACCCCCTACACTACCCAAACACCAATGCACTACCCTAATCCCTAAAACACTACCCCCGCATGACCCCCTACACTACCCTAAACCCTAAAACACTACCCCCGCACGACTCCCTACACTACCCAAAGACCACTGCACTACCCTAAACCCTAAAACACGACCTCCTACACTACACAAACACCACTGCACTACCCTAAACCCTAAAACACTACCCCCTACACTACACAAACACCACTGCACTACCCTAAACCCTAAAAACTACCCCCAGCACGAACCACTACACTACCCAAACACCACTGCACTACCCTAAACCCTAAAAAACTACCCCCAGCAGTACCCCTACACTACCCAAACACCACTGCACTACCCTAAAGCCATAACACTACCCCCAGCAGTACCCCCTACATTACCCAAACACCACTGCACTACCCTAAATCACTAACCCCAGCACGACCCCCTACACTACCCAAACACCACTGCACTACCCTAAAACACTACCCCCAGCACGCCCCCTACACTACCCAAACACCACTGCACTACCCTAAACCCTAAAACACTCCCCCAGCACGACTCCCTACACTACGCAAACACCACTGCACTACCCTAAACCCTAAATCTACCCCCAGCATGACCCCCTACACTACACAAACACCACTGCACTACCCTAAACCCTAAAACACTACCCCAGCCCGACCCTCTTCACTACCTAAACACAACTGCACAATTTGTTACAGGCGTTGCAACGCAGGCCTTTGGTGCTTACTGGAAGTACCTAGTGGGCTAGTTGGGCCCCAGGGACCCTCAGGATTCAAGGTGACCTAATCCCCCAACTTAAAACGCACCACGGGGCGCGTTTGCACAGTGGTGAAGGGAGGGGCGGGGCCTCAGGTGACATGTGCGCAAACACGCCCTGTGGTGCGTTTTAAGTTGGGGAATTAATTCCCTTGAATCCTGAGGGACCCTGGGGGCCAACTAGCCCACCAGGTACCTTCAGTAAGCACAACAGAGTTGCGTTGCAGAGAGGTGAAAAAGATGCGTGGCCTCGGAACGCCTCTCTGCAACTCAGCTCTGTGGTCCTAACTGTAGGTACCTGGGGGGCTAGTTGGGCCCCAGGGACCCTCAGAATTCAAGGGAACTTAATCCCGCAACTTAAAACGGCCACAGGGCGCATAGTGTTCCCTAGTGTATGTAGGTGTTTTCACTGTATTCTAAGTGTTTTTTAGCATAGCACTGGCTCTGGTTAGTCAGAGTCAGTTACCACCAGTACCCGTCTGAAAAAGTTGTGGGCACAGGATGATTTTGCAACAAGGCCTCTTTCTGCTCCTCTGTTGGTTCTTTCTGCACATCTTCTGCTTCTTTCTGTGCGTTTTTTCTTCTGTCTTCACATGTCCTACCTCTGTAGGCATAGTTAGAAACTAGCATTTAAAAAAACCTTTGAAATTCACTTAAAAAATCATAGGTTTCAGGCACGTTATAGTTAGAAATTAGCATTTAAAAAACCTTTGAAATTCACTGAAAAAACCATAGGTTTCAGACACGTTATAGTTAGAAATTAGCATTTAAAAACCTTTGAAATTCACTGAAAAAAACCATAGGTTTTAGGGACAGTTATAGTTAGTTGGACATTTCACTCGTACAAAACCATAGAAATTCCCCCGTTATAGTTAGTTCAGCTAACTATAACTCGCGCCCGCAATGCACTGCTGATGACGTCACATATTACATCACTCATGACATGGTCAGTGACATCACTGATGAC
Source organism: Calotriton arnoldi (assembly GCA_963921515.1). NCBI lineage: Eukaryota > Metazoa > Chordata > Amphibia > Caudata > Salamandridae > Calotriton > Calotriton arnoldi. Next base: position 372,070 of record CAWUFW010015165.1, on the reverse strand, counting down.
ATCACTCATGACATCTCAAATGACATCACTGATGACATCATCCATGTGATAATTTCATGCATCTTCTCACACCCTAATATAACTTTTGATACACCCACTCTAAATTACAGACTGCCATTCTCAAAACCATAGACACTCCAACACCAAAAACTACATACCCACTCACTGATTCTTAGGTCTACACACACATCCACTCACTCACCCGTACAGTCACTCATACTTAGTCACTCAGTACAGGACTATCATATGCACTCATACACCTATATAAACACTCACACACCGCCACTCATCCATAGAGGTACTCACACACCTAGTCAGTCATGCAAAAACTTAATCACACACCCATTTACTCACCTATACAGTTATACACATACCAGCTCACTTACTCATACAAATACTAGCACATTCTTACGCTCTTATACAATCACTGATACAAGTACACACTCATCCATACAGCCTCTCTCACAATCACACACTCTCACTTATAGCCATTTATATACTCCAACACACATATATACTGCCTTGCACATATGTAGTTACTCACACATGTACCACTGAGATATACATTCAATCACTAACACACCCATACACACACTCACCCACCCATACAGTCCATCACAGATGCACTCTTGAAACCATGCACCCAGTGAATCACCAACTCACACATCTATGCACAGAGTCACACACACCCCACCCACACAAACACTCAGGCACCCATACAGATACTCAGACAATCAATCAATAACCCATGTAGACACTCATGTAGCTATTCAGAAAGCCATGCAGCCGCTTACAAACCAACAGACAGACGGATACAGACATTCACACAGTTTAGTCACTAACCCATGCATTCAGTAAGATACATTTAATCACTCACTTGTAGAGTCAGTCACTCACGTACTAAATCATCCATTCAGACACTTATACACCCACTCATTCTTCAATACGCCTTTCCCTAAATATATTAAACATATTTAAACTTTACAGAAACACACAGTCACTGGATGATGTCATCAGTGATGTCACTGACCATGTCATGAGTGATGTAATATGTGACGTCATCAGCAGTGCATTATGGGGCGCGAGTTATAGTTAGCTGAACTAACTATAACGGGGGAATTTCTATGGTTTTGTACTGAGTGAAATGTCCAACTAACTATAACTGTCCCTAAAACCTATGGTTTTTTCAGTGAATATATATATATATATTACCTACTGGCGGTCGCCAGTAGGTAGTTATAGTTAGGACCAATTATCCATAGGAAATTCGTAACATTCTTTTCCCAATAACTTTGGCGCCGGTTGACGAATCTTGGCGAAATTTTCAAAACTTATGGCCCGCTCCGGTCAGCTCCTATCTTGAAAGTTTCGGGGTGATTTGGCAAGCGGGGGCCGAGAAAAAAGGGGGGTCCCAAAATGTGTTTTCTCCATGTTAATTCCCATAGGAAACTTTAGACACGGCTACAGCCCGAACTGCTGAACGGAATTACAACCAAATTTGGCAAAAAGGTAGTGCTTGGTTCAGAAAGCGCCCTTTTTTTAAATGGTGTAAATCCGTTCAGTAAATCCAGAGAAATTCAAAAAATAAGAGTCAAAAAATCAATTTCCCATAGGAAACTTTATGCAAGGTTACAGTCGAAACTATTGAACGGATTTACCCTCAAATTTGGCAAAAAGGTACTGCTTGGCTCAGAAAGCGACCTTTTTAAAAATGGTGTAAATCCGTTCAGTAGTTGCTGAGAAAATCAAAAATAAAAGTTTCGATATTTAGAGGCACAGAGGATCCGCGGACCCTCCCGACCACGAGCTTCATGCTAATTGGCTGTCAACACTCCAAACCAGGAAGTGTTGGCAGTTATCTTGTGCCTCGGTAGAACCGAGGCACAAGAAAACAGAAAAACTAAGGCGCAAAACAAGAAAGGGGGCAGGGTAGAAACACCCTGACCCCCTAGGCCTGCTCAGGGGGTCCCACAAGGACCCCCAGGGCCCAAAAAAACATTTTTTTTTTTAAATCAGCAAAATGCGCGCCAGATCCGCGGATCCGCCCGCGGAAAAAAAAATACGAAGCGCGGACTCCCGCGCTTCGTTAATATTTAGCCCCCGGGTGGGCCAAGTCCCAGGGGCATGTTTAACATAATTGCGGGGGCGCAGGGGGGCCCCCGCAGCCCCAGTGACAGCAACCCCCCGGGGCTTGTCTGAAATATTTGCGGGGGCACACAGCCCCCCCGCAGCCCCGGGGACCACCACCCCCCCGGGGCTTGGTTTTTTCAATGTTGGGGGGGCCTCCAAGGCCCACCAAAGCCTCGGGGACTGCCACCCCCCGGGGCTTTTGTCAAATATTTGCAGGGGGCACACAGCCCCCCCGCAGCCCCAGGGACCGCCACCCCCCAGGGCTTGTTTATTTTTTTAAGAAATAAACCTGTGTGGGGGGCTCGAGCCCCCCCACATGCCCCGGGGACCGCCACCTCCCCGGGGCACTAAATATTTAAAGAGCCCCGGGGACCATCACCTCCCCGGGGCTTTGAAAATGTTGGGAGGGGGCCGCGCGGCCCCTCCTGGAGCCTGTGATGGCCCTGGGGACCGCCACCCCCAGGGCCGGCTCCTGCAGTGTCCCGGGTGCCCACCCCCAGGACACTGCTGTTTGCAATGACAGGGCGGGAGCCTCGCGGCTCCCGCCCTGTCATTGCAAACTGTGGTTTGGGTTTTGAAGCGAGAGCAGGGAAACCTGCTCTCGCTTTCAAAATCAAACCACATTGCTTCTCACACGGGAGCTGCATGTCAGCAGCTCCCCGTGTGGAAAGCAATGCCGGCTCCCGCAGGAGGCAGGGAGCCGGCGGGACCGTGGGGGAATTGGGGACCCCCCCACGGTCCCCAACGAGAGGCCAGGCCCCGGGGATGGGGTCCCCGGGGCCATGAGTGGCCCGGGAGGGGGGCCACGTGGCCCCCCTCCCCCATTATAAAAAAAAAAAAACACGGTAAGGCCGGCCCCGGGGAATGGGGTCCCCAGGGTCATAAATGGCCTGAGGAGGGGGGCCACGCAGCCCCCCTCCAAAAATGTAATTTAAAAAATAAAACACTGGCCATGCCCCGGGGATGGGGTCCCCGGGGCCGCATATGGCCTCGGAAGCGGAGCCACGCGGCCCCCTTCCATTAAAAAATAAAAATAAATAGGGGTGAGGCCCTGGGGGATGGGGTCCCCAGGGCCAATAAAATAGGAAAGGTAGAGGGGCCACACAGCTCCCCTTCTTAAATTTTTTTTTTTTAAAAAGACCGGCATCGCGCCGGAGGCCCCGCCCCCTCCCTGCAGCACTCTGCAAACGCGCCCCTGGCGCGTTGTAAGATGGGGAACTAATTCCCCTTGAATACTGGGGTCTCTGGGCCAACTAGCTCACCAGGAACCTCCAGTATGCACCAGGAGCTGCGTTGCAGAGAGGTGTTCAGAGGCCACGCCCCTTTTACACCTCTCTGCAACGCAGCTCTGTGGCGCTTACTGGAGGTACCTGGTGGGCTAGCTGGACCCCAGTGACCCTCAGGATTCAAGGGGACTTTATCCCCCAACTTAAAACACGCCACGGGCGCGTTTGCACAGTGGTGAAGGGAGGGGCGGGCCTGAGGTGACATGTGTGCAAACACGCCCTGTGGCGCGTTTTAAGTTGGGGAATTAATTCCTCTTCAATCCTGAGGGTCCCTGGGGTCCAACTAGCCCACCACGTACCTCCAGTAAGCGCCACAGAGCTGCGTTGCAGAGTGGTGTAAAAAGGGGCGTACAGGTACCCTGGAGCTTACTGGAGGTACCTGGTGGGCTAGTTGGACCCCAGGGACCCTCAGGATTCAAGGGGACTTAATCTCCCAACTTAAAACGGCCACAGGGCGTGTTTGTACACATGTCACCTCAGGCCCCCCCCTCCCTTCACCACTGTGCAAATGCGCCCCGTAGCGCGTTTTAAGAGGTAGTTTTAATCCCCCTGCCCTATTATGTACTAGGGCCTTACAGAGGAGGTCATGCTAATCACAGGGGTACCCCAACGCATAGTGTTCCCTAGTGTATGTAGGTGTTTTCACTGTATTCTAAGTGTCTTTTAGCATAGCACTGGCTCTAGGCCTGGTTAGTCAGAGTCAGTTACCACCAGTACCCGTCTGGAAAAGTTGTGGGCACAGGATGATTTTGCAACAAGGCCTCTTTCTGCTCCACTGTTGGTTCTTTCTGCACATGTCTTGCATCTTCCTGCACTTTTCTTCGTCTTTGTGGACTTCTGTTGCTTCTTTCTGCATTTCTTTTGCTTCTTTCTGTGCGTTTTTCTTCTTTCTTCACATGTCCTACCTCTGTAGGCATAGTTAGAGACTAGCATTTAAAAAACCTTTGAAATTCACTTAAAAGACCATAGGTTTCAGGCACGTTATAGTTAGAAATTAGCATTTAAAAAACCTTAGAAATTCACTGAAAAAACCATAGGTTTCAGGCACGTTATAGTTAGAAATTAGCATTAAAAAAACATTAGAAATTCACTGAAAAAACCATAGGTTTCAGGGGCGTTATAGTTAGTTGGACATTTCACTCGTACAAAACCCGTGAAATTCCCCCATTATAGTTAGTTCAGCTAACTATAACTCGCGCCCCCGCAATGCACTGCTGATGACGTCACATATTACATCACTCATGACATGGTCGGTGACATCACTGATGACATCACTGATGACATCTCAAATGACATCACTGATGACATCATCCATGTGATAATTTCATGCATCTTCTCACACCCTAATATAACCTTTGATACACCCACTCTAAATTACAGACTGCCATTCTCAAAACCATAGACACTCCAACACCAATAACTACATACCCACTCACTGATTCTTAGGTCTACACACACATCCACTCACTCACCCGTAATGTCACTCATACTTACGGTCACTCAGTACAGGACTATCATATGCACTCATACACCTATATAGACACTCACACACCGCCACTCATCCATAGAGGTACTCACACACCTAGTCAGTCATGCAAATAATTAATCACACTCCCATTTACTCACCTATACAGTTATACACACACCAGCTCACTTACTCATACAAATACTAGCACATTCTTACGCTCTTATAAAATCACTGATACAAGCACACACTCATCCATACAGCCACTCTCACAATCACACACTCTCACTTATAGCCATTTAAATACTCCAACACACATATATACTGCCTTTCACATATGTAGTTACTCACACATGTACCACTGAGATATACATTCACTCACCAACACACCTATACTCACACTCACCCACCCATACAGCCCTTCACAGATGCACTCTTGAAACCATGCACCCAGTAAATCACCCACTCACACATCTATGCACAGAGTCACACACACCCCACCCACACAAACACTCAGGCACCCATACAGATACTCAGACAACCAATCAATAACCCATGTAGACACTCATGTAGCTATTCACAAACCCATGCAGCCGCTTACACACCAACAGACAGACGGATACAGACATTCACACAGTTTAGTCACTAACCCATGCATTCAGTAAGATACGTTTAATCACTCACTTATAGAGTCAGTCACGCACCTACTAAATCATCCATTCAGACACTTATACACCCACTCATTCTTCAATACGCCTTTCCCTATATATTAAACATATTTAAACTTTACAGAAAGACACAGTCACTGGATGATGTCATCAGTGATGTCATTTGAGATGTCATCAGTGATGTCATCAGTGATGTCACTGACCATGTCATGAGTGATGTAATATGTGACATCATCAGCAGTGCATTGCGGGGGCGCGAGTAATAGTTAGCTGAACTAACTATAACGGGGGAATTTCACGGGTTTTGTACGAGTGAAATGTCCAACTAACTATAACGCCCCTGAAACCTATGGTTTTTTCAGTGAATATATATATATATTCACTGAAAAAACCATAGATTTCAGGGACGTTATAGTTAGAAATTAGCATTTAAAAAACCTTTGAAATTCACTGAAAAAACCATAGGTTTCAGGGACGTTATAGTTAGTTGGACATTTCTCTTCTACAAAACCATAGAAATTGCCCCGTTATAGTTAGTTCAGCCAGCTGGGACCGCAGGGGCATTGGGGCTCCACCGCGGTCCCCAATGTTGAGGGCTGGGGATGGGGTTCCCAGGGCCAGAAGTGGCCCAGGGGCATGGCCCCCCTTCCGGGAAAAATAAAAAAGTTTTTTCATAAAAACGAGGCCAGGCCCCGGGGGATAGGGTCCCTGGGGCCAATAGTGGCCAAGGGAAAGGAGGCCATGCGGCCCCCTTCCCGTTTTTTTTAATAAAAAAGAAATAAATGCTCAGGCCATGGGGGATGGGATCCCATGGTCCAAAAAATACTAAAAGAAGGCGGGCCACACAGTCCCCCTTCTAAAAATATTTTTTAAATAAAATCCGTCATCTCGCTGGAGGGCCCGCCCCCTCCCTGCACCACTCTGCAAACGCGCCTCCTGGTGCATTCTAAGTTGGGGGATTAAGTCCCCTTGAATCCTGAGGGTCCCTGGGGGCCAACTAGCCCACCAGGTACCTCCAGTAAGCCCCACACAGTGGGATTGCTGAGAGGTGGTCCGAGGCCACGCCCCTTTTTACACCAGTCTGCAAACGCGCCTCTTGAAGCACTGCTGGTGGGGCGATGAGGTCCTCTTGTGTCCTGAGGACCTCAGGACTAAAGTGGACTTCATCCCCCGAGCAGCAGTGCGCCAGGAGGTACGTTTGCAGAGTGGTGTAAAAAGGGGGCATGGCCTCGGACCAGTCTCAGCAATCCTGCTGTATGGGGCTTACTAGAGATAACAGGAGGGCTAGTTGGCCCCCAGGGACCCTCAGAAGGCATGGGGACTTCATCCCCTAACCAAGAGCGCGCCAGGAGGTGCATTTGCAGGGTGGTGGAGAAAGGGGGCGTGGCCTGTGTCCACCTCTCAGCAATCCCACTATCTGGGGCTTACTGGAGGTATCAGGTAGGCTAGTTGGCCCCTAAGGACCCCCAGCAGTGAAGGGGACTTTAATCCCCATCAAAGAGCGTGCCAGGGAGCGCGTTTGCAGACTGGTGGTCAAAGGGGGCGTGGCCTGCTATGAGTACTTACCAATGCTGCTGTGTGGGACTTACTGGAGGTAATAGGAGGGGTAGCTGGCCCCCAAGGTTGTCCTTGGGGGCCAACTACCCTTCCTGTTACCTCCAGTAAATCCCACACAGTGGGATTGCTAAGAGGTTTTCTGAGGCCACGCCCTCCCTTTCTCCACCATTCTGCAAACGCGCCTCATGGCACACTACGGGTTGGAGGATGAAGTTCACTTTACTCCTGAGGGACTTTGGGGGCCAAGAAGCCCTCCTGGTACCTCCTGTATGTCCTACGCAGTGGAATTCCTGAGCGCTGGTTGGAGGCCCAGCCCCCTTTCTCCACCACTCTGCAAATGCGACTACCAGTTGAAGAAGCATTTGCAATGTAATAGGTTTCACATTTGCGAGAGTTAGAGCTATTGGCGTTGTAAATGTAAAAGTGTTTTATTAATGTTTCTTGGAGTGGAGTGGATGTAGGTTGTGTGTAGTGGAATTATGTGGAATGTTGTGCAGTGAAATTATGTGGATAGAAAGTATGTGGTATTTAGTGTATAGGAATTATGTAGACTGGGATTATGTGTTATGGAGAGTACTTGTGTGGTATGATAGTCTGTGTTGTGGAGTGGTAACCTCAGGTTTAATCTTCCTGTTTCCATAGATGCTAAACTATAAACTCAGGGGGACATTCACAAGGACTTATCTCCGAGTTATCGCCACCTTAACGCAACAAAAGTGGAGATAGATTTAACGCCCCATTCACAAGCGGTTGCAAACTGCAGACAACGCAAGTATTCCCGCGATAACTGCCTCAAAATGTACCTCCACGGGTGACACCACCAACTAACCCTAATGAGATGCAGAGTAGGCGTTCCCGTGCAAAAACACACGAAAACACCACTACACCACTTTCACAACGAACTACCAGGTCTGCGATGCGAACCAAAAAGAGGCGATAAGCCGCGGTAGCAGCAGGGAATTAACACCTGCCTTTTGTTGGTGTAAAGCAGGACGACTACCCGCAGTATGAAAGGGAGCCCAGCCCAGAGCCACATCTGAAGACCCACAGATGCCATGGAGACAATGATCATGCAGCTCGGAGACCCATGAGAGCCACAACACCCACCCCACCACACCCAGGCCCCCTCCCCCGGATCCCCCCACCCCCGGGACAAACACATACCTTGCACGACACAAGAGCCACAAAAATCGCATGATGTCGCACAATGACAACAAGAAACACATGTGTGGGCCGAAGAACGAGAAACAGTCACTCATTATTGAAGTAACAACCAAAAACTTTATTGAATACAACACAAAACACCAATGCGGAAGATTCCTGTTGGGCCCGTCCGGGACAATCCTGATGTCACAGCCTGGAAAATAAAGCACAAAATAAGAACGTGTGTCATGCGCACATCAAAGGAGCGAGACACAGAGAAACAGAGAAGGAAAGAAAGGCAGAGAGAGAAAGAGAGAGAAGGAAAGGAAAGGAAAGGAAGGGAAGGGAGAGGGAGAGAGAGAAGGAAAGGAAGGGAGAGAGAGAGAGGGAGAAGGAAAGGAAGGGAGAGAGAGAGAGGGAGAAGGAAAGGAAGGGAGAGAGAGAGAGGGAGAGGGAAAGGAAGGGGGAGAGAGAGAGAGAGGGAGAAGGAAAGGAAGGGAGAGAGAGAGAGGGAGAAGGAAAGGAAGGGAGAGAGAGAGAGAGAGGGAGAAGGAGGGACACCTCCTCCCCGCGCACCCAGGCACCACTGCTCACCTGCTGCCACCGGTGTGTCTCCAACCACATGCTGGTATACACTGCAAGCCACCAGGTCTGCAATCTGTAATTGAGGCCAGAGTCAATCATGGCAGAGTCCATCACACTGCACACGGCAACAACGCCTGTCCGTCCTGCGCACACATGCAGCCGCACCCTACCCCCTCCCTCCGGCCAGCGCTGGCTGTCCGCACTTGAGCACCCAGGCCACACTGCTCACCTGCCGCCAACGGTGTGTCCACCAGTGGGCACACCACATGCCCGTGCAAGCTCCAGGCCCAGGTCCTGCCACCATGGCATGCTCCACATCATGCGGACCCGCGCCGCGGCCCAGCAGGTCCCACACATGATGCTGAGTCCTGAGGCATGAATGGCAGAGACCACATCAGTGCACACGTCATCATCGCAGGCTGCACACCCGCTCGGCAATTTCAGTGCCACTAACCCTGTGCAACCCCAGTCAGCGCCACGTGGTGGTAGGCCCGTGACGGCCGCATGGCTCCGGGTGCCACTAACCCTGTGCAACCCCAGTCAGCGCCACGTGGTGGTAGGCCTGTGACGGCCACATGGCTCTGGGTGCCACTAACCCTGTGCGCAATAACTCATGGGCCCTTTAAGATTGAGTATCGTGGAACGTCCGTCATCCAGTCACCACCGGCAGTGGGGAGTGTGACGTTGTCGGCCTCTTATATTGGCGGGGTCACATGGCCTGTGACGCCTGTGCCGGATGGGTGTGGTGTGCATGCAAATCTGCCCTCAGGGAGTGGCCGTGACATGCTGACAACCAGACCAGCGACCTGCAGACCACTAGCGTGTAAACCTGCGACTTGTAGCTATGTGGCCCCCCCCTCGGAGCGTAAGCAGAGTGGTCTGGCCTGGCGTACGCCGGACCAGCGCAGAGCTTGCAACAATGACTCGGGGCTCTGGGCGTGGTTCAGTCCATGTCCGGACAAGGAAGTAACTAATGCGTGTGTCCCTGTTGTGGTGTCTGCAGCACCCGGAACGCAATCGGCAATGTAGCACACTGTGACTGGAATCCCACTAGATGAGCATCATTGACGTTGGGGGGAATCACTGAGCCTACATTCATCCACACATTCATACATGAATGATGAAAGACATGACACAGCAGTGCGTTTCTGAATGTTTAATGCACATCCAGTGGAGTTTTGCAGCTGGAGCAGTACAGGGCCATGCCAACCCCACTACACAATATGGGCCCATGGAGGGCCAGCCAGAGTCCATCGGGGAATGTCAAGTACAGCGGAAGAGGAAGGGTACAGTCCACAGTGTGGTCGCCGTGTCATTGGTCACAAAACAGGATATGGCAGTCCATGTCGCGGTACAAGGTGAGTGCAGCAGAGTGTATCGGGGGTCAGTGGAAGGTCATGGGGCGATGTGCGGCACCAAGCAGCAACAGGCCAGGTGGCAGACATGAATGCTAGTGCCTCCTTCTGAACTCAAGCCCATCCACGTCCTCGTCCTCGGATGTGTGCTCTGCCCCACCTGTGGGTGGTGCAGTTCCGGCTGCGGCACTGTGTGCCACTGACACATCAGGGGCCGGAGGTGGATTGTCGGCCGCACTGTGTTGCAGTGACACATCAGGTGCCGGAGTGGAAATGCCTGCTGCACTGTGAGGCACTGACACACCAGGGGGCGGAGATGTGGATGGTGTAGGGGCAGCAGCATTCATCTGCGCCACGCCATGTGGCAGCAATGCCATGATGAGGACATGCAGGGCATGGTAGATCCCAGCTACATTTCGCTGATGTGCAGCGGTGGCTGCCATCCTTTCTGCCTCCATCCGCACCATGTCCTCCATGAGCCTCTGCATGTGTGCCATCTCACGGCTGAGATCGCTGGAGCCACTCTGAGTGGACAGGTGTTCTTGTCTCCGAGTCATGACTCCAGCGATGTCAGCCAGGGCTCGTTGGAGACCATGGAGCAGCGTGTGGGTGTCCGTTAGGGACTGGAGGTGGTCCCTGATGGGACTCAGACACCCATGGATGGCGTCAAGGTTGCCAACCATGAGGTCGAACCCCACCCGCACCTGCTCAGCCATCTCCCTCTGGACCTCCAACACACAGCGTTGGAAGGCCATGTGTTGTTCGGGGGGGCCTTGGAAGACAGTCGGGGTTGTGGGTGCCTCCTGCTCGGTGGTTTGTGGAGTGGCTGGGGTCTCCTCGATGCAGCTGGGCTGCCCTGGTCCTGGAGGTGATTGGCGGATGAGTTCAATGATGTCTTGGAGGGCTTGGGTGTTGATGCTGGTGGTGTCCTCCTCGTCATCAATGAAGAGTGGCTGGGACTGCTCTGCAGGTGGCGTTGACGGTACCCCTGCAATGTGAAGGGGAGATGCTGTGTTACAATGTGTCCACATGTATGTAGCCGCATGGTACATGTTCACATTCAGACAGCATGGCAATGTACCTTGTGACAGGCTGTTGATCAGGGCCATGATCCAGAGTCATTGTGGGTGTGCACTGTGCTCTGCTTGATTGTGCATGTGTGCCATTGTGGCCATCTCCCCCCGTCCCCCCAGTACCTGGTGGTTACTCACCCTGTTGCTGTTGTGTCATGTCGAGCAGTGTCCGGTGCCCCGACTCCTGCCACGGTCACCACACTGATGACTGTAGGAGAGTAGGATCTGCCTCTTATGGTTACCCCCACTTTTTGCTGGTGTATCACTGTTTTTCGACTTTAGTCTGGCTGGGGCCCTGCTATCCAGGACCCCAGCCTAGCTGCTTCCTCTTTAAATTGATTCCCTGTACTTTAGGTACACCACAGATTGGATTCTGGAGTGCCCTTATAAGTCCCTAGTATATGGTATACTATGTACCAAGGGCATAGGTACCCCAGAGGCCTACCAGGGGCTGAAGCATGTATTGTGCCACCCCTGGAAGGCCATCCAAAATGACACCACAGGACTGCTACTGCAGCCTGAGTGAGGTGGTGCATGCACCCCTTACATAGATATAGGTTCACTATATCTCACCTGACACTGCACATAGAAACCTATCAGTCACCCCTATGGCAGGCCTTATCAATCCTGAAGGCAGGGTGCTTGGTTATATGTGAGAGGGTGCCCATGCATGAGCAGAGCCTCTCTGCAGCTCTCGGAATCTCCTATCCGGGGTTGTCTGTGGTGCAGCCTGACCATATACTCTTAAGTGCATTATATCTAAACGGTAAATGCTAACTTTGGGATGGCTGCACGGAAACATGTCGTGTTTGGTGTCAAACACCTTGGAATCATACCCCCACACCAGTACCTGGTGTGGGAGTATGATCCCACCCTTCTAGAGGGAGAGACATAACAGCACTGGTATACCCGGTACCAACTAAACAGAGCCTGGCATCACAAAATGGATGCTGCAGCCACAGACACGAGTCTGGCCTCCTGCTGCTGACCGAAACTCCGGCAGGGGAGGCCTGGACAATAGGTTTCCTGTCTCAGGGAGGTGTTACCACCTCCCAGACAGGCCTTAGTGGATTGGGGCTGGGTGGTGCACTCTCTGAGTGCTTTGAAGTCCTGCACTGGGGGCACATTTGGTGTCCTCGTGTATACCCCAGTTCAAACCGGTTGCAGGGGCTGCCAGCCCCTGCTCTGGCATGAAACTGGACAAAGGAAATGGGTGTAGCCACCCCTCTTTCCAAACCCTCCCATAGGTGGGTCCCCAGAGGTAGTCCAACCCCTTTCCTTAGTATAAGTAAGGGAACCCTGCCAACAGGACTTTAGATATCCCTGGACGAAACTCTGTAGCTGAATCCTGGACCTTCGACGCTCTACATCAAGATTAGAGGACTGAAGAATCTCCCTTGGGGTCAAGGAGTGACTCCCCTGCTTGGCAGGCAACAACGAAGCATCTGTCCGGTCTGCATCACCGAAGCTCCCGCCGGACGCCGAAGTCTTTGCATCACCAGAGGTGGATTTCCAGACTTCCCCGAGGCTGCCCTGAGTTCCCAGCAAAGCTGAGGCAAGTAGCTGTCGTGGGTAATGTGGAACCGTGACCCCTGGACACCGAGCACATTTGCAAGTGCACCAACTTTCTGACATTTCTCGAAGCCGTGCTTTGGGTTCCAAGTAGCCCTAGCGCAGAGCACCAATTGCAGCAAAGATCACTGGCCTACACTCCACGAGTGTCCCGTGGGCCAGCTCCAAGTGCGACCGCTCAAGGCTCCTTCGCGATCTCTAGTCCATTGGCTAGTGGGTCCCCACGAAGGCAACTCTTCATTTGCTTGGGCTTTCCTGGTTGCTCCAGAAGAGCCCTGACTTACCTTTGCTGGGTGAGTCCCTCAGACCTTGCTAGTCTGCACCGCAGCCTTTTCTTTGTTTCCCCGTGACTTGCCGTTGCCAAGGCTTGTTGGGTCCAATCTGGTCGTTGACACCGCAGTACTCGACAGACTTTGTAGGACAGCTCGATTCCAGCTCCTGGTCATCGTCGACACCTCCTGGACCTCGTGGCTGAAGAGTCAAGGCACCCATCAACTCACCTGAAGCACCCGACATCTGAGGTCATTCGACTATTGTGCCACTGGTCACTGGCTAGTGACCCAGACTCTGTCCCCTCTGCTTTCAGGTCTTCCTCTTCCTCGATCCAGGCTTGGATCGCACCGGACACTCTTCCTCTTCACGGCAGCAGCACTTTCCAAGAGGTCACCATTGAAAACGACGACGATTCCCGACACCTTTTAACACGTATGCACCCGGCTTCCTGGGTGAGGTAACTCAAGTATTTCGGTACTCACGTGGGTGTGGGCCCTAGAAACTCTTAAGTTTTAAGGGGTTAACTGGAAGTCCTCTCCGAAGTGTCCTTTTTCTTTTAAAATCCAACCGCGACTTTCCCCATAGAAGTTAACGGCGATTCGCGGCTGTGTTCTCACACTGCACGCGTCCCCCGTGGGTCCCCTGTGTCACTACCTTGGGTGGTTCCTTGGGGTCCAAGCACTTCTGCAGGCTCTAGGCCTTGTGTCTAGCTCAGTCGTGGTTCTTATACCACTATTTTAGTATATGGTTTGGTACGCCCCTAGGGCTCAAACGTGTATTGTGCTAATAACTGCTGATATTTGCCTTGTAACTTATGTACTTCGAACTCTAGCCTCATAAAGAGACTAGAGGGGTGTGCTTAAGACTAAATACATATATTTTATATATATACCTGGTGTGGTCCTCTTTCATTTGGTCACTCAAGAGATTATAGACTGGTAAAACAAGCTGCTTTACATTCCTCCAAGACTTAGCCTGAAGGCTGCTCTCCATAGCTACCACTAGGATAGCTTTCTATAAAGGTTGTCTTTAACCTATCATCAATAAGGGGTTGTTTGGACTGGTGCAAGGTGCCCACTATAACTAGTGGACAGCATATACCAGGCCAACTTCTCACATTGGTGTGCAGCGTGTGGGATTCCAGCTTGCTATTGTTTTACCAGATAATCTCAAGTGTGTGACTAACTGAAAACCACTAAAGGTACCTAAGGTACATATAAAATCAAGCTTAGAAATACAGTAAGTTCTACTGAACTTAGAGTTGTGTGTCAAGGGCTTAGCACACCCTTTCTACAACTCAAGAGAGTTTAGTAGGCCACACTAGAGTAGGTAGTGCATACACCACACCTCACTAGTAATGTCTTCAGGGCCAGGAACCAGTAGGTCCCTGCCAGGAACCAGGGGGCTCCTACCCTCCAAATATGACAACCTCCCATTCTTGGAATTGAGAGAGTTGTGCAAGATTAGGAAGCTGAAGACAGGCAAAAGTGCCAACACCCAACGTCTCATGGAGATGCTTCTGCTGGATGATCTCAGAAGACCCCTAGGGTCTGCAGGGGTAGGCAGAGAGGGTGGGGCAGAAGATGAGGAAGGGACCAGGGATGAAAATACCCAGGGCCTGACCTCTGAAACTGGCCATGAAGATGAAAATGATCTTGCCCTGGACAATACAGCTCCTCCTGCAGACGAGGAGGAGGATCAGAATGACCTCCCCTTTGTCCCACCAGGAAGAGTTGTGAGTGTGCCTAGAAGGTCCAGATCTCCTTCTCAGGAGTCTGACCATTCTGTCACCTCAGTAGGGACCTCTGTTTCCTCTCGTAGGAGGGAATCCTCTCATGAAAGGAAAGAGAGACTGCTCAAGTATGAGCAAGCTCAGTTGAGAATCAGAAAAGAGCAGTTGGCTATAGACAGGGAGTTTCTAGAGCTTCATAGACAAAGAAGAAAGTTGGGACTAGAGTCCCATGGTGGCAGCAACTTCCCTAGTGGTAGGGAAAGGTCTCATGACCATAGAAACCTGAGCAAGATTGTCCCTCCCTACCAGAGTGGGGATGATATCCACAAATGGATAACTGCACTGGAAAGGGCGTGTAAAGTTCAGAGGGTCCCCCAGGAGCAGTGGGTAGCAATCGTGTGGCTCTCCTTTGCAGACAAAGGTAGAGACAAGCTCCTCACTGTAAAAGAAGAGGATGCTGATGATTACCAAGTCCTGATACCCAAAAGGCACAGACACAGGACTGGGTGGACTTTGTAGATTGTGCTACCAAGGCTCTGGAAGGCTGGTTACTGGGCAGTAAGGCGTGTGACTTCAAAGTATTGTATAATTTAATCATGAGGGAGCAGATTCTTAATAACTGTCAGAATCAGTTGCTACATCAGTACCTGGTTGACTCTGATCTGACCTCTCCCCAAGAATTGGGAAAGAAGGCAGACAAATGGGTCGGAACCAGGGTGAAGCAGAAAGTACAGAACCAAGGTGGTGACCAGAAGAAGCAAGATTCCAAAAACTCTGACAAGGGTGGGGAAAAGGGTAAAGACCAGAAGTCTTCTCAAGGTCCCCAAAAATCTGCATCTGGTGGGGAATCCCAATCTAATAAAGGAAAAGGCCAAAAGAAACCATGGTGCAAAGTCTGTAAGCAAAAGACTCACTGGACCAGTGATTGCACCAAGTCCAAAGACTCCAATCCAGCCACCATTGCCCCTAAGGCAACTGTTCCCCCTAGTCCAGCTACAAATGGTGGTGGAAACACTCAGAATAAGGGTTTAGTAGGGTTGACCCTGGGTACTGAGATGGGCTCTGGCCTAGTCAGAGTGCCAACTCAGGCTGTCCTAGTCTGTGATGGGGGCATGGATATGTCCCCCTTGTGAGTCCCAATAATTTGGGCAAATACAGACAGCAGCCTTTAATTAATGGAAGGGAGGCTTTGGCATTCAGGGACACAGGAGCAAGTGTCACCATGGTGACACAAGATCTTGTGGATCCTGAGCAGATTATACTTGGTGAAATGTACCAAGTGACCAATGCTAGCAATGTCAGAACAGACCATTCTCTGGCAGTTGTTAACTTCTCCTGGGGAGGGGTAACTGGCCTTAAGAAGGTTGTGGTGAGTGCAGACCTACCAGTTGAATTCTTGCTTGGCAATGATCTTGAAACCTCAGCTTCGGCAGAGGTGGAGCTCAGGAAACATGCAAAAATGCTAGGGATCCCTGCACATGTCTTTGCTGTGACTAGGTCACAGGCAAAAATGTCAAAAGCTGAACAGGCCCTGGATTCTGGAATAATGGACCAGGTGCCCCCCAAGAGAAGGAGCAGTAGGGTTAAGGCAGTGCCTTCCCCCTTGGCTCAGGAAGCAGATCAGTCTTTTGAGGAAGATGATCTCAGGCCTGAAGAAGGAACTGTCCCAGAGGAGCTTGAACCTGATCAGGTTGAGTTCTTGGGGACAGGGGCCCTTCCAGGGCAGATCTGAGCCAGGAGCAGCTGAACTGCCCCTCTCTTGAACCCCTCAGACAGCAAGCTGCTGCTGAGGCTGCTGGGAATGCTAGTGGCACCCATAATATATATTGGGATGATGGACTCCTGTACTCAGAGAGTAGAGACCCCAAGCCTGGAGCAGCCAGGAGGTTGGTTATACCTCTGAAGTTCAGGGGCTTCCTATTGACACTAGCCCATGATATTCCCTTAGCAGGTCACCTGGGCCAGAACAAGACTTGGGACAGAATTGTCCCTCACTTTCACTGGCCCCACATGTCTGAAGACACCAAGGAGTTTTGTCGCTCCTGTGTAACCTGCCAAGCCAGTGGGAAGGCAGGTGGCACCACAAAGGCCCCCTGATACCACTACCTGTGGTGGGGGTTCCCTTTGAGAGGGTGGGGATTGACATAGTTGGTCCCATGGATCCCCAAACAGCATCTGGGCACAGATTTATCCTGGTGGTGGTGGACCATGCCACCAGGTACCCAGAAGCCATTCCCCTTAGGACCACTACAGCTCCTGTGGTGGCAAGGGCCCTCCTGGGAATTTTCTCAAGAGTGGGCTTTCCTAAGGAGGAAGTATCTGACAGAGATGCAAACTTTATGTCCAGTTACTTGACTGCAATGTGGAAGGAGTGTGGAGTGACTTATAAGTTCACCACACCCTATCACCCACAATGCAATGGTTTAGTTGAGAGATGCAACAAAACCTTGAAGGGCATGATTAAAGGGCTCCCAGAAAAGCTTAGGCGAAGATGGGACATACTCTTGCCCTGCCTTTTATTTGCATACAGGGAGGTGCCTCAAAAGGGGGTTGGCTACAGCAATTTTGAACTTTTGTTTGGCCATCCTGTCAGGGGTCCATTGTGTCTGGTGAAGGAAGGTTGGGAGTTACCTCTCAAACCCCCTAAACAGGACATAGTGGACTATGTACTTGGTCTCCGCTCCCGGATGGCTGAGTATATGAAAAAGGCAACCAAAAACCTTGAGGCTAGCCAGGAATTACAGAAAGCCTGGAATGACCAAAAGGCTGTGCTGACTGTTTACCAGCCAGGACAGAAGGTGTGGGTGTTGGAGCCAGTGGCCCCAGCAGCCCTCCAAGACAAGTGGAGTTGCCCCCATACCATTGTTGAACAGAAGGGAGAGGTTACCTATCTGGTAGACCTGGGAACTCCCAGGAGCCCCCACAGGGTGCTCCATGTCAACAGGCTGAAGCCATGTGTGGACAGGGCTGACATGGGCTTGCTCATGGCAACTGATGAGGGATAGGAGGAGGAGAGTGACCCTCTCCCTGACCTGCTCTCACAGAACCCTGATGATGGGTCAGTGGATGGTGTAGCCTTGGCAGGCAGCCTCACTGCCCAGCAGCAAACTGATTGTAGACAGGTGCTCAATCAGTTCAGACACATGTTTTCTCTGACTCCAAGTCAGACCACCTGGTGCACTCATGAAGTGGACACTGGGGACAGTCTGCCTGTTAAAAGTAAGATTTACAGGCAACCTGACCAGGTCAGGGACTGTATCAGGACAGAAGTCCAGAAAATTTGGAACTGGGTGTCATTGAGCCTTCAGATAGCCCTTGGGCTAGTCCAGTGGTCCTGGTGCCAAAACCTCACACCAAAGATGGTAAGAGAGAGATGAGGTTTTGTGTGGACTACAGAGGCCTCAATGCAGTCACTAGGACTGATGCCCATCCAATCCCCAGGGCAGATGAGCTAATAGACACTTTGGCCTCAGTCAAGTATCTAAGCACATTTGACCTAACAGCTGGCTACTGGCAGATCAGACTAGCTGATGATGCAAAGCCAAAAACTGCATTTTCTACCCCTGGTGGGCTTTACCAATTTGTGGTGATGCCCTTTGGTCTGAAAAATGCACCTGCCACTTTTCAGAGGTTGGTGATAACAGTCCTTACAGGTCTGGAAGCCTATAGTGCAGCATATCTAGATGATATTGCTGTCTTTAGCTCCACCTGGGAGGATCACCTGGTCTATGTGAGAAGTTGGCCTGGCATATGCTGTCCGCTAAGTATAGTGGGCACCTTGCACCAGTCCAAACAACCCCTTATTGGAGATAGGTTAAAGACAACCTTTATTGAAAGCTATCCTAGTGGTAGCTATGGTGAGCAGCCTTCAGGCTAAGTCTTGAAGGAATGTAAAGCAGCTTGTTTTACCAGTCTATAATCTCTTGAGTGACCAAATGAAAGAGGACCACACCAGGTATATATTCAACATATATATATGTATTTATTGCTAAACACACCCCTCTAGTCTCTTTATGAGGCTAGAGTTCGAAGTACATAAGTTATAAGTTAGTTATCAACAGTAATAGCACAAATACACGTTTGAGCCCTAGGGGCGTACTCAAACCATATACCAATAAAGTGGTATAAGAACCACGACTGAGCTAGACACAAGGCCTAGAGCCTGTAGAAGTGCTTGGACCACAAGGAATCACCCAAGGTAGTGACACAGGGGACCCACGGGGGACGCGTGCAGTGTGAGAACACAGCCGCGAATCGCCGTTGACTTCTATGGGAAAAGTCTTGGTTGGAATTTTAAAGAAAAGGGACACTTAGAGGAGGACTTGGAGCAAACCCCTTTAGAACTGGGTTGTTCTAGAGTCTATACCCACGGGAGCACCGGAGTACTCGAGTTACCTCACCCAGGGAAGCCGGGTGCATAGGTGTCTTTCGGGGTCGGGTTTCGTCGTCGTTTTCAATGGTGATCTGCTGCAAAGTGCTGCTGGCAGCCAAGTCGAAAGTGTTCGGGTGGATCCAAAGGTGGATCGAAGATCTGAAGAACCTGAAAGCAGAGGGGACAGAGTCTGGGTCACTAGCCAGTGACCAGGAAGGTGATGAGCGGATGCCCACCGATGTCGGGTGCTTCAGGTAGGTTGATGATTGTCTTGACTCTTCAGCCACGAGGTCCAGGAGGTGTCGACGACAACCAGGAGCTGGATTCGAGCTGTCCCACGACGTTTGTCGATTGCTGAGGTGTCGGTGACCGGATTGGACCCAACAAGACTTGGCAACGGCAAGTCTTGTGGAACTAGAAGAAGGACGGTGGTGCAGACCAGCAAGGTCTGAGGGACTCACCCAGCAAGGGTAAGTCAGGGCATGCCTGGAGCAACCAGGGAAGCCCAAGCAGAAGAAGATTAGCCTTCGGGAGGGCCCACTAGCCAACGGGCTAGCGACCGTGAAGGAGCCTCGAGTGGACGCACTTAGAGCTGGCTCACGGGACACTCGTGGAATGGAGGCCAGTGATCTTCAGTGCAGTCAGTGCTGGAGGCTGGGGCTACTCGGAGCCCAAAGCACAACTTCGTGGGAGACCAGGAAGAGGATGCACTTGCAAATGTGCTCGGTGTCCAGGGGTCATGGTTCCACGTTACCCACGACAGCTACAGGCCTCAGCTTTGCTGGGGACTCAGGGCAGCCTCGGGGAAGTCTGTAAATCTACCTCTGGTGATGCAAAGACTTCGGCGTCCGGCAGGAGCTTCAGCGATGTAGACCGGACAATTGCTTCATTGGTGCCTGCCAAGCAGGGGAGTCACTCCTTGACCCCAAGGGAGATTCTTCAGTCCTCTAATCTTAAAGTAGAGCGTCGAAGGTCCAGGATTCTGTATCAGAGTTTCATCCAGGTAAATCTAAAGTCCTAAGGACTGGGGTCCCATACTTATACTAAATTAGGGGGTTGGACATACTCTGGGCGCCCACCTATGGGAGGGTCAGGGAAGAGGGGTGGTTAAACCCATTCCCTTTGTCCAGTTTCGTGCCAGAGCAGGGGCTGGAAGCCCCTGAACCAGTTTGAACTGGGGTATGCACAGGGACACCAAGTGTGCCCCCAGTGCAGGACTTCAAAGCACCAGAGAGTGCTCCCGCCCAGCCCCAATACACATTATCCTGTTTGGGGAGGTGGTTACACCTCCCTGGGACAGGAAACCTATTGTCCAGGCCTCCCCTGCCGGAGTTTCAGTCAGCAGCAGGAGGCCAGACCCGTGTCTGTGGCAGCGGCATCCATTTTGTGATGCCAGGGCTTGGAAAGAAGTTACCGGGCAGGCCGGTGTGTACATGTCTCTCCCTCTAGAAGGGTGGAATGCTACCCCCGCCGCCAGAACTGGCGGGGGGTAGTATTCCAAGATGTTTGACACCAAACACGACATGTTTCCGTGCAGCCATCCCAAAGTTAGCATTTAACGCGAGGTTATAATGCGCTTAAGAGTATATGGTCAGGCTGCACTACAAACAGCCTCAGAGAAGGGTCTCCGAACGCTGCAGAGGGGCTCTGCTCATGCAGAGGCACCCTCTCACATAGGAACCAAGCACTCTGCCTTCAGGATTGACAAGGCCTGCCATAGGAGTGACTTATAGGTTTGTATGTGTGTATGTATGTAGTGATATAGGTAACCTATATCACAGTAAGGGGTGCATGCACCACCTTACCCAGGCTGCAGTAGCAGACCTGTGGTGTCATTTTGGATGGCCTTCCAGGGGTGGCACAATACATGCTGCAGCCCCTGGTAGGCCTCTGAGGTACCTATGCCCTGGGTACATAGTATACCATATACTAGGGACTTATAAGGGCACTCCAGATTCCAATTAGAGATGTGCTTAAGGCACATGGAAACCATTTTAGAGAGGAAGCAGCTAGGCTGGGGTTCTGATTAGCAGGGCCCCAGCCAGACTAAAGTCGAAAAACAGTGAAGCATCAGCAAAAAGTGGGGGTACCCATGTGAAGCAGATCCTACTCTCCTACACTTTCTGCTTTTCTCTTGCCTCTTTCTGCACCCCTCTTGCCTCTTTCAGTACCTCTGTTGCTTCTTACTGCATTTCTCTTGCTTCTTTCTGCATCCCTCTTGCCTCTTTGTGTACCACTTTTGCCTCTTTGTGCACTTCTCCTGCCTCTTTCTGCACCTCCCTTGCCTTTTTCTGCAGTTTGCTTGCCTCTTTCTGGACACATTTTGCTTCTTTCTGCACTTTTCTTGCCTCTTTATGTACCCCTCTTGCCTCTTTCTGCACCTCTGTTGGTTCTTTCTGCACTGCTCTTGCCTCTTTCTGTACCCCTCTTCCCTCTTTCTGCACCATTCTTGCCTCTGTCTGCACACCTGTTCCCTCTTTCTGCAGCTCTTTTGCCTGCTTCTGCAACTCTCGTGCCTCTTTCTGCACTTCTCTTGCTTCTTTCTGCACCCTTCTTCCCTTTTTCTGAACATCTCTTGCCTCTTTCTGTACCTCTGTTGCTTCTTTCTGCACTGCTCTTGCGTCTTTCTGCACCTCTCTTGCCTCTTTCTGCACCCCTCTTCCCTCTTTCTGCAATTCTCTTGCCTCTGTTTGCACCCGTGTTCTCTTTTTCTGTACCTCTCTTGCCTGTTTCTGCACCTCTGTTTCTTCTTTCTGCACTTCTTTTGTTACTTTCTGCACCTCTGTTGCTTCTTTCTGCACTGCTCTTGCGTCTTTCTGCACCTCTCTTGCCTCTTTCTGCACCCCTCTTCCCTCTTTCTGCAATTCTCTTGCCTCTGTTTGCACCCGTGTTCTCTTTTTCTGTACCTCTCTTGCCTCTTTCTGCACCTCTGTTGCTTCTTTCTGCACTGCTCTTGCATCTTTCTGCACCTCTCTTGCCTCATTCTGCACCCCTTTTGCCTGTCTCTGCAACTCTCTTGCCTCTTTCTGTAGTTCTCTTGCCTCCTTCTGCACCTCACTTGCCTCTTTCTGCACTTCTCTTGCTTCTTTCTGCACCCTTCTTCCCTTTTTCTGCAGATCTCTGCCCTCTTTCTGCACCCCTTTTGCTTCTTTCTGCACTTTTCTTGCCTCTTTCTGTACCCCTCTTGCCTCTTTCTTCACCTCTGTTGGTTCTTTCTGCACTGCTCTTGCTTCTCTCTGCACCTCTGTTGCAAATTTCTGCATCCCTCTTGCCTCTTTCTGTTACCCTCTTCCCTCTTTCTGCACCTCTCTTGCCTCTATCTGCACCCCTTCTGCCTGTTTCTGCTACTCTCTTGCCTCTTTCTGCAGTTCTCTTGCCTCCTTTTGTACCTCACTTGCCTCTTTCTGTGCTACTCTTGCTTCTTTCTGCACCCTTCTTCCCTTTTTCTGCACATCTCTTGCCTCTTTCTGCTCCTCCCTTGCCTCTTTCTGCACCTCTTTTGCTTCTTTCTACACTTCTCTCTCCTCTTTCTGCACCCCTCTTGCCTCTTTCTGCTCCTCTGTTGCTTCTTTCCACACTGTTCTTGCTTCTTTCTGCACCTCTCTTGCCTCTTTCTGCACCTGTCTTCCCTCTTTCTGCAATTCTCTTGCCTCTGTCTGCACCCCTGTTCCCTCTTTCTGCACCTCTTTTGTCTGTTTCTGCAAGTCTCTTGCCTCTTTGTGCACCTCTCCTACCTCTTTCTGCACCCCTCTGGCCTCTTTTTGCACCTCTGTTGGTTCTTTCTGCACTGCTCTTGCTTCTTTCTGCACCTATTTTGCAAATTTCTGCATCTCTCTTGCCTCTTTCTGCACCCCTCTTCCCTATTTATCCACCTCTCTTTCTTCATTCTGTACTTCTCTTGCTTCTGTCTGCACTGCTCTTGCTTCTTTCTGCACCCCTTTTGCCTCTTTCTGCACCCCTTTTGCCTCTTTGTGCACCTCTCCTGCCTCTTTCTGTACCTCTCTTGCCTTTTTCTGCTGTTCTCTTGCCTCTTTCTGCACCTCTTTTGCTTCTTTCTGCACTTTTCTTGCCTCTTTCTGTACCTCTCTTGCCTCTTTCTGCACCTCTGTTGGTTCTTTCTGCACTGCTCTTGCTTCTTTCTGCACTTGTGTTGCAAATTTCTGCATCCCTCTTGCCTCTTTCTGCACCTCTCTTGCCTCTTTCTGCACCCCTCTTGCCTCTTTCTCCACCTCTTTTGCTTCTATCTGCACTTCTCTCTCCTCTTTCTGCACCCCTCTTGCCTCTTTCTGCACCCCTCTTGCCTCTTTCTGCACCTCTGTTGCTTCGTTCTGCACTGCTCTTGCTTCTTTCTGCACCCCTCTTCCCTCTTTCTGCAATTCTCTTGCCTCTGTCTGCACCCCTATTCTCTTTTTCTGTACCTCTCTTGCCTGTTTCTGCACCTCTGTTTCTTCTTTCTGCACTTCTCTTGCCTCTTTCTGCACTCCTCTTGCCCCTTTTTACCTGTTTCTGCAACTCTCTTGCCTCTTTCTGTAGTTCTCTTGCCTCCTTCTGCACCTCACTTGCCTCTTTCTGCACTTCTCTAGCTTCTTTCTGCACCCTTCTTCTCTTTTTCTGCTGATCTCTTGCCTCTTTCTGCACCTCTTTTGCTTCTTTCTGCACTTTTCTTGCCTCTTTCTGTACCCCTCTTGCCTCTTTCTGCACCTCTGTTGGTTCTTTCTGCACTGCTCTTGCTTCTTTCTGCACCTCTGTTGCAAATTTCTGCATCCCTCTTGCCTCTTTCTGTACCCCTCTTCCCTCTTTCTGCACCTCTCTTGCCTCTGTCTGCACACCTGTTCCCTCTTTCTGTACCCCTTCTGCCTGTTTCTGTAACTCTCTTGCCTCTTTCTGCAGTTCTCTTGCCTCCTTTTGTACCTCACTTGCCTCTTTCTGCACCTCCCTTGCCTCTTTCTGCACATCTCTTGGTTCTTTCTGCACTAATCTTGCCTCTTTCTGCACCTCTCTTTCTGCACCTCTTTTGCTTCTTTCTACACTTCTCTCTCCTCTTTCTGCACCCCTCTTGCCTCTTTCTGCTCCTCTGTTGCTTCTTTCTGCACTGTTCTTGCTTCTTTTTGCACCTCTCTTGCCTCTTTCTGCACCTGTCTTCCCTCTTTCTGCAATTCTCTTGCCTCTGTCTGCACCCCTGTTCCCTCTTTCTGCACCTCTTTTGTCTGTTTCTGCAACTCTCTTGCCTCTTTGTGTAGTACTCTTGCCTCCTTCTACACCTCTGTTGCCTCTTTCTGCACCTCTCCTACCTCTTTCTGCACCCCTCTGACCTCTTTTTGCACCTCTGTTGGTTCTTTCTGCACTGCTCTTGCTTCTTTCTGCACCTATTTTGCAAATTTCTGCATCCCTCTTGCCTCTTTCTGCACCCCTCTTCCCTATTTATCCACCTCTCTTTCTTCGTTCTGTACTTCTCTTGCTTCTTTCTGCACTGCTCTTGCTTGTTTCTGCACCCCTTTTGCCTCTTTGTGCACCCCTTTTGCCTCTTTGTGCACCTCTCCTGCCTCTTTCTGCACCTCTCTTGCCTTTTTCTGCTGTTCTCTTGCCTCTTTCTGTACCTCTTTTGCTTCTTTCTGCACTTTTCTTGCCTCTTTCTGTACCCCTCTTGCCTCTTTCTGCACCTCTGTTGGTTCTTTCTGCACTGCTCTTGCTTCTTTCTGCACTTCTGTTGTAAATTTCTGCATCCCTCTTGCCTCTTTCTGCACATCTCTTGCCTCTTTCTGCACCCCTCTTGCCTCTTTCTCCACCTCTTTTGCTTCTATCTGCACTTCTCTCTCCTCTTTCTGCACCCCTCTTGCCTCTTTCTGCACCCCTCTTGCCTCTTTCTGCACCTCTGTTGCTTTGTTCTGCACTGCTCTTGCTTCTTTCTGCACCTCTCTTGCCTCTTTCTGCACCCCTCTTCCCTCTTTCTGCAATTCTCTTGCCTCTGTCTGCACCCCTGTTCTCTTTTTCTGTACCTCTCTTGCCTGTTTCTGCACCTCTGTTTGTTCTTTCTGCACTTCTTTTGTTACTTTCTGCACCTCTGTTGCATCTTTCTGCACTTCTCTTGCCTCTTTCTGTACCCCTCTTGCCCCTTTCTGTCCCCTTTTGCCTGTTTCTGCAACTCTCTTGCCTCTTTCTGTAGTTCTCTTGCCTCCTTCTGCACCTCACTTGTCTCTTTCTGAACTTCTCTTGCTTCTTTCTGCACCCTTCTTCTCTTTTTCTGCAGATCTCTTGCCTCTTTCTGCACCTCTTTTGCTTCTTTCTGCACTTTTCTTGCCTTTTTCTGTACCCCTCTTGCCTCTTTCTGCACCTCTGTTGGTTCTTTCTGCACTGCTCTTGCTTCTTTCTGCACCTCTGTTGCAAATTTCTGCATCCCTCTTGCCTCTTTCTGTACCCCTCTTCCCTCTTTCTGCACCTCTCTTGCCTCTATCTGCACACCTGTTCCCTCTTTCTGCACCCCTTCTGCCTGTTTCTGCAACTCTCTTGCCTCTTTCTGCAGTTCTCTTGCCTCCTTTTGTACCTCACTTGCCTCTTTCTGCCCTTCTCTTGCTTCTTTCTGCACCCTTCTTTCTGCACATCTCTTGCCTCTTTCTGCACTGCTCTTGCCTCTTTCTGTACCCCTCTTGCCTCTGTCTGCACCCCTCTTCCCTCTTTCTGCACCTCTTTTGTCTGTTTCTGCAACTCTCTTGCCTCTTTGTGCAGTTATCTTGCCTCCTTCTGCACCTCTCCTACCTCTTTGTGCACCCCTTTTGCCTCTTTGTGCACCCCTTTTGCCTCTTTGTGCACCTCTCCTGCCTCTTTCTGCACCTCTCTTGCCTTTTTCTGCTGTTCTCTTGCCTCTTTCTGTACCCCTCTTGCCTATTTCTGCACCTCTGTTGGTTCTTTCTGCACTGCTCTTGCTTCTTTCTGCACTTCTGTTGCAAATTTCTGCATTCCTCTTGCCTCTTTCTGCACATCTCTTGCCTCTTTCTGCACCCCTCTTGCCTCTTTCTCCACCTCTTTTGGTTCTTTCTGCACTTCTCTCTGCTCTTTCTGTACCCCTCTTGCCTCTTTCTGCACCTCTGTTGCTTCTTTCTGCACCTCTCTTGCCTCTTTCTGCACCCCTCTTCCCTCTTTCTGCAATTCTCTTGCCTCTGTCTGCACCCCTGTTCTCTTTTTCTGTACCTCTCTTGCCTGTTTCTGCACTTTTCTTGCCTCTTTCTGTACTCTCTTGCCTCTTTCTGCACCTCTGTTGGTTCTTTCTGCACTGCTCTTGCTTCTTTCTGCACTTCTGTTGCAAATTTCTACATCCCTCTTGCCTCTTTCTGCACCTCTCTTGCCTCTTTCTGCACCCCTCTTGCCTCTTTCTCCACCTCTTTTGCTTCTTTCTGCACTTCTCTCTCCTCTTTATGCACCCCTCTTGCCTCTTTCTGCACCCCTCTTGCCTCTTTCTGCACCTCTGTTGCTTCGTTCTGCACTGCTCTTGCTTCTTTCTGTACCTCTCCTGCCTCTTTCTGCACCCCTCTTCTCTCTTTCTGTACTTCTCTTGCTTCTTTCTGCACCCTTCTTCTCTTTTTCTGCAGATCTCTTGCCTCTTTCTGCACCGCTTTTGCTTCTTTCTGCACTTTTCTTGCCTCTTTCTGTACCCCTCTTGCCTCTTTCTGCACCTCTATTGGTTCTTTCTGCACTGCTCTTGCTTCCTTCTGCACCTCTGTTGCAATTTTCTGCATCCCTCTTGCCTCTTTCTGTACCCCTCTCCCCTCTTTCTGCACCTCTCTTGCCTCTGTCTGCACACCTGTTCCCTCTTTCTGCACCCTTTCTGCCTGTTTCTGCAACTCTCTTGCCTCTTTCTGCAGTTCTCTTGCCTCCTTTTGTACCTCACTTGCCTCTTTCTGTGCTTCTCTTGCTTCTTTCTGCACCCTTCTTCCCTTTTTCCTCACATCTCTTGCCTCTTTCTGCACCTCCCTTTCCTCTTTCTGCACATCTCTTGGTTCTTTTTGTACTGCTCTTGCCTCTTTCTGCACCTCTTTTGCTTCATTCTACACTTCTCTCTCTCCTCTTTCTGCACCCCTCTTGCCTCTTTCTGCTCCTCTGTTGCTGTTTCTCCACTGTTTTGCTTCTTTTTGCACCTCTCTTGCCTCTTTCTGCACCTGTCTTCCCTCTTTCTGAAATTCTCTTGCCTCTGTCTGCACCCCTGTTCTCTCTTTCTGCACCTCTTTTGTCTGTTTCTGCAACTCTCTTGCCTCTTTGTGCAGTTCTCTTGCCTCCTTCTGCACCTCTGTTGCCTCTTTCTGCACCTTTCCTACCTCTTTCTGGACCCCTCTGGCCTCTTTTTGCACCTCTGTTGGTTCTTTCTGCACTGCTCTTGCTTCTCTCTGCACCTATTTTGCAAATTTCTGCATCCCTCTTGGCTCTTTCTGCACCCCTCTTCCCTATTTATCCACCTCTCTTTCTTCTTTCTGTACTTCTCTTGCTTCTTTCTGCACTGCTCTTGCTTCTTTCTGCACCCCTTTTTCCTCTTTGTGCCCTCCTTTTGCTTCTTTCTGCACCTCTCTTGCCTTTTTCTGCTGTTCTCTTGCCTCTTTCTGCACCTCTTTTGCTTCTTTCTGCACTTTTCTTGCCTCTTTCTGTACCCCTCTTGCCTCTTTCTGCACCTCTGTTGAAACTTTCTGCACTGCTCTTGCTTCTTTCTGCACTTCTGTTGCAAAATTCTGCATCCCTCTTGCCTCTTTCTGTACCCCTCTTCCCTCTTTCTGCACCATTCTTGCCTCAGTCTGCACATCTTTTCCCTCTTTCTGCATCCCTTTTGCCTGTTTCTGCAACTCTCTTGCCTCTTTCTGCACCTCTCTTGCCTCTTTCTGCACCTCTCTTGCCTCTTTCTGCACTTCTCTTGCTTCTTTCTGCACCCTTCTGTGAGAAGTTGGCCTGGCATATGCTGTCCATTAACTATAGTGGGCACCTTGCACCAGTCCAAACAACCCCTTATTGGAGATAGGTTAAAGTCAACCTTTATTTAAAGCTATCCTAGTGGTAGCTATGGAGAGCAGCCTTCAGGCTAAGTCTTGAAGGAATGTAAAGCAGCTTGTTTTACCAGTCTATAATCTCTTGAGTGACCAAATGAAAGAGGACCACACCAGGTATATATTCAAAATATATGTATTTATTGCTAAACACACCCCTCTAGTCTCTTTATGAGGCTAGAGTTCAAAGTACATAAGTTATAAGTTAGTTATCAACAGTAATAGCACAAATACACGTTTGAGCCCTAGGGGCGTACCAAACCATATACCAATAAAGTGGTATAAGAACCACGACTGAGCTAGACACAAGACCTAGAGCCTGTAGAAGTGCTTGGACCACAAGGAACCACCCAAGGTAGTGACACAGGGGACCCACGGGGGACGCGTGCAGTGTGAGAACACATCCGCGAATCGCCGTTGACTTCTATGGGGAAAGTCGCGGTTGGAAGTTTAAAGAAAAGGGACACTTTGAGGAGGACTTGGAGCAAACCCTTTTAGAACTAGGCTGTTCTAGTGTCAATACCCACGGGAGCACTGGAGTACTCGAGTTACCTCACCCAGGGGAGCCGGGTGCATAGGTGTCTTTCGGGGTCGGGTTTCGTCGTCGTTTTCAATGGCGATCTGCTGCAAAGTGCTGCTGGCGGCCAAGTCGAAAGTGTTCGGGTGGATCCAAAGGTGGATCGAAGATCTGAAGAATCTGAAAGCAGAGGGGACAGAGTCTGGGTCACTAGCCAGTGACCAGGAAGGCGATGAGCAGATGCCCACCGATGTTGAGTGCTTCAGGTAGGTTGACAGTCGTCTTGACTCTTCAGCCACGAGGTCCAGGAGGTGTCGATGATGACCAGGAGCTGGATTCTAGCTGTCCCACAACGTTTGTCGATTGCAGGGGTGTCGGCGACCGGATTGGACCCAACAAACCTTGGCAACGGCAAGTCTCATGGAAATGGAAGAAGGACGATGGTGCAGACCAGCAAGATCTGAGGGACTCACCCAGCAACAGTAAGTCAGGGCACGCCTGGAGCAACCAGGGAGCCCAAGCAGAAGAAGATTGGCCTTCGGGAGGGCCTACTAACCAATGGACTAGCGACCGCAAAGGAGCCTCGAGTGGACGCACTTGGAGCTGGCTCACAGGACACTTGTGGAGTGGAGGCCAGTGATCTTCGGTGCAGTCGGTGCTGAAGGCTGGGGCAACTCGGAGCCCAAAGCACAACTTCGTGGGAGACCCAGAAGAGGATGCACTTGCAAATGCAATTGGTGTCCAGGGGTCACGGTTTCACGTTACCCACGACAGCTATGGACCTCAGCTTTGCTGGGGACTCAGGGCAGCCTCGGGGAAGTCTGGAAATCCACCTCTGGTGATGCAAAGACTTCGGTGTCCAGCGGGAGCTTCAGAGATGCAGACCGGACAATTGCTTCTTTGGTGCGTGCCAAGCAGGGGAGTCACTCCTTGACCCCAAGGGAGATTCTTCAGTCCTATAGTCTTAAAGTAGAGCGTCGAAGGTCCAGGATTCTGTGTCAGAGTTTCGTCCAGGTAAATCTAAAGTCCTAAGGACTGGGGTCCCATACTTATACCAAGTTAGGGGGTTGGACATACTCTGGGGACCCACCTATGGGAGGGTCAGGGCAGAGGGGTGGTTACACCCCTTTCCCTTTGTCCAGTTTCACGCCAGAGCAGGGGCTGGAAGCCCCTGAGCCAGTTTGAACTGGGGTATGCACAGGGACACCAAATGTGCCCCCAGTGCAGGACTTCAAAGCACCAGAGAGTGCTCCCGCCCAGCCCCAATACACACTATCCTGTCTGGGGAGGTGGTTACACCTCCCTGGGACAGAAAACCTATTGTCCAGGCCTCCCCTGCCGGAGTTTCGGTCAGCAGCAGGAGGCCAGACTCGTGTCTGTGGCAGCGGCATCCATTTTGTGATGCCAGGGCTTGGAAAGAAGTTACCGGGCAGGCCGGTGTGTACATGTCTCTCCCTCTAGAAGGGTGGAATGCTACCCCCGCTGCCAGAACTGGCGGGGGGGTAGTATTCCAAGATGTTCGACACCAAACACGACATGTTTGCGTGCAGCCATCCCAAAGTTAGCATTTAACGCGAGGTTATAATGCGCTTAAGAGTATATGGTCAGGCTGCACTACAAACAGCATCAGAGAAGGGTCTCGGAACGCTGCAGAGGGGCTCTGCTCATGCAGGGGCACCCTCTCACATAGGAACCAAGCACTCTGCCTTCAGGATTGATAAGGCCTGCCATAGGAGTGACTTATAGGTTTATATGTGTGTATGTATGTAGGGATATAGGTAGCCTATATCACAGTAAGGGGTGCATGCACCACCTTACCCAGGCTGCAGTAGCAGACCTGTGGTGTCATTTTGGATGGCCTTCCAGGGGTGGCACAATACATGCTGCAGCCCCTGGTAGGCCTCTGAGGTACCTAAGCACTGGGTACATAGTATACCATATACTAGGGACTTATAAGGGCACTCCAGATTCCAATCAGAGATGTGCCTAAGGCACATGGAAACCATTTTAGAGAGGAAGCAGCTAGGCTGGGGTTCTGATTAGCAGGGCCCCAGCCAGACTAAAGTCGAAAAACAGTGAAGCATCAGCAAAAAGTGGGGGTACCCATGTGAAGCAGATCCTACTCTCCTACACAACCCCCCAAACGTAGGGACATTAAACTAACCTTGCCCAGTTAAGTCTTCATGTTCTAAGTGGAAGTACCTAGAGAGTCCATCTGCATTGGCATGGTTACTCCCAGGTCTATGTTCCACTGTGAAGTCCATCCCCTGTAGGGAAATGGACCACCTAAGCAGTTTGGGGTTTTCACCCTTCATTTGTTTTAGCCATAAGAGGGGCTTATGGTCTGTTTGAACAAGGAAGTGAGTACCAAACAAGTATGACCTCAACTTCTTCAGAGCCCAGACCACAGCAAAGGCCTCCCTCTCAATGGCTGACCAACGTTTCTCTCTAGGGGTCAGCCTTTTGCTAATAAAAGCTACTGGCTGATCCTGACCTTCATCATTCAATTGTGACAGTACAGCCCCTACCCCCAATTCAGATGCATCTGTTTGGACAATGAACTTCTTGGAGTAATCAGGACTCTGTAGAATGGGAGCAGTGCACATTGCCTGCTTTAGGTCATCAAATGCCTTTTGACAGCTAACTGTCCACTGAACCTTTTTGGGCATTTTCTTGGAAGTTAAGTCATTCAGGGGTGTCACTATTGATCCATACCCCTTGACAAATCTCCTATAGTACCCAGTCAGGCCTAAAAAGGCTCTCACCTGAGTCTGGGTAGTTGGAGCAGTCCAGTCCATGATGGTCTGGATCTTGCTCTGCAGTGGTTGAACCTGGCCTCCACCCACAAGGTGGCCCAGGTACACAACCTGACTCTGCCCTATCTGGCACTTGGTGCCCTTGATAGTCAGGCCTGCTTTCTGCAGGGCCTGCAAAACATTTCTGAGGTGGACCAGGTGATCTTCCCAGGTGGAGCTAAAGACAGCAATATCATCTAGATATGCTGCACTATAGGCTTCCAGACCTGTAAGGACTGTATTCACCAACCTCTGAAAAGTGGCAAGTGCATTCTTCAGACCAAAGGGCATCACCACAAATTGATAATGCCCACTAGGGGTTGAGAATGCTGTCTTTGGCTTTGCATCATCAGCTAGTCTGATCTGCCAGTAGCCAGCTGTCAGGTCAAATGTGCTTAGATACTTGGCTGAGGCCAAAGTGTCTATTAGCTCATCTGCCCTAGGTATGGGATGGGCATCAGTCCTAGTGACTGCATTGAGACCCCTGTAGTCTACACAAAACCTCATCTCTCTTTTCCCACCATTGGTGTGAGGTTTTGGCACAAGGACTACTGGACTAGCCCAAGGGCTATCTGAGGGTTCAATAACTCCCAAATCCAACATCTTCTGGACTTCTGTCCTGATACAGTCCCTGACATGGTCAGGTTGCCTATAAATCTTATTTTTAATAGGCAGACTGTCCCCAGTGTCCACTTCATGAGTGCACCAGGTGGTCTGACTGGGTGTCAGTGAGAATATGTGCCTGAACTGATTGAGCACCTGTCTGCAATCAGTTTGCTGCTGGGCAGTGAGGCTGCCTGCCAAGCCTACACCATCCACTGACCCATCATCAGGGTTCTGTGAGAGCAGGTCAGGGAGTGGGTCACTCTCTTCCTCCTGTCCCTCATCAGTAGCCATGAGCAAGCCCATGTCTGCCCTGTCCACATATGGTTTTAACCTGTTGACATGGAGAACTCTGTGGGGACTCCTGGGTGTTCCTAGGTCTACTAAATAGGTAACCTCACCCTTCTGTTCAACAATGGTATGGGGTCCACTCCATTTGTCTTGGAGAGCTGCTGGGGCCACTGGCTCCAACACCCACACCTTCTGTCCTGGCTGGTAAACAGTCAGTACAGCCTTTTGGTCATGCCAGTCTTTTTGAAGTTCCTGGCTAGCCTCAAGGTTTTTAGTTGCCTTTTTTATGTACTCAGCCATCCGGGAGCGGAGACCAAGTACATAGTCCACTGTGTCTTGCTTTGGGGGCTTGAGAGGTAACTCCCATCCTTCCTTCACCAAGCACAATGGACCCCTGACAGGGTGACCAAACAAAAGTTCAAAAGGGCTGTAGCCAACCCCCTTGTGAGGCACCTCCCTGTATGCAAATAAAAGGCAGGGCAAGAGTATGTCCCATCTTCGCCTAAGCTTTTCTGGGAGCCCTGTAATCATGCCCTTCAAGGTTTTGTTGAATCTCTCAACTAAACCATTGCATTGTGGGTGATAGGGTGTGGTGAACTTGTAAGTCACTCCACACTCCTTCCACATTGCTTTCAAGTATCCAGACATAAAGTTAGCACCCTGTCTGATACAACCTCCTTAGGGAAGCCCACTCTTGAGAAAATTCCCAGGAGGGCTCTTGCCACCACAGGTGCTGTAGTGGTCCTAAGGGGAATAGCCTCTGAGTACCTGGTGGCATGATCCACTACCACCAGGATAAACCTGTGCCCAGATGCTGTTTGGGGATCCATGGGACCGACAATGTCAATCCCCACCCTTTCAAAGGGAACCCCCACCACAGGTAGTGGTATCAGGGGGGCCTTTGTAGTGCCACCTGCCTTGCCACTGGCCTGGCAGGTTACACAGGAGCGACAAAACTCCTTGGTGTCTTCAGACATGTGGGGCCAGTGAAAGTGAGGGACAATTCTGTCCCAAGTCTTGTTCTGGCCCAGGTGACCTGCTACGGGAATGTCATGGGCTAGGGTCAATAGGAAGCCCCTGAACTTCAGAGGTATAACCAACCTCCTGGTGGCACCAGGCTTGGGGTCTCTACACTCTGAGTACAAGAGTCCATCATCCCAATACACTGTATGGGGACCACTAGCTTTCCCAGCAGCCTCAGCAGCAGCTTGCTGTCTGAGGGGTTCAAGAGAGGGGCAGCTCTGCTGCTCCTGGCTCAGATCTGCCCTGGAAGGGCCCCCTGTCCCCAAGAACTCAACCTGGTCAGGTTCAAGCTCCTCTGGGACAATTCCTTCCTCAGGACTGAGATCATCCCCCTCAAGAGACTGATCTTCCTTCTGAGCCAAGGGGGAAGGCACTGCCTTTACCCTACTACTCCTCTTCTTGGAGGGCACTTGGTCCATTATTCCAGAATCCAAGGCCTGTTCAGTGTTAGACATTTTGGCTTGTGACCTGGTCACAGCAAACACATCTGAAGGGATGCCCAGCATTTCTGCATGGGTCCTGAGCTCCACTGCTGCCCAAGCTGAAGTTTCTAAATCATTGCCAAGCAAGCATTCAACTGGTAGGTCTGCACTTACCACAACCTTCTTAAGGCCAGTTACCCCTCCCCAGGAGAAGTTAACAACTGCCAGAGTATGGTCTGTTCTGACATTGCTAGCATTGGTCACTTGGTACATTTCACCAAGTATAATCTGCCCAGGATCCACAAGGTCTTGTGTCACCATGGTGACACTTGCCCCTGTGTCCCTAAATGCCAAAGCCTCTTTTCCATTGATTAAGGGCTGTTGCCTGTACTTGCCCAGATTACTGGGACTCACAGAGGAGGTCACATCCATGCCTCCATCACAGACTAGGACAGCCTGAGTGAGTTCTCTGACTAGGTCAGACCTCATCTCCTTACCCAGGGTCAACCCTACTAAACCCTAGGCTTGTGTAGTCCTACCACCAACTGTAACTGCACTAGGGGGAGCAGGTGCCTTAGGGGCATTGGTGGGGGCTGGAGTAGAGTCTTTGGACTTGGTGCAATCACTGGTCCAGTGGGTCTTTGCTTACAGACCTTGCACCATGGTTTCTTTTGGCCTCTTCCCTTGTTAGACTGTGAATCCCCACCTGAAGAAGATTTTTGGGGGCCTTGTGAAGACTTCTGGTCTTTACCCTTCTCCCCACCCTTATCAGAGTTTTTAGAATCTTGCTTCTTAGGGTCACCACCTTGGTTCTGTACCTTCTGCCTCACCCTGGTTCTGACCCATTTGCCTGCCTTCTTTCCCAATTCTTGGGGAGAGGTCAGATCAGAGTCCACCAGGTGCTGATGCAACAGCTGATTTTGACAATTATTAAGGATCTGCTCCCTCATGATAAGATTGTACAATCCTGTGAAGTCACATACCTTACTGCCCAATAACCAACCTTCCAGAGCCTTGGCAGAACAATCAACAAAGTCCACCCAGTCTTGAGTCTGTGCTTTTGGGTATCTCTGAACTTTAACCTGTATTGTTCAGTGGTTAGGCCAAACCCATCAATCAGAGCACTCTTCAAGACTGTGTAATTATCAGCATCCTCCTCTCTAACAGTGAGGAGCTTATCTCTACCTTTGTCTGCAAAGG
Organism: Calotriton arnoldi; assembly: GCA_963921515.1. Lineage (NCBI taxonomy): Eukaryota > Metazoa > Chordata > Amphibia > Caudata > Salamandridae > Calotriton > Calotriton arnoldi. Next base: position 336,988 of record CAWUFW010015165.1, on the reverse strand, counting down.
AGAGCCACAAGATTGCTGCCCACTGCTCCTGAGGGACCCTCTGTACTTTACAGGCCCTCTCCAGTGCAGTTATCCATTTGTGGATGTCATCCCCACTCTGGTAGGGAGGGACAATCTTGCTCAGGTTTCTATGGTCATAAGACCTTTCCCTATCTCTGGGGAAATTGCTGCCACCATGGGACTCTAGTCCCATCTTTTTTCTCTCTTTGTAGAGATCTAGGGACTCCCTGTCTAAAGCCAACTGCTGTTTTCTGAGTTCAAACTGGGCTTGCTCATACTGAATCAGTCTCTTTCTCCTGTCATGAGAGGATTCTCTCCTATGAGAAGAGACAGAGGTCCCTATTGAGGTGTCAGAGTGGTTAGACTCCTGAGAAGGAGATCTAGACCTTCTGGGCACACTCACAATTCTTCCTGGGGGACAAAGGGGAGGTCATTCTGATCCTCCTCCTCCACAGGAAGAATTGGGTTCTCCAGGTCAAGGTCATTTTCACCTTCCTGGCCAGTTTCAGAGGGGGAGGCCTGGGTTTCTTCACCCCTGACCCCTTCCTCATCTTCTGCCCCACCCTCTCTGCCTACCCCTTCAGACCCTAGGGGCCTGCTGAGATCATCAGCTAGTAGCACCTCTCTGAGGTGTTGGGTGCTGGCACTTTTGCCTGCCTTCAGCTTCCTAGTATTGCATAATACTCTCAATTCCAAGAATGGGAGTTTATCATACTTGGAGGGAAGAAGCCCACTGGCTTCTGGGAGGGAAGAAGCCCACTGGCTTCTGGCAAGGACTCACTGGGTCCTGGCTTTGAAGACATTACTAGTGAGGTGTGGTGTATGCACTACCTACTCTAGTGTGGCCTACTAAACTCTCTTGAGTTGTAGAAAGGGTGTGCTATCCCTTCACACACAACTCTAAGTTCAGTAGAACTTACTGTATACTAAGCTTGATTTATATGTACCTTAGGTACCCTTAGTGGTTTTCAGTTGATCAATTCAATTGAGATTATCTGGTAAAACAATAGCAAGCTGGAATCCCACACGCTGCACACCAATGTGAGAAGTTGGCCTGGCATATGCTGTCCACTATTTGTAGTGGGCACCTTGCACCAGTCCAAACAACCCCTTATTGGAGATAGGTTAAAGACAACCTTTATTGAAAGCTATCCTAGTGGTAGCTATGGAGAGCAGCCTTCAGGCTAAGTCTTGAAGGAATGTAAAGCAGCTTGTTTTACCAGTCTATAATCTCTTGAGTGACCAAATGAAAGAGGACCACACCAGGTATATATTCAAAATATATGTATTTATTGCTAAACACACCCCTCTAGTCTCTTTATGAGGCTAGAGTTCAAGTACATAAGTTATAAGTTAGTTATCAACAGTAATAGCACAAATACACGTTTGAGCCCTAGGGGCGTACCAAACCATATACCAATAAAGTGGTATAAGAACCACGACTGAGCTAGACACAAGGCCTAGAGCCTGTAGAAGTGCTTGGACCACAAGGAACCACCCAAGGTAGTGACACAGGGGACCCACGGGGGACGCGTGCAGTGTGAGAACACAGCCGCGAATCGCCGTTGACTTCTAAGGGGAAAGTCGCGGTTTGAAGTTTAAAGAAAAGGGACACTTTGAGGAGGACTTGGAGAAAACCCTTTTAGAACTAGGCTGTTCTAGTGTCAATATCCACGGGAGCACCGGAGTACTCGAGTTACCTCACCCAGGGGAGCCGGGTGCATAGGTGTCTTTCGGGGTCGGGTTTCGTCGTCGTTTTCAATGGCGATCTGCTGCAAAGTGCTGCTGGCGGCCAAGTCGAAAGTGTTCGGGTGGATCCAAAGGTGGATCGAAGATCTGAAGAACCTGAAAGCAGAGGGGACAGAGTCTGGGTCACTAGCCAGTGACCAGGAAGGCGATGAGCAGATGCCCACCGATGTTGAGTGCTTCAGGTAGGTTGATGGTCGTCTTGACTCTTCAGCCACAAAGTCCAGGAGGTGTCGACAATGACCAGGAGCTGGATTCGAGCTGTGCCACGATGTCTGTCGATTGCAGGGGTATCGGCGACCGGATTGGCCCCAACAAGCCTTGGCAATGGCAAGTCTTGTGGAAATGAAAGAAGGATGATGGTGCAGACCAGCAAGGTCTGAGGGACTCACCCTGCGAAGGTAAGTCAGGGCACGCCTGGAGCAACCAGGGAGCCCAAGCAGAAGAAGATTGGCCTTCGGGAAGGCCTACTAGCCAACGGACTAGCGACCGCGAAGGAGCCTCGAGTGGACGCACTTGGAGCTGGCTCACAGGACACTCGTGGAGTGGAGGCCAGTGATCTTCGGTGCAGTCGGTGCTGGAGGCTGGGGCTACTCGGAGCCCAAAGCACAACTTCGTGGGAGACCCAGAAGAGTATGCACTTGCAAATTTGATCGGTGTTTAGGGGTCACGGTTCCATGTTACCCACGACAGCTACGGGCCTCAGCTTTGCTGGGGACTCAGGGAAGCCTCGGGGAAGTCTGTAAATCTACCTCTGGTGATGCAAAGACTTCGGCATCCGGCGGGAGCTTCAGCGATGCAGACCGGACAATTGCTTCTTTGGTGCCTGCCAAGCAGGGGAGTCACTCCTTGACCCCAAGGGAGATTCTTCAGTCCTCTAGTCTTAAAGTAGAGCGTCGAAGGTCCAGGATTCTGTGTCAGAGTTTTGTCCAGGTAAATCTAAATTCCTAAGTACTGGGGTCCCATACTTATACCAAGTTAGGGGGTTGGACATACTCTGGGGACCCACCTATGTGAGGGTCAGGGCAGAGGGGTGGTTACACCCCTTTCCCTTTGTCCAGTTTCACGCCAGAGCAGGGGCTGGAAGCCCCTGAGCCGGTTTGAACTGGGGTATGCACAGGGACACCAAATGTGCCCCCAGTGCAGGACTTCAAAGCACCAGAGAGTGCTCCCGCCCAGCCCCAATACACACTATCCTGTCTGGGGAGGTGGTTACACCTCCCTGGGACAGGAAACCTATTGTCCAGGCCTCCCCTGCCGGAGTTTCGGTCAGCAGCAGGAGGCCAGACTCGTGTCTGTGGCAGCGGCATCCATTTTGTGATGCCAGGGCTTGGAAAGAAGTTACCGGGCAGGCCGGTGTGTACATGTCTTTCCCTGTAGAAGGGTGGAATGCTACCCCTGCCGCCAGAACTGGCGGGGGGGTAGTATTCCAAGATGTTTGACACCAAACACGACATGTTTCTGTGCAGCCATCCCAAAGTTAGCATTTAACGCGAGGTTATAGTGCGCTTAAGAGTATATGGTCAGGCTGCACTACAAACAGCATCAGAGAAGGGTCTCGGAATGCTGCAGAGGGGCTCTGCTCATGCAGGGGCACCCTCTCACATAGGAACCAAGCACTCTGCCTTCAGGATTGATAAGGCCTGCCATAGGAGTGACTTATAGGTTCATATGTGTGTATGTATGTAGGGGTATAGGTAGCCTATATCACAGTAAGGGGTGCATGCACCACCTTACCCAGGCTGCCGTAGCAGACCTGTGGTGTCATTTTGGATGGCCTTCCAGGGGTGGCACAATACATGCTGCAGCCCCTGGTAGGCCTCTGAGGTACCTATGCCCTGGGTACATAGTATACCATATACTAGGGACTTATAAGGGCACTCCAGATTCCAATCAGAGATGTGCCTAAGGCACATGGAAACCATTTTAGAGAGGAAGCAGCTAGGCTGGGGTTCTGATTAGCAAGGCCCCAGCCAGACTAAAGTCGAAAAACAGTGAAGCATCAGCAAAAAGTGGGGGTACCCATGTGAAGCAGATCCTACTCTCCTACACCTTCTTCCCTTTTTCTGCAGATCTCTTGCCTCTTTCTGCACCTCTTTTGCTTATTTCTGCACTTCTCTCTCCTCTTTCTGCACCCCTCTTGCCTCTTTCTGCACCCCTCTTGCCTCTTTCTACACCTCTGTTGCTTCTTTCTGCACTGCTCTTGCTTATTTCTGCACCTCTCTTGCCTCTTTCTGCACCCCTCTTCCCTCTTTCTGCATTTCTCTTGCCTCCTTCTGCACCCCTGTTCCCTTTTTCTATACCTCTCTTGCCTGTTTCTGCACCTTTGTTTCTTCTTTCTGCACTTCTTTTGTTACTTTCTGCACCTCTGTTGCATCTTTCTGCACATCTCTTGACTCTTTCGGCACCCCTCTTGCCCCTTTCTGCACCATTTTTGCCTGTCTCTGCAACTCTCTTGCCTCTTTCTGTAGTTCTCTTGCCTCCTTCTGCACCTCACTTGCCTCTTTCTGCACCTTTCTTGCTTCTTTCTGTACCCTTCTTCCCTTTTTCTGCAGTTCTCTTGCCTCTTTCTGCACCTCTTTTGCTTCTTTCTGCACTTTTTGTGCATCTTTCTGTACCCCTCTTGCCTCTTTCTGCACCTCTGGTGGTTCTTTCTGCACTGCTCTTGCTTCTTTCTGCACCTCTGTTGCAAATTTCTGCATCCCTCTTGCTGTACCCCTCTTCCCTCTTTCTGCACCTCTCTTGCCTCTGTCTGCACACCTGTTCCCTCTTTCTGCACCCCTTCTGCCTGTTTCTGCAACTCTCTTGCCTCTTTCTGCATATCTCTTGGTTCTTTCTGCACTGCTCTTGCCTCTTCTGCACCCCTCTTGCCTCTTTCTGCACCTCTTTTGCTTCTTTCTGCAATTTTCTCTCCTCTTTCTGCACTACTCTTGCCTCTTTCTGCACTTCTCTTGCTTTTTTCTGCACCTCTCTTGCTTCTTTCTGCACCCCTGTTCCTTCTTTCTGCACCCTTGTTCCCTCTTTCTGCACCTCTTTTGCCTCTTTCTGCACCTCTCTTGCCTCTTTCTGCACATCTCTTGTTTTTTTCTACAATTCTCTTGCTCCTTTCTGTAATTCTCTCGCCTGTTTCTAAATTCAAATGGGAAATGCAAGCTGTCAAGATTAAAGGTCTGCATGCACTCCTGACTGAGGTATATATCTACTTGCACATGTATTGTCACATGTGTTATGCATTTAAAGATGGTAGCTTTAAAAGCAGGTAGCTTCTCTTATAGGTGGTCAAATCTTGTTAATTCTGCTCTGTCATTCGGTTGTACAGGCAGACATGTCTTATGTATATATGTGTTATAGAGTCCCTCAAATATACTAGTGAATACCCATGTGCCCTGTTTTGTGAGCAGAAAGATATGCATGCACCTTTTTTACACACATTTACAGAGTATGCTGTTTGAAACACAGGTATTCAAGTGTTTGTATGTTTATTTTCATTTAACATGTCACTAGGTAAAAGCATAGACATGCATGCATACCTTCACAAACTTGGTCAGACTTACAACAGTGATATGCTTAGGATTGCTGTTTTATATTTGGTAGGCCTAACATTCTGAGCAGTCGAATAATGGTGAACCTTCAAGAAAAAAGTGAGGTTTAAGACATCTTCGGAGAAGGATTAGTGATTAGGGTACTTTGTGTGAGTCTGTTGTAAGGTACAGTCAAAGTAGGCCTCTTTCTGCACCTCTGTTGGTTCTTTCTGCACATCTCTTGCTTCTTTCTTTACCTTTCTTCCTCTTTCTGGACTTCTGTTGACTCTTTCTGCATTTCTCTTGCTTCTTTCTGCGCCTTTCTCCCTCTTTCTGCACATGTCCTACCTATGTAGGCATAGTTAGAAATTAGCATTTAAAAAACCTTAGAAATTCACTGAAAAAACCATAGGTTTCAGGGACGTTATAGTTAGAAATTAGCATTTAAAAAACCATAGAAATTCACTGAAAAAACCACAGGTTTCAGGGACGTTATAGTTAGTTGGATGTCTCACTCGTACAAAACCAGAGAAATTCTGCTGTTATAGTTAGTTGAGCTAAGTATAACTCACGCCCCCGCAATGCACTGCTGATGACATCACATATTACATCCCTCATGATATGGTCAGTGACATCACTGATGACATCACTGATGACATCTCAAATGACATCACTGATGACATCACTGATGACATCATCCACATGATAATCTGATGCACCTCCTCACACCCTAATATAACCTTTGATACACCCACTCTATAATACAGACTACCATTCTCGAAACCATAGACACACCAATACCAATTACTAGATACCCACTCACTGATTCCTAGGTCTACACACACATCCACTCACTCACCCATACAGTCACTCATACATGTAGTCACTCATCAATACAGCCACTATCATATGCACTCATACACCTATACAGACACTCACACACTGCACTCACCCATAGAGTTACTTACACAGCTAGTCAGTCATGCAAAGAATCAATCACACTCCCATTTACTCACCTATACAGTTATACACACACTCACCTCACTTATTCGTACAGATACTAACACATACTTACTCTCTTATGCAATCACTGACACAAGCACACACTCATCCACACAGCCACTCTCAGAATCACTCACTCTCACATATAGTCATTTATATACTCCAACACTCACATATACTGCCTTTCACATATGTAGCTACTTACACATATACCACTGAGACATCATTCACTCACCAACACAGCCATACACACACTCACCCACCCATACAGCCCCTCACAGATACACTCTTGAACCCATACACCCAGTGAATCACCCACTCACACATCCATGCAGGGAGTCACACACACCCCACCCACCCACACAGACACTCAGGCACCCATACAGATACTCATACAACCAGTCAATAACCCATATAGACACTCATGTAGCTACTCACCAACCCATGCAGCCGCTTACAAACCAACAGACAGACTAATACAGACATTCACACAGTTTAGTCACTAACCCATGCATTCAGTAAGACACGTTTAATCACTCACTTATACAGTCAGTCACGCACCTACTAAACCATCCATTCAGACAGTCATACACCCACTCATTCTTCAATACACCTTGGCCTATATATATAAAACATCTTTAAACTTTACAGAAACACACAGTCACTGGATGGTGTCATCAGTGATGTCATCAGTGATGTCATTTGAGATGTCATCAGTGATGTCATCAGTGATGTCACTGACCATGTCATGAGTGATGTAATATGTGATGTTATCAGCAGTGCATTATGGGGCGCGAGTTATACTTAGCTCAACTAACTATAACGGCCGATTTTCCCTGGTTCTGTACGAGTGAAATGTCCAACTAACTATAATGTCCTTGAAACCTGTGGTTTTTTCAGTTGTAGACTAAAATACATAGGCAGTACTAAGTTGGCAGTACACAAAAGAATTTTGCAACATATGAGGGCCATCACTAATAATGATGTTAGTTACCCGGTGACTAGGCATTTCAGGGACATACACAGTAGCAATCTGAAAGATCTCAAATATTATGCCATAGAGTCAGTAACGGCCCAAAAAGAGGCGGGGACCGGGAAGGCAAACTTAGACGCCTAGAAACAAAATACATATTAGAATTTGACTCTAAGCAGCCGGGAGGGCTTAACAATACAGAAGATTTGCACACCTATTTATAACAGATAACCAATACAATTTTATGATATTTTATCGTTTTTATGGTTTTTATATAATTGATTGTATTAATTGTATGAATTTCCATGAATTTCGATGTATCTTCTTCATTGTGTCCAGGGATGGTCTCAATAAAAATTCAAAATAGAGAATTAGAGATTTTTAACAACTTTGGCTGCTTGTATACATTTACTAATTATTTTTAGGACTATTTTAGTTATACTATGAAATTTGATCTTAATAGACTTATATGTATATATATTTATATTATGTAGGGCATCGTTTAACAAATACAATTTTAAGATACTTTTATTGTATTTTATGTACTGTAACAACATATATATGGATATTATCACATTTGATTTTATCTATTTGGTTGGAGAAAGTTGAATTATTATGAACACTAATATGTGTGTCCTAATTCAAAGGTACAGCCGTTATAATATACTACACTACATAGTTCTAGATCTCATCTCATATACACTAAATATGTCCCAATTCCCGCTGTCCCATTTGAGCATCTAAAAACAGCATATCTCATAATATATGGATTATCCAAATTTAGTTGGAATATATGGATATGCTCGAGATTAATCTAAAATCTATGACTCAGCATTTGCGCAAACAAAATTCTTTTTGCCATTAAAGGTATAAGGAAACTGGTGAATAACGGCAACACATAGCACATAGCACTTCATCACTTTGCACTAACTCTTTTTAATGGTCATCACAACATGTTCTTTCATGTTTAAATTTAGCACTTTTCACTTTTTTAATAAATTTCTTTTGCTAATCGACATTTACATAGGTGAGGGCAGGTCATTTGCGCATTTAGGCAATTATAATTTCTGAAAGATGACTTGCCCATATCAAGAAACAAACTATGTACCATATTACCACAAATATAGGACCATATATGTGGACAATGATTATATGACTGATTTTATGATGTATGAATAATTGTATTTAACACTATAATTTTATACATAATTGTCAGTTATAATATGTCAATGATATGCTTTTATGTACGTAGTATTTTGTTTATGTCGATTGTTGCAAAACATGCACTAGCACTTTAAATTGGGCAAACACAGTCTGAGCTGTGTCATGTGATCAAGGCCGAGGTACGGCCGAAACGCGTCATGGCGGACTAATGCAGCAAAAAAGAGAATAATCCGCACTTACTTGGGTCCTTGCTCGTTTTTCTAGTCCGAGTAGAAGTTGGAAGCGAGTTGTACAATATTTACGGAGAAGACTGCCTCCGTCTCTTGGACCCCCTCTCCAGAAGCAGGCTCCGGATCAGCAAGTCTTCCTTCCGGGTTGCTCTGCCATCGGCACTGCGGGCTCGCAGAGCTGCATTGGCGGGGACCCCGGGGGCACTTTTCAATATTTCCTGCAACGGAACAAACCGGAGCCCCCTGCGGAACTAAACTACAGGTACCTGACAGGTCACATCTCGCGTGGTGAAGCCTCTTGCTTGCGGATTGCTCGGGAGGCGATACCGGGAGCAGGAACTTCGAGCCGACGGTGGGCCGTATTAAGGTACGAGATACAAGTTATATGCAGGAGGGGAGGTGTGCACCCTCGGGAAAACCTATTGACATTGTCTATAAGGGATTTTTTCCAGACGGGATACATAATAGACATAAACACATTGCTGATCATGTCCGCTGATACGCTCAGAAACAGAGAAATGGCAGCTGAAGCAATGTTCTCTGATGTCACACAAAGTGCAACCAAAGATGCAAATGGGGAAAACAGCGGGAGATCGAAGGGACTGAAGGATAATTACCGAATCTTGGAAAAATGAAAGCGCCAAGAACAAGCTAAATGGTGGGAGGCACGATCACTTCGGAGGTATCTGGATGTCGGGAGAATCCCCAGAGGCCTCCGTATAATGATCGCCCCCAGTTATGAAACACCGAACCCACTCATGATGGCTGAGTGGGCACAATGTAATCTAGAATCCTCACGTAGATTAGTGGAAATACTAGTAAAATACGCGGAGATTGACAGAATTGACCTTCAAGCCAAGATCGAAACATTGGAAAATGAGATCCTACAAAAGGGAGATCCACAGAACAAACAAAAATTGCATGATGAAATGACAATAAGGCTTAACAAGGAAGAAGAGAAAATAAAAACGAGGAAGACATACAAATTTAGGCGGGACAGAGATGATTATGCAAATGGACAAATATTTACTTTTGCTCGTAAATACGACTCGCTAAGAACAGCTACAGCAAACCAACGTATGCAAGGTGCAAATATAAGAGACAAGAACCAACAGCAGGTTGAATCAATATCTATGTCAGACCTGAGTTCAGCACCTGATAGTGAATCAGAAACGGAAACAGCCAAAAGGAGACAAGAACAAAATTCCATAAGATTAACGTTGGGGGAAGAACTGGACATTTTAAAAAGGAGCCGAAGGGAAACACTGCGACCCCGCCACAAGGGCCTCGTGGCAGCAGGAGTACCAAGAGGAGAAGGGGGAGAAGACAAGCCCAGAGAAACAGGAGAGAACAAGAAAAGAGGGCGAGGTCGAGGGAACCGCAGATAGAAGGTACCTCAGAAGAAATCCATATTGCAATAGACGCTAGCTCAACCCCAGATAACTCTATTATTGATTTGGTGGATATCAACTTAACTAAGGCGGAAGAACAATTACTGTCACTAGGCTTATCATATTGCCCGGAAACAAATTTTGATTATACGCAAACCAGGGCCGATATTTACAAATTCATTAGAAAATTAAAGCTTGCCAAATTTCACAAACAAAAAGCAGTCAACATCATGTCAGAAAACACTGAAACAACCAAAATGGATGCTAACCAGATTGGCTTAACTGTATCGGATTTGGGTTTATTGCAAGACATGCAGGAACTACAGATGGAAAATCTAAATATGATAACTCCAGGTGGCATTGGCACAAGTCAAGAAGAAAGTAGCCTGGAACAAAATACCGCCGTAACAACTACCGCCAAACCATTGACCCCTTTCAAAGTAAAGTCTAAATTTACACCCATCATGTCCCGTGACTCGTTGGACATATTTAACGAACAAATTGTGGCACAGGTGAAAAGGCTGAACCACCCCATAAATAGATCCAAAGTAAAAATGTCATACCAAGAAAGAAGTTACCATCAACTAATAAACAAACTGAGCAAAGACAACAAAGTGGTCATAAGGAATGCGGACAAGGGCGGAAATGTGGTGCTATGGTCTTTGGAAGAATATTTAAAAGAAGCCTACAATCAACTAAATGACCAAAATTGTTATAAAAAGAGTTCGATTTTGAAATACAGACAGATGCAGGAGTCATTTTTTTCTCAATTATTAGCATGGAAAAGCTTGGGTCTAATAAATTGGGACGAATATAAGTTTTTAAAGAAAGAACATCCGTCCATACCTGTCATATATTTTGTCCCTAAAATTCATAAAGACATACGTAGACCACCAGGTAGACCCATTGCCGCATGTAATGGCCCATTGGAAAATATGTCCAGGTACATAGATTTCTTCTTACAGGAGCATGTAACGAATTTGAAATCGTATATACAAGACACTAGTGATTTTTTACGCAACATCAAAGACATAGAATGGAAATCGGAATACTTACTGATAGCCCTTGATGTGTCGTCACTCTACACATGTATCAGAAACAGGGACGGAATCAGGGCTATCGAATATTTCCTGTCCAATAGGCCAATAAGATATGCGCTACATAACAAAATGCTTATTAATATGATTCTGTTCTGTCTGGAGAATAATCTGTTTATTTTTAATAATCAAATGTACCAGCAAACACAAGGAGTTGCCATGGGGGCTAGCTTCTCCCCCAGTTATGCCTGTTTATTTATGGGTTGGTGGGAGGAGCTGGTCCTTATGAGGAAGCACGAACAGGTATTTTCTAAACAGATTGTAACTTGGCTCAGATTCATAGATGACTTATTTATTATATGGCGTGGAACCCAACAAAGTGCTAAGGTTTTTATAGAACAACTTAATATAAATGATGTCAATCTTAAATTTACTTATACCATGAGTAATATGGAGGTTACATTTTTGGATGTGCAAATCAAAATTGTGAATAATTGTCTAATGACTACACTATTTAGGAAACCTACAGCGGGTAATACACTGCTCCATGCATCAAGTGCGCACCCTGCCCACCTTATCAATAGCATCCCCTATGGGGAAATGCTCCGTATAAGGCGCATATGCAGTAATGAGGTAGATGCAGACAACAAACAAACAGAATGTCGCACACGTTTTTTAACAAGAGGTTATAAAACAACGGTTATTGATGCGGCCATTACAAAATCTAAGAAACAGGCTAGAGCAGACCTATTGCAATACAGAAAAAAACCGGAGGATAAGCAAAAAATGGCTGAACCGATTAGACTTATTTTAGGTTTCTCTAAACAAGAAAAACAGCTTAGAACCATCATCAGACGTAATTATTTGTATTTTATGTACTGAAACAACATATATATGGATTTTATCACAATTGATTTTATCTATTTGGTTGGAGAAAGTTGAATTATTATGAACACTAATATGTGTGTCCTAATTCAAAGGTACAGCCGTTATAATATACTAGACTACATAGTTCTAGATCTCATCTCATATACACTAAATATGTCCCAATTCCCGCTGTCCCATTTGAGCATCTAAAAACAGCATATCTCATAATATATGGATTATCCAAATTTAGTTGGAATATATGGATATGCTCGAGATTAATCTAAAATCTATGACTCAGCATTTGCGCAAACAAAATTCTTTTTGCCGTTAAAGATATAAGGGAACTGGTGAATAACGGCAACACATAGCACTTCATCACTTTGCACTAACTCTTTTTAATGGTCATCACAACATGTTCTTTCATGTTTAAATTTAGCACTTTTCACTTTTTTAATAAATTTCTTTTGCTAATCGACATTTACATAGGTGAGGGCAGGTCTTAAATAACGTTATTTAAGAATATTAATTTGTTTTTTCCTTTTAGTTGTGTAAATAGAACACTTTGAAATGGATGGAAGGATTGAAGTTATAGACTAAGTAGTGCTGTAACGAGAATATATGTAAAAGTTATGCCATTTGGTCATTCTGTTGCCATAATGTAATTTTAATGTAAATATGGCTCCATGATTTAACGACAACATGGAAAGGCGCAACTACAAATACCATAATGCAACAGTTGGACTTAACAGGAAGTTGGGTCATGAAATATATTTCTTTAAATAGAACTGAAAGAGTATGGCGCCCTGTGTTGATCGATTGTTCCCCGTGAGCAAGGTCTCGGCTGAGACCGAAACGCGTTGGGGTTGTGTGTTGGCAGCGTTTTTTGAAAATAAAAACACCCTGGAACCAGCGATGGTATGATGTGATGATTCATACTTATTACCTACTTTAAAAGAGCTGTGAGTGCGGTGAGGAAATCCCTGTTCAAAGGGATATCGTGGCGATATATATATATATATATATATTATCTGCTGGCGGTTGCCAGTAGGTAGTTATATTAGGATTTTTTGTTTTGACAATAACTTGGACACCGAATAGACACCGATTGACGAATCCCCCGAAATTTTCAAAACTAGTTTGCCACTCACTTTAGCTGCTGTGTGGAAAGCTTCGGGTTGTTCGTCAAACAGGAGCATAGAAAAGGGGGGTACCAAAATGTATTTTACCCATGCAATTTCCCATAGAGATCTTAGACATGACTACAGCACAGACCGCTGGACAGAATTACACCAAATTTGGCAGAAATCTAGCTCTTGGTCAAGAAAGTGTGCTTTTTGTGATTTGGTGTGAATCCATTCTGTAGTTTTCGAGATATTAAAGGAAAAATAAATTTGCATATCATGCTGAGATCTGATTGGCAGCCAGCACTTCAACCAGGAAGTGTTAGCAGCATTTTTGGGACTCAGAGTCAGCCGAGTCCTAAACCAAAAGGTATAAAAAAGAGAAGAGGGCAGGGTAGGAGTACCCTCACCCCCTAGGCCTGATGGTGGGGTCCCACAGGGACCGCACCAGGGCCAAAAAGCATTTTCTTTAAATGTTCACGGCAAAAATCGTGCGGATTTACATATCCCAGTGAACATTTTAAAAAAACAAGTGCGATCTCCCGCACTTGTTTGTATTTGAGCCCCCGGGTGGGCCAGGTCCCAGGGACTTATTTTTATGAGTATTGTCCTGGGCACACGCGGTGAGGGTATTAACAGAACGTTAGTCTGTTTGCAGTACGTTACATAAATGCAAAGGTCGGCATCAGTGTTGGAACCAAAAGGTTTATTTCTATTTTAACACCAATTGTGTTAGATACAGAAACCAGCCGACACGTGTTTCGTCACCGGGAAATATCCCGTGACTCATCAGGGCTAAGAAACGACTGAAAATGATGAAGAGTGCTGACCCCTGAAACCGGTGATAATTCCAAACCGGATGAGGAGAGCTGGACTGGAGCAACTGGGCAGGAAAGCGCTGGACGCAGCGCCACAAAATTTGCTGTGAGGGTACTGTGTCGCGGGCTGCTGGTAGCCGTGTGTTGCTAAGAGGTGCCGTCTAGAAGGGTGTAGACACTAGAAACCTGGATTTGAGGTAAAGGCTGTCCAGAGTCCGGCGTGTGTTCGGGAGTAGGAAGTCTGCCAGGCCGATTAGCGGACACGTGAGCCCGAGTGCGGGCAAACGTGGGTAACTATCAAGGTGGCGGGTGTGGACGCCGCAAAGCTGGAGACTGGAAGGAGAAGCACGTCTGACACTGGAGCCGGGGAAGGCTGTAATGACGTTGAATACTTATTTTTATATATAATAAGGGGAGAGGGCACATGTGGCTCTCCTCCTCATTAGCGATATGGGCCCCGGACCGCCACCTCCCCAGGTACAGGTGAATGGGAAAACGTGAGGAGGAGGGCTGCGCGGTCCCCCTCCGAAGGCCCTTTATGGCCCCGGGGACAACCACCTCCCTGGGGCTTGATTGTAAAATAAGAGGAGGGCCATATAGACCCCCTCCTTACTTTTAAATTGCCCCGGGGACCACCACCTCCCCAGGGCAAAGGGAATTTATCAAAGGGGGAGGGGCTGCACAGCCCCCTCCCGGGCCATATTCAGCCCAGGGGACCACTACCTCCTGGGATTTCCCCCGCGGGCACCTTTTGTGCAACATAGTGGACTCTTGCTGGATAAATGGGCAGGTGAGGTTCCGTTCTGGCCCTGATGCTCATTTCACAGAAATTAAACCTGAATGGGAAGCAATTACAAATATAAACAAAGCAGGTGCCGGAGTTGATGCTCCTCTTCTGCAAAGGACAAATAATCCTTACTTCCAGTTCTTGATGAAGGCAAAGCAAGTGTGTTTTCTCAGCAATTCCACATTGAAAGGTGATCTGAAATCCTTTGAAGAAGTGATTTCATCATTGATCTTTTGGAGCACAATTTGTAGTGATGAGTGGGTTCATTTTTCTCCTCTCCTGGTGAGGGCAGAGTCCATGGTTATCCCTTCAAATGACTATGAGTATGCAAATGTGCAAAATCACCTAGAAACTCTGCCCATTTGGCCCCGCCCTGTCCACCTTCGTAGTATGCAAAGGTCTTTCTGCCTTTTGACAGAATGATGGCCAGCTTACCAAAGGTCCTCCCATTGCTTTCCCACTGTTGTTGGTGACATGTTCTTGATGCTGAAGAATATGAGGACATCTCCACCAAAGAAGTAATTACTTTATATAGTTAAGAGGAAGTGCCCTTGTTTGGTGGAGATTCACCTCTTTGTAGTCTAGTTGTCTTCTCTATAGGAGGATTCATGGTGTCACAGATTTCTGGATGAAGACGCACGTGGAATAATCACAATGCCAAAATTAGACACACACAAGACCACTGGGGACACTTATTACTTAACCAATTGAAAGTACTCCAGTTGAGTAGACATTTTGTGCAAAACTGTGGACTCTTGTTGGATAAAGGGGCAGGTGAGGTTCTGTTCTGGCCCAGTTACTCACACAGCTGCTAACACACCCACATAGATACTCAGATACCCGACACCCACTCACACACCCATTCAGCCACTCTCACATCTACTGACAGACTCACACAGCCACCTACACACTCATAAAGTCGCTCACACACTGACATAATCACTCACACACTCACAGACCAATACAACCACTCACACACCAACAATACCACTAACACACCCATACAGCCACTCAGTTCTCCCTAAAAGACCCACCCTCAAGAAATGCAGACTGAAAACGGCCCCCTGGTTTTCCCCAAAGCTAAGAGAATTAATGCAAGCATGCAGAAGACTAGAGCGAAGGTGGAGACAGAATTACTCTGAATCCAGAAAGCTAGATTATAGAGAGGCAATTAGACTCTACAAATCTGGAATTAAAGCTGCCCAAGTTGCCTTCTATGAGGAGAAAATTAACTCAGCCGCAAACTCCCCCAAAGAAATCTTCCAAATTGCTAAAACTCTTTCCAACTTGCCCCAGAAACAACAAACATCAGAGGGGGCACTTATGCGATGTAACAACCTGGCGGAGTTTTTTCAACAGAAAATTCAAAATATTTATATGTCGTTTCTAGCCTGCCAGAATGAACAACCTGTTTCCCATATCTCAGGACTGCTTCCTGAAACTCAAGTTTCATTAAGGCAATTCCCTCTTCTGGACCCAGCCTCACTGGATTCGATCATGGCTAAAGTAACCTCAGGCGCTCCCACTGACCCTGCCCCCCCTCAGTCCCTCAAATTAGTTGCCAACATCATCCGCCCTGCAATTCTTGATCTTGTAAATTCATCTATTCTTTCTGGTATGGTCCCCCTTGCCTGGAAATGTGCTCTGGTTAAGGCCCTTCTTAAGAAACCTAACCTTGACCAGTCTAACTTAGCCAACTATCGTCCCATTTCTCTCCTTCCCTGGCTGAGCAAGGTGCTTGAAAAGCACATAAACACCGCGTTGGTAGAGCACTTAGGGGCATATTATCAAGAAACGGCGTTAAAATTATTGCCGCTGTAGCGGCAGAAAACTGCCGCTAAAGCGGCGATAATGGGCTTGATAATATGCCCTTGAGAATTCCAATAGAAGCCCATGTTCTGGTGTCAACATGGGCTTCTATTGGAATTCTCAAGGGCATATTATCAAGCCCATTATCGCTGCTTTAGCAGCAGTTTTCTGCCGCTAAAGCGGCGATAATTTTAACGCCGTTCTTGATAATATGCCCCTTAGAATCTAACAATCTTCTCCATTACTCCCAAACCGGCTTCCGCCCTCAGCTAGGGACTGAGACTGCTCTCCTTGTGGTTACTGAAGAAGCGAGGAGGATACTGGACCAAGGAGGCACTGCTGCAATCATCCTCCTTGACCTCAGTGCCGCCTTTGACACTGTCAATCATAACACCTTGATCTTCCGACTTAAGAGCTTAGGAGTGACCTGCACTGCACTAACATGGCTCCAGTCCTTCCTCAGAGACCGCTTCTTTCAGGTGTTTGAAGGAGATGTCGTTTCCAACCAGTTGCCTCTTAGTTGTGGGGTTCCTCAGGGCTCCTCCCTGAGCCCCACGCTATTTAACATCTATATGAGACCCCTGGCGGAGATTGTCCATCCATTTGGCATAAAGATCATCACCTATGCAGATGACACGCAGCTCGTGGTGGCATTAAACCACCCCGAGAGGTCATCTAGCACCCTAGGTCCTTGCCTAGAGGAGGTTGCCAAGTGGATGGAACTCTCTTGCCTCAAGCTCAACAGGGATAAGACTGAGCTCATGCTCCTTGGCAACTCTCCCTCCTTCAACCCTGCTCTGCTCTGGCCTGACTGTCTTGGTCCTGTACCAGATTCAAAAGACCAGATCAAGAGCCTTGGCATGTGGCTTGACCGCTCTCTTAGCTTTAACTATCAGGCTACCATGCTACGGCCTGCTGAGGATGCTTCGCAAGATCCTCCCCCCTTCTCCCCTTTCAGGCGAGAAGGATCCTGGTTCAAGCTCTCATCCTTTCCCGCTTGGATTATGGAAACGCTCTTTATCTGGGAGCCCCTCAACTCACCATCCATAAGCTCCAGATCATCCAAAATTGTGCGGCCCGCATGCTCCTCCAGACCCCTTGCAGGCAATCTGCAAAACCAGCACTAAGGAGCCTTCACTGGCTCCCTATCAGGGCAAGGATTCTGTTCAAAGCCATGTGCCTGGCGCACAAGGCCTTCTGGAAGCGTGGCCCAGCTATTATCCAATCCCTGATCACACACTACCATCCTCCCAGGAACCTCCGCTCCAACTTCTCTTTCCTTGCCGTTACGCATAGAATACGGAGGGCTAGATGGGGTGGGCGCTCCTTCTCTTTTAACGCTGCCAATTCTTGGAATTCCCTCCCACTCCATCTGCGGAAGGAGCCTAACCTGTTAGCATTTCAAAAACTCCTGAAAACCTATCTTTTCAAAGACTCCCTCTAACACTTGCTCCCCTGTCCACTTGACCCCGTCTGCAGCGCTGGGAGGCCTCAGGGTAGCCATGCGCTATACAAGTTCCATTTCATTTCATTTCACTCACACACCTACTTACAGATCAATAAGGCCACTCACACACCCACGCACAGACCCAAATAGCCACTCTCACACCTACTCACAGAGCCATACAGCCACTCACAAACCCACTTACACACCCACACAGCTACTCACACACCCCCCCACAGACCCATACAGCCACTCACACACCCACTAACCGACTCACAAATCCACTCACACACCCTCAAAACTACTCACACATCCACTCACACACCCATACAGATACTCACACACCCACTCACAGACCCATACAGCAAATCACATACCCAGTCATTGACCCATACAGCAACTCACACACCGACTCACTGACCAATACAGTCACTCACACACCCACTCTCAAAGGTTACAGGTTACAGTTAGGAAATAAAATGTAAAAAACATAAGAAATTCACTGAAAAAAACAAAGGTTACAGGGACATTATAGTTAGGAAATAACATTAAAAAACCTTAGAAATTCACTGAAACAACTAAAGGTTACAGGGATGGTATAGGTAGGAAATAGAATTGACAACTGACATGTGAAGGTCAAAATGCATGAAACAGGGAAGCCACAAATTAGGAAAAGACAAGGGGTCAAAGGGAACTGAATAGGGAAAAACAATGAAGGTGGGGGACCGGTAAAGCCAGGCGTGAACTATACGGAGCGTTGAGAGAGTCACAACAACACATGTTGCTAGACAGCTTGCCTTTGAACATGTATGATCTTATACACTCTGTCTGCCACTAACAACCTGGAAGTGTACCTGTGGGGAATGTCCCTGATGTGGCCGAAGCTGCATATGTGACTCTAGTTATAGTTCTGGTGGTGACATTCTGTATTTATCATTGGCCCCTTCTCCATCTTCTCCAAGTACCATGTTTTTGTGGTCTCTTATACCTTAACCTATCTGCTGACCTCACCCCCACCTCCCCACTGTAGTCCACCCCACAGTTTGAAGATCTCTGCCTTAGAGGTAGTAATGTAGAAGTGATGTAATTTTAAAAACTATTTCTTCCTATGCTTCATGTCCAGGAAAAGTGGTTGATTTAATACAATAGCATCAGTCCAAGGAGTAGGGGTGGTTTAGATACTCTCACAGTCGCATGTGACACTTAGGTTCTCACACCAGTCAGACTCCCCAGATGACTTAACTTCCTGTAATTCTCCATAACACTGGGAATGACCTTCTCTGAATATTCAGAGCCACAAACTGAACAAATCAATGGGTGTTTCCGCACGTCTAAACAGATTTCATCTGTCTCTACCACAGCTCTAATTTGATTGTATAATTAACAAGCATTGGCATAGCCAATAGGTCTCGCCTTTGGGGCCTTATAAGTGTTTAGCCAGAGCTATTGACTTTGCCAATGTCTTTAAGCTATGCTGTAGAGAAGTGTGGCTGCTGTGCAGCATGCTGAAAAGTTATCATAAAAAAGTGTCAGAAGCATTTTTGTTACCTTATATATGACCAAGAAGTCTTTATGTACAACTGAACGACCATATTAAAAAAAGTATTTACAATAAAAAAATTCCTCAGTTTTCTTTTGTGCTTGCAATGCTGGCAACTTGTTTCTGCCTGTTCCAATGGTTGTTTGTTATAGCTTTTTTTGAGGGGGCATAAACAATCGGAGGGTGAAGGTTGGGAACTAGTACCTGTATTATAACACTAGCAGCGGACGAACACTAGGGGAGAATCAACAGATGCCAGATTCCGAGAGCAGGCTGAGGTGGTGCTGAGGGATGCTGAGGTGGTAGTGGTGGTGGTGGTGGTGACTGGTGCAGACGTGATGCTCAGGTGATGCTGAATGATACTCAGGTCTTGCTGAGTGATGATGAGGTGGTGGTGTACTAGTGTAAAGGCGATGCTGAGTGATACTGATGTGGTGCTGAGTGATGCTGAGGTGGTGGTGCTGCACTGGTGCTCAGGGGGTGCAGAGTTGGTGCTCAGGTGGTACTGAGTGATGCTGAGTTGGTGCTGTGCTGAGGTGATGCTGAGGTGGTGCTGCACTGATGTGGAGGTGGTGCTGTGCTGATACTGAAGTGGTGCTGAGTTGGTGCTGAATTGCTGCTGAGGTGGGGCTGCGCTGGTGGTGGTGCACTGATGTGGAGGAGGTGTTATGCTGAAGCAGAGATAGTACTGCGCTGGTGCTGAGGTGGTGCTGCGCTGGTGGTGCACTGATGAGGAGGTGGTGCAGATGCTGAGATGGTGCTGTGGTAGTGCTGTGCTGATGTGGTGCTGAGTGATGCTGATGTGGTGCTGAGTGATGCTGAGGTGATGCAGAGTGAAGCAGGAGCTCAGGTGATGCTGAGTTGGTACTGCACTGGTGCACTGATGCTGAAGTGGTGCTGTGCTGATACTGAGGTGGTGCTGTGGTGGTGTTGAGTGATGATAAGGGGATGCTGCGCTGGTGCTGAGGGGCTGCTGAGTGATTCTGTGGTGGTGCTGAGAGATGCTGGGGTGGGGCTGAGTGATGCTGTGGTGGCACTGAGTGATGCTGTGGTAGTGCTAAGTGATACTGTGGAGGTGCCAAATGATGATGAGGTGAGCGCTTGTTGATGCTGTGGAGATGCTGAGTAATGCTATGGAGGCGCTGAATGATGCTGTGGTGGTGCTTAGTGATGCTGCGGTGGTGCTGAGTGATGCTGTGGAGGTGCTGAGTGATGCTGTGGTAGTGCTGAGTGATGCTTTCTGGCATTGTGGTGGCACTGAGTGATGCTGTGGTGGTGCTGAGTGAAGCTGACGTGGCTCTGAGTGATGCTGTTGTGATGCTTAGTGATGCTGTGGTGACGATGAGTGATGCTGTGGTGATGCTGAGTGATGTTGCGGTGGTGCTGATTGAGGCTGTGGTTACGTTGAGTGATGCTGTGGTGGCACTGAGTGATCTTGTGGTGCTGCTGAGTGATGCTGAGGTGGTGCTGAGTGATGCTGTGGTGGCCCTGAGTGATGCTTTCTGGCATTGTGGTGGCGCTTAGTGATGCTGAGGTGGCGCTGAGTGATGGAGTGATGCTGTGGTGGCGCTGAGTGATGCTGTGGTGGTGCTGAGTGATGTTGTGGTGGTGCAGAGTGATGCTGTGGTAGCGCAGAGTGGTGCTGAGGTGGTGCTGAGGTGGTGCTGAGTGAGGCTAAGGTTCCGCTGAGAGATGTAGTGATGCTGTGGTGGCGCTGAGTGATGCTGAGTTGGTGCTGTGCTGAGGTGATGCTGAGGTGGTGCTGCACTGATGTGGAGGTGGTGCTGTGCTGATACTGAAGTGGTGCTGAGTTGGTGCTGAATTGCTGCTGAGGTGGTGCTGCGCTGGTGGTGCACTGATGAGGAGGTGGTGCAGATGCTGAGATGGTGCTGTGGTGGTGCTGTGCTGATGTGGTGCTGAGTGATGCTGATGTGGTGCTGAGTGATGCTGAAGTGATGCAGAGTGAAGCAGGAGCTCAGGTGATGCTGAGTTGGTGCTGCGCTGGTGTACTGATGCTGAAGTGGTGCTGTGCTGATACTGAGGTGGTGCTGTGGTGGTGTTGAGTGATGCTAAGGAGATGCTGCGCTGGTGCTGAGGGGGTGCTGAGTGATGCTGTGGTGGTGCTGAGTGATGCTGTGGTGGTGCTGAGTGATGCTGTGGTAGCGCTGAGTGATGCTGTGGTGGCACTCAGGTGGTGCTGGAGTGATGCTGTGGTGACGCTGAGTGATGCTGTTGGGGCCCTGAGTGATGCTGAGGCAGTGCTGAGTGATGCGGTGATGGCGCTGAGTGATGTTGTGGTGGCGCTGAGTGATGCTGTTGTGGCGCTGAGTGATGCTGTCGTGGTGCTGAGTGATGCTGTGGTGGCACTGAGTGATGCTGTGGTTGCGCTGAGTGAAGCTGAGGCAGCTGTGAGTGATGCTGTGGTGGCACTGAGTGATGCTGTGGTGTAACTGAGTGATGCTGTGGTGCCACTGAGTGATATTGTTGTGCCACTGAGTGATGCTGTGGTGGCGCTGAGTGATGCTGTGGTGGCGCTGAGTGATGCTGTGGTGGCACTGAGTGATGCTGTGGTGATGCTGAGTGATGCTGTTGTGATGCTGAGTGATGCTGTTGTGGCGCTGAGTGATGCTGATGTGGCGCTGAGTGATGTTGTGGCATCGCCGAGAGATGCTGTGGTAGCACCGAGAGATGCTGTGGTGGCGCTGAGTGATGCTGTGTTGGCGCCGAGTGATGCTGTGGTGACCCCGAGTGATGCTGTGGTGGTGCTGAGTAATGCTGAGGTGGCGCTGAGTGATACTGTGAAACGCTGAGTGATGCTGATGTGACGCTGAGGTGACGCTGAGTGATGCTGTGGTGACGCTGAGTGATGCTGAGGTGGCGCTGAGTGATGCTATTTTTTTATTTGACTATTACTACATATTGTCGGACACGGTACCGTTAATTCAACAGAGCGCTCACAATTCCCAACTCACTTCCTTGTAAGACACTAAATAAATAAATAAATATGAAGTGAGCTATACTGTTCAACACAGCGCTGTTCTGCTGCATGTATGCCACACGTTTTTCCTTACCTTGCTGCATACTTTACTCAATCCTGCCATATAATCGTACACTTCACTGCTGTTAAATTTCAGTGTCCCTGAATTAATTCATGCTTGAAAATAAATAACTGAAAAATTAAACAAACGTGGAAAGTTTAAGCGGCTGGTGGTGGTGCACTGATGTGGAGGAGGTGTTATGCTGAAGCAGAGATAGTACTGCGCTGGTGCTGAGGTGGTGCTGCGCTGGTGGTGCACTGATGAGGAGGTGGTGCAGATGCTGAGATGGTGCTGTGGTAGTGCTGTGCTGATGTGGTGCTGAGTGATGCTGATGTGGTGCTGAGTGATGCTGAGGTGATGCAGAGTGAAGCAGGAGCTCAGGTGATGCTGAGTTGGTACTGCACTGGTGCACTGATGCTGAAGTGGTGCTGTGCTGATACTGAGGTGGTGCTGTGGTGGTGTTGAGTAATGCTAAGGGGATGCTGCGCTGGTGCTGAGGGGGTGCTGAGTGATGCTGTGGTGGTGCTGAGTGATGGTGTTGTGGTGCTGAGTGATGCTGTGGTGGCGCTGAGTGATGCTGTGGTAGTGCTAAGTGATACTGTGGAGGTGCCAAATGATGATGAGGTGAGCGCTTGTTGATGCTGTGGAGATGCTGAGTAATGCTATGGAGGCGCTGAATGATGCTGTGGTGGTGCTTAGTGATGCTGCGGTGGTGCTGAGTGATGCTGTGGTGGTGCTGAGTGATGCTGTGGTAGTGCTGAGTGATGCTTTCTGGCATTGTGGTGGCACTGAGTGATGCTGTGGTGGTGCTGAGTGAAGCTGACGTGGCTCTGAGTGATGCTGTTGTGATGCTTAGTGATGCTGTGGTGACGATGAGTGATGCTGTGGTGATGCTGAGTGATGTTGCGGTGGTGCTGAGTGAGGCTGTGGTTACGTTGAGTGATGCTGTGGTGGCACTGAGTGATCTTGTGGTGCTGCTGAGTGATGCTGAGGTGGTGCTGAGTGATGCTGTGGTGGCCCTGAGTGATGCTTTCTGGCATTGTGGTGGCGCTTAGTGATGCTGAGGTGGCGCTGAGTGATGGAGTGATGCTGTGGTGGCGCTGAGTGATGGTGTTGTGGTGCTGAGTGATGCTGTGGTGGCGCTGAGTGATGCTGTGGTAGTGCTAAGTGATACTGTGGAGGTGCCAAATGATGATGAGGTGAGCGCTTGTTGATGCTGTGGAGATGCTGAGTAATGCTATGGAGGCGCTGAATGATGCTGTGGTGGTGCTTAGTGATGCTGCGGTGGTGCTGAGTGATGCTGTGGTGGTGCTGAGTGATGCTGTGGTAGTGCTGAGTGATGCTTTCTGGCATTGTGGTGGCACTGAGTGATGCTGTGGTGGTGCTGAGTGAAGCTGACGTGGCTCTGAGTGATGCTGTTGTGATGCTTAGTGATGCTGTGGTGATGATGAGTGATGCTGTGGTGATGCTGAGTGATGTTGCGGTGGTGCTGAGTGAGGCTGTGGTTACGTTGAGTGATGCTGTGGTGGCACTGAGTGATGCTGAGGTGGTGCTGAGTGATGCTGTGGTGGCCCTGAGTGATGCTTTCTGGCATTGTGGTGGCGCTTAGTGATGCTGAGGTGGCGCTGAGTGATGGAGTGATGCTGTGGTGGCGCTGAGTGATGCTGTGGTGGTGCTGAGTGATGTTGTGGTGGCGCAGAGTGATGCTGTGGTAGCGCAGAGTGGTGCTGAGGTGGTGCTGAGGTGGTGCTGAGTGAGGCTAAGGTTCCGCTGAGTGATGTAGTGATGCTGTGGTGGCGCTGAGTGATGCTGAGTTGGTGCTGTGCTGAGGTGATGCTGAGGTGGTGCTGCACTGATGTGGAGGTGGTGCTGTGCTGATACTGAAGTGGTGCTGAGTTGGTGCTGAATTGCTGCTGAGGTGGTGCTGCGCTGGTGGTGCACTGATGAGGAGGTGGTGCAGATGCTGAGATGGTGCTGTGGTGGTGCTGTGCTGATGTGGTGCTGAGTGATGCTGATGTGGTGCTGAGTGATGCTGAAGTGATGCAGAGTGAAGCAGGAGCTCAGGTGATGCTGAGTTGGTGCTGCGCTGGTGTACTGATGCTGAAGTGGTGCTGTGCTGATACTGAGGTGGTGCTGTGGTGGTGTTGAGTGATGCTAAGGAGATGCTGCGCTGGTGCTGAGGGGGTGCTGAGTGATGCTGTGGTGGTGCTGAGTGATGCTGTGGTGGCGCTGAGTGATGCTGTGGTAGCGCTGAGTGATGCTGTGGTGGCACTCAGGTGGTGCTGGAGTGATGCTGTGGTGACGCTGAGTGATGCTGTTGGGGCCCTGAGTGATGCTGAGGCAGTGCTGAGTGATGCGGTGATGGCGCTGAGTGATGTTGTGGTGGCGCTGAGTGATGCTGTTGTGGCGCTGAGTGATGCTGTTGTGGTGCTGAGTGATGCTGTGGTGGCACTGAGTGATGCTGTGGTTACGCTGAGTGATGCTGAGGCAGCTGTGAGTGATGCTGTGGTGGCACTGAGTGATGCTGTGGTGTAACTGAGTGATGCTGTGGTGCCACTGAGTGATATTGTTGTGCCACTGAGTGATGCTGTGGTGGCGCTGAGTGATGCTGTGGTGGCGCTGAGTGATGCTGTGGTGGCACTGAGTGATGCTGTGGTGATGCTGAGTGATGCTGTTGTGATGCTGAGTGATGCTGTTGTGGCGCTGAGTGATGCTGATGTGGCGCTGAGTGATGTTGTGGCATCGCCGAGAGATGCTGTGGTAGCGCCGAGAGATGCTGTGGTGGCGCTGAGTGATGCTGTGTTGGCGCCGAGTGATGCTGTGGTGACCCCGAGTGATGCTGTGGTGGTGCTGAGTAATGCTGAGGTGGCGCTGAGTGATACTGTGAAACGCTGAGTGATGCTGATGTGACGCTGAGGTGACGCTGAGTGATGCTGTGGTGACGCTGAGTGATGCTGAGGTGGCGCTGAGTGATGCTATTTTTTTATTTGACTATTACTACATATTGTCGGACACGGTACCGTTAATTCAACAGAGCGCTCACAATTCCCAACTCACTTCCTTGTAAGACACTAAATAAATAAATAAATATGAAGTGAGCTATACTGTTCAACACAGCGCTGTTCTGCTGCATGTATGCCACACGTTTTTCCTTACCTTGCTGCATACTTTACTCAATCCTGCCATATAATCGTACACTTCACTGCTGTTAAATTTCAGTGTCCCTGAATTAATTCATGCTTGAAAATAAATAACTGAAAAATTAAACAAACGTGGAAAGTTTAAGCGGCTTTCTGTCTCAAGTGACAAATGGCAGTAAAACAGCCAAACCAGACTGCCTTTAGAGAAAGTTTTTGGGGCTAAAATCGTCTCATACTTTCAACAATCCCAGGGGCATATTAGCAAGGGCCTTATCTCCGCTTTTTTGCCTTTAAAAGCCAAAAAAGCAGAGATAAAACTATCGCCCTATTTACAAGTGGGTGCTGACATGCATTAGCGCATGTTAGCACCCGTTTTCCCGACGCCTCGCTTTGCATCTCTAATGAGATGCAAAGTGGGCGTCACTGGGCAGTACTGCATGTAAATTATCGCTGATGTGCACATCGCGATATTTAAAAGGAGGCCCACGCATTTTAGCAGACGTCTGCTAAAATGCTGACTTACGTATACTTAACATTGGGGGTGGATTATGCTGATACGACCACAGGGTCGTATCAGCAAGGTTATTGCCGTTTTCCATGGAACATCGCTGGAAAACCAGCGATGTTCCATGGAAAACACCGCTATCGCTGGAATAATTATCGCCATTGCGCTATGCATTGTTAATACAGCGTTAGCACGGCGATAATTTCCAGCGATAACCGGCGTAAAAAAATTTCACGCTAAGCGCGGCCAGCGATAATTATCGCTGCCGCTTGATAATATGCCCCTAAGTCTTATGGCAATATATCTCTGTGTGTAGTAGTGGTAGGCTTTGCTTTTCATTATTTGAGTCGATAAAATGAGCAGTATTAAATTGAGCATTACAAACGCACATGTGCATCAAGGTGAAAAGAATAAAGTCATACTTCAGGCACCGGGTAAAAAGTAAGATATAATTATTTCATTTAGTAACTTTTCTTCAGAAAGCATCAGTTGACACTTACCCAATGTACTTTATTTGTGTATTTTTTATTTTATTTTCGGTTATCACCGATGCTTTTGGGTGCCCTTAGTTTAGCATTCTGCACTTGGTGCCGTTAGTTTAGCATTCCGCACTTGAGCTGCGCAGTAAGGGATATGAAACGTGCGGTGTGACCGGATGTCAATACTTGCAAGGAGGTCACACAGAGCAAGGCCCCGCGACTATCTCCCATTGCATTAAAGACTGCGGCAGCGCGCCTGGGGGGCGCGAGCTGTACTCGCATCACTGTCCGCCCCTTCATTGTGAGCAGCTGCTTCCTGTCTGTGCTGCTTCTCACATCTGAGGAGTGTCAGGGTGCAGGCCTGACAGCACCATTAACTCGCGCTGGTAAGGGAAAGGCAGTTATAAGCACCAGACTGCAGGTAGGGACTGCGTCTCTGTGCGCGCCGCTGCTCACTCCCGCGGCAATACTCCGTGGGAGTGAACATTTCAGAAAAGGTGGGACAAAATGAAGAAGCATTTCTCAGCTTCTGACCTAAGAAATATAAACTTGAGTGAGTCTACCATCATTACTTTCAGCCTCAAGTGGTGCAAATTACATCTTTCGGCTTGCACTTCTTGACGTATTATTTAAGTTCCCATCCCCTTTGGGCAATAATCATTGAGATGTCCGGGCTCACTAAAATCTGGCCCTTTTCTAACCCTGGGCAAAGCACTACGCTACGCTCGCGTAGTTTGCGAAGTTTGCGCTACTCGCACAACGCGAGTGCACGTAGCACAGTGCAAACACGCGTAGCGTAGCGTAGTGCAGTGGTCATTTTTGCTTGCTCGCGGTCCTCAACGTCAAGTTGGCGACCGCGAGCAAGCAAAATGACATCCCGGCGAGACTTTTTCCTCGTTCGCGATCAGCAACATCAAGTTGCCGATCGCGAGCGTGGAAAATAAACCTCCCGGCGAGATTCTCAACGCGGGGAGGTCAGGTTTCTCATTGCGAGTGGTCGCGTATGCTCGCGACCGCTCGCGATGAGAAACTACCAGTCCGCGTTGAAAGCTGCCGCTCGAGTAAAAATCTACTCGAGCGGCAGTAAAGACAGCTCGCACTGTGCAAGATGCCGTTTTCAATGATTGCACAGTGCGGACAAGCATCCGGCACTGTGCAATCATTGCGAACAGTGCACTACGCAGTTCGCGTAGTGCTACGCGTAGCTCGCGTAGTGCGAACTGCACTTTGCGTAGCTTCGCGTAGCGCTACTTCGCGAACTACGCCCATGCTTACCCTTTTCCCACAAATTGTTGTAAGTGAGGAATTTCATTAGAATTCTCCAGGGTCTATCTTTGTGGGACTCTTTAGTTGATGCAGACTCACTGTGGACCCCAGTGAAAATGTCAGTGGGTTGTTCCCCAGAAATGAGAAAAAGCACATGTAATTGGACCTGCTAATTGTAGACCCGTATGGTTATTCCCAGTTTCTGAGACAACACTCATAATTGTTGGATTTTGATGTGGAAATATTGGATGGACCCAGAGTTTCTGGGAAATAACGTGCAGGAATCAGTGTTTGCACATATCGGCATAGTCTAAGTGTGAATTGATTGTTGCTCTGACCATGAAAGGCACCCGCACAAATCAGTATAGTTCAAGATCTGATAGGCTGTTTCTAACACTAGCCTGAGATCAGTATGCGTTGAAATCATCTATATGTCTTTGACAAGGCCCTGAGCTATCAAGGCCTAGCGGTGACAGGAAGTATATAGGTGTGCCCTTCTTTTAAATAATTAATTCTTAGAGCAAGTATATTTTTTCAACCATGTGCCAATTCCTTGAGCTCTGTTAGATTAATTCAAGGGACCATATCTCTTTTGTAATCCCCTAAATCTCCCAGTCCTAGAAGCAACCATCAAATTCTCGACGACACAGGGCCAGAATCCAGGGCTTGATCATGCTGCAGGCGAATGACTATGAGGTCAGTTAGAATTTGTCAGATTTAGGGCATCCGCTAAAAAATGTGTGCTGCCCATCTACCAAACACGCGTCCCACTGGGAATAGCCAAGTTCTACCAGTGGAGCCTCAGCCAGTTGTACAGACGGAAACCCATAATGAGGTGGTCAGTCCACCAAAGGGCTGCCAGATGACAGTTGCTATAGCCTCATCCTATTTTGGCACTCGGCAAAGGTCACTGGATTTCCATGTTCTGGATCCCTTGGCAACTGCAGCAAGGGATAGAAAACAATGCACCCAATGTACAGGGCCATTGTTTTTTGTTTCTCTGAAACCAACGCCCTTTTTGAGAGCTTGTTCTAGAAAAACACGAAGCAATGCCAGGCAAGGCCATTAAAGCATGACATCCGCTTGGCATTCTGTTCTGCCTTCAGTGCATCCACAGTACAAAGAACA
Source organism: Calotriton arnoldi (assembly GCA_963921515.1). NCBI lineage: Eukaryota > Metazoa > Chordata > Amphibia > Caudata > Salamandridae > Calotriton > Calotriton arnoldi. The sequence goes on along the minus strand of CAWUFW010015165.1, from coordinate 307,982 downwards.
ATGTGGTCCTAATGGCCAAACATACGATATTAAATCACGTATTAATGATCAAAAAACTTGATCCTTGCAAGAGTAAGAAGAAAAAGACACACTTGTTTTTTGTGCAGAGTGATATAGAAAGAAAAGAGGATTGTCAAGGAAAAAGCTTATACTTTTTCAAAACTGGACCAATGGCTCAAGTGATTCCAAATAGCCAAAGTAAATAGGCCTGCTTGAAAACAGCTTTTTATATTAGATTTGAGTCCATAACTCTAGATAGCTGGTCAAGGAATCCAAACACGCCATCAAAATGGATCTAGATATTCAATCCAGGCCAGAAAGTAATGTCAACGTTTCGACCCTAATGTTGCCTTAAATTGACTTTCCAACTTAGCATAGGAACAGCTTCAACCATCAGCATGTCAAGCCGAGCACCAAATCTTTTTGTTCACACAACTTCAAATTGCCTTTTCCTTTTTTGGTGTGCGTTTTCCTAATGAAGACCCGCATGCTAGGTTGGAAAGTCAATTTTTCACAAGGTCTGAGAAACGAACTGGACAAGCTGTTCAATGCTCTCCTTCTGGAGTTGCGGGTGTCTAGAAAGGAAATCTGATAAATTATCTGCACTCGGTCTGCAGCAGACGTCAAATTAATATTGCTGGAACTGGATGACCTACTTTTCTATGTGGGCGGTGGGTGTTCTGATGGTCCTCGAAATAAATGCAACAGGGGCTTGCGCTCCGTTACCATTCAAAATTTTCATCCCACAAAATAATGATGGACATGGGGGCAATTCCACTTTATCGGCTGGGCCTCCCACTTGATCTAGGTGCATCTCCTTTCCACATCTGATAGTGCCCTACTAGAGAATGCGACTGGTACCCAGCAGTCGGGTTGTGGGTTTTGCACATGGACAGCACCTAGACACACTGGGCTGGCATCCAGTACCAGCTTTGTTTCAAGAGTGGGGTTGAAATACGTGGGGAGCATGTGTTCAGATGGTCCTTGAAATAAATGCACCAGAGGCTTCGTTCTGTCACCACTCAAAATTTTCATCTCGCAAAATAATAATGGAAATGGGTGCAATCCCACTTTATCACCAGGGCCTCCCTCTCGATCTGGGTGTATCTAATTTCCACATCTTTCAAGAGTGGGGTTGATTTACACCATAGAGACATCATGTAGCAGTGCATGCTTGATCTTGCTGAAAGGCGCTTCTTGAGCAGGGCCTCATTCCCACTTGGTGTGGGCTTTTGTTAGAGCTCTCAGGGGTTCTGTTAGTGTAGCCAGGTTGGGGATAAAGCAACCGCAATAATTTTCCATTCCTAGGGAGTTCCAGATTTCTGTGACCGAGGTTGGTGCTGAGGCTTGACGGATGCCCTCTGACTTTATTGGGATCAACACTAATGCCTTCAAATGGGAAGATCTACCTAAAGAATTCAACTTTACGGTCAATGAATGAACACTTTGCTTTGTTTAATTTGAGGTCACTCTCGACCATCCTCTGTAGGACGGCGTAAATGAGTTGGTAGTGCTCTTCTTGTGACTTGGAGTGTATGAGAACATCATCACTGATGTTAAGTACTCCTGGGAGTCCGGACTGCTGTGGACGAGCATCCCAAAGTTCAATCGTTTAGATTGCCAGAGCCCCAGTTGTGTTGAAAATGTAATAACGTACCTGCTAGCTGGGTTGAGGAGCCGATGGTATCCTGAATTAAGATCAACCCTGGAGAATCACTTGGCACTGGTCAGATCGGCAATGATGTTGTCCATTGTTGGGGTGAGGTGGCGCTCCCTCTTGATTGCTTGATTGGGAGTTGCATGTCAATGCAGATCCTCACCGCACTGGGTTGTTTAAGTTTTGGTGCGATGACCATGGGCGAGACACATGGTTGCGGACCAGATACCTTCTCTATTACTCCGAGTCTCTCAAGCCTTGAGAGTTGTTCCTCGACTTGCCTCCTGAGATGGAATGGGACGTGTCAGTGTCTCAAAGCCATGGGCTTGACTGTTTTATTTGTACGTAGCTTGATGTGGTAGTCCTTAAAACACCCCAGGCTTTCGTTGACATGTATGCACTCAGGGAGTGACTCGTCTTTTTGGTGTGTTTGCCTGGCAGCTGACCAATGTGTCCCATCCTTTGGTAGTGACAAAGAATTTGGCCTTGATCTGCTGGTCTCGATGGCTGATGAGTTTGTCAAATGTTCTGGTTAGTGGGAGGGGCCTGTCATTCCCATAGATAAATATTCGGGTCTTGGTTGGGGTCAGCTTTGGTCATTTCCTTAATTGCCAATTGCTAGTATTGACTTATATCCATTACATTTACAGAGGCCCATGTGTCGATAAGTGCCTTGATTGGCTGGATGTTGAGGTTGATGCAGCACTCCGGCTGCTGCTTATTGGCTTTGTGTTTGTTCATGGTGTAGGAAATAAGAAATACTTCCTCGTCGTCATCTTCGTCTTCAGGGAGTTAGTATTTGTGGCACCATGCATCCTCTAGATGCATGGATTGTTGATCACTCTAACTAGGTCCACCCTGGAACCAAGCAAGTCATTGTAATTCATAGATCAAGCTTTCAGACAGCCTTGAGCAAGGTATTTCTTCTAGAATGAAGTATTCTTTCCCTCCAATTCTGTGTGCTGAATTTACTCAGGTTTGCTGTGGCTCCTGTGAGAGACTGGTTGAAGGTACCTGGAAATATGGCTACAACTGTTTTTCTGGTGCCCTGGACATAGTTCTACTTACTTCCTTTAGTATGTCATCTGAGTGCTGGTCTCCGGGATCAGAAGATTATTTCAAGTTGATAGTGGTACCTCCAACACTATGGGCCTGATTTAGATGTTGGAGGATCAGGTCCCGCCGTTGCTTTTTTGAACGTCTTCCTACCCGCCGACTTGGCAGTCCTCCAGCTGTATTTAGATATTGGCGGGTCTATGGAGGGAAGACCGTTGGAGTCCCACCGCCTCCGCTAGAATCTTGCTCCCTTGTCGATAACATCAGAGGCAGAAGTGGCTGTTGGAAGGAATCCAGCCAATATTCCCACCGTCCTGCTTTTCGATGTGCCTTTCTGTCAAGGCAACTGTGGCAGGACCTCCTCCAACTTTGAGTTGGCAGAGTTGAAGGAAATTAGGTAGGAACTTACCTTTTTTACTGTTCCCCACTTCCGTTTCCATCTTGAACTCATCGTACAGGTCCCTCCTTTGTTGCTTCGACTGCACCACAATGTCAAATGACTCCTTTATCATCGAGATCTAAGGTACGCTACTTTTACAATTGTATTACTATGAATCGTGTGTTGACAATTGCTGTAGCCTTGTGTATCTTTGCATTACTCTTACATGCAATTTTTTCTCATGTGCAATGCAGTAGTGATCATTTTACAACTTATCAAGGTAAAAAGAACACACCTGTATGGACACTTAAAAATAAATATTGTTGTTGTGGTTCTTGTGGGTGTTGTGCTTGTGGTACATGTGGGTGTACATTCAATAGTGTGTGTATGGTTTTAGAGTGCAATGATATGGGTAAAAAAAGACACTACACATTACTGACATATACATTATGACACATTCACAACGTATATGTGTAGTTGGATAATGATGATTAGTACTTACCTGTCTTTACACCACCATGGCCTCACTCTGTCAGGACTCTGCCACCAGAACACTGCCTGCACAACTGGAACATCTAAATTGGCTCGGCCCAAATGGCAACGGAGTACTGTTAGCCAGCAAAGAAGACCGCCGCGGTCAGCTGTCTATTGCTGCAACATCTAAATACGGCCGGTGGACCGCTGTCAACTTGACGGAGTACCTGGAACCGCCGCCATGGCAGGACAGCGGTAGTCCCACCATGATCGAAATCAGGCCCTCTGTCATCATCTAAAATGGTGAGTGCATCCCAACCACTAGAAAGTAGGCGTGGGCGTTGATCCTGCATCTTCTCTATATTCCAGTCCCATTGCAATGAGACTTCTCCATCACCCTTTGTCTTCACATGAATGTCAATGTTTTGGGATGGAGTGTGACCTTCAAAATCAAAAAGAATCAGAGTCACTGGACTCCAACAGAAGCAATTCACCATTCCAAATAGAGGGAACTGGCTAGTGAATCTTCCGGTGTCTACTCCGTTGATTCCTCTCTATTTAGATCTTGGCTAGAAGAGAGTCTCACATCAAATTGGCCTGCGGATACTCATGTTCTGGCACCGGTTATGGACCACTGCAGCACTCGCCTCTTATAGGGTGGGCCTCCGTGAGCTAATGATAGTGTCTTGTGTGGATAAGATTCCCTGGATGCTCACAGTTAAGAATTTGCTAGGTAAGTTAGGACTGGTTGCCTAGTGGAGAGACCCGGAAACCCTTAGCCAGATTAATAAATCTAGTCTTAAAGCTGTATATTGGGGTTTCATCGAAACTGACCTGATAATGAATTGTAAGGGATTACTTTCGATTGATTTTATGAATTTTAAACAGACTGTGCTATTTGAGCCCACACTGGATGAAATTGAACCCCCACTAGCGAGGAAACTATACCTACAGTTTAGGTATGGCTGCCTACCCCTAAATTACTTCAAAAGAAACTGGTGTAAAGCAGGAGAGAGTGCTGAAGAATATTGCCCCTGCTGCCAAGGGATCTCCGAGTCACCGAACATGTTTTATTCTTTTATCCCCTGTACTCCCGATCCCGACTTAAATGGATTGCCCCCCTTTGTAGAGATCTGGGAGTAAGGAGATACAAGGAGGCATATAGAATAATGAAGACAAATACAATGCATATGATTGTATTTTGTATAGCAAAGTTCCTAATGGCTGTATGGATTAGGCGCACTCAGTACTCTTCTGACAGTCTTTAGGGTGTAGTTTTTATGGCGCACTTCATTACGAGGCGACGTAAAGTTTTTAGAGTTTCTATTGTGGGTCGTGCCCTACCTCAAATGCACATAGTTTTCTAACATTTTTAATTCCCTCTTTAAAAAATCAAAATTTGAGGTTTTTTTTTCTCTTTTAAGTATTGACAAGGATGCATTCTGCTCGATCTATATTGCTGTGATTGTAAATGGGCTGTTTATTTATAATGCTATGGCCTATTATTCTTTTAAAAGAACATAGTTTTAAATACACTTTTATCGTCTTTTTAAGTACACCGTAATGAAGTTCGTAATTGTAAAAAATTATGTAAGTTTTATAATCATGCTGCTATTATAGTGAACTCTCTTTTTGCACAAACACTGATGCACTTTGACTGATTCATCTTGCTGTGACTGTAAATAGGCTGTGATTGTTTATTTATAATGAAATGTCTTATTTGTATTGTGTGTTTGTAATTGTCTCGTTTTATGGTGTACTTTTATGATCCTCAGTGATCGAAATAAAGTCTTTTGATGATGATGATGATATAGTCATAGCTATGCAGAGGATGGCTATTACAGTAGCCAACGAAAACATTAAGAGGAAGGGAGACACAAGGGTGCAGAGTCTGAATCTTATAACAGGCCAAATACTGCACTGGGTGAAGAGGATGGTGGACGCCCTCTTGGCAGTTCATCTCAAGGGGATACACAACCTGCAGACAGGTCTCCTTAGTTGTGTATTTATGGATTCGCTTGAAGTAAAAAGTTCTTCAGCAATGTTTCTTGACATTTGTCACCCTTTCAGTTGTACAGTGATAGGCTCGCTTGTCTGGAGATTCAATTGAGTGGTTCCACACTTTCTCTCCAGGTTTTGGGATCCACTGACAGACGGGGTGTGAATGCATTGGCAGTGCCTTGAACCAAGGGTCTCCTCCTTGCCTTCCCACGCATTCCCATGATAAATGAGGGTTTGCGTTTCTACTGTAGGTAGAAGAGGCACCTGTATGGCTTTTACAAGGCCACTGGCCCTTTTTCTACCTCCTTCCCTGAATACTTGGCAGACCAAAGTTGTTGGTTTGAAGCTGAAAGGCTAAGGTTGATTCAACTGGGTATCTCATTAAAGGCTGCTGTGGCTGTTCAGAAGTTAAGACGTTTGTCTAGCCGGAGGGCATATGTGCACCACTACATTGCCTTCTGGTCATAGTGCCTTTGTAAGGAAATTAATTCTACATCATGTTCCCCTGCTCACAAACAGGATTTTCTTCTTCATTTGTTTCATGAGAGACTGGCAGCTACTACTCTTAAGGTACTCTGACCAGCTGTCCGTGCATTTCTGGCCCCTTGGGACAATCCAGAAATGTTGATACATTAGAATGATGAATAGTGAATAGCTTCATTCTACTAAATCCTCTTTGAAAGGTGATTGTTCCCTGTTTAAGATTTGTCCTTAGTCTTGAGTGTACTCCAAGATCACCCCTTGGAGACACTTGATCAGATTCCACTATACCTTCTGTCATATAAAGTGTGATTTTGGCAAACAGTTTGTCTCTAAGATGTTTGTATGACATAGAATACCTAATGTGATCTAGACCCTATTTGCAAATTCTTCCAGATGCTCATGTGTTACGTTCTGGTCCAATATTTCTGCCTAAGGTTCTCCCTGAGTTCCATATAGATCAGGAGAATGTCCTTGCCTCATTTGGGGTAGATGTTCAACCGACTTCATTGAAGGGTTTGGATGATCATTGAGTAGTTTTGTGTTTTAATAGACTCTTACTGTCGATAGCATAGCTTCTGAAGCACTGTTTATTAATATTGGGCTTACGAACTACGGGTTGAAACCAGCTAGTAAGTATGTAAAGTAAGTAAGTAAGTAAAGGCTTATAAAGCGCATGAATGCCGAGGCGTCTTGGCGCTGGGGAGAACAGGACGGTGCAGAAGTCAGGAGGGGCTAGATCACTGTTGGGGAGGGAAAAGCCAGGTTTTAACTTGACTCCTAAACTGGGGTCTGGACGATAAAAGCCTAATATTGAGTGGAAGTTCATTCCTTAGCTTAGATGCCAAAAAAGAGAGACATCTGCCTCCCCATCTGGTCTTTTTAACTCTGGGGACGTGGACCAGGGCTTTATTGGCAGATCTCAGCATCCTGCGGGGGACATGCCATTGGAATAATTTGTGGTAATCGTTGCCCCCCCCCCCATAAAGGGCTTTATGGACCAGGCACAGCGCCTTGAACTGAGTTCTCTGCTTAACTGGGAGCCAGTGTAGATCTCTGATTGTGCCCGAGATATGACTGTATTTTGGAATGTTTAGCAGGGTACGTGCAGCCGCATTCTGTAGGGATTGAAGTTTCGACAGCTGTCGTTTGTCAACGCCTAAGTACAAGGCGTTACAATAGTTTAGGCGGGAGAGAATAAGAGCCATCACAACCGGTTTCCTGAATTCTGCAGGTAGAAAAGGTAGGATTTTATGAAGCATTTTAAAAAGAAAGTAACAGGCCGACGTCAGCTGATTGATCTGCCCTGAGAAATTGAGCTGAGCATCACAAACCAAGGTTTTTCACTTTGGTAGCAGGGACAGGACAGGCCCCTGCCACTGCTGGCCAACATAATTGGGTCCAGATAGGAGGACCATTTCCAAATTCCATGACCTCCGTTTTGTCCTTGTTTAATTTTAAGTAGTTCTTGTGCATCCATTTCATGATGTGGCCAAGCCAGCTGTGAAATCTGTCCGCCACCGAATCTGCCATTGATGAAATGGAGATAATAATTTGGGTATTGTCAGCATACGATCCTAGCGAGAAGCCATGATCCCTGATTAGTTTGGCCAATAGGGTCACATAAATGTTGAACAGTGTTGGAGAGAGTGCTGATCCTTGTGGCACTCCCCCCGGGAGATGGAATTTGCCAGATTCTAGGGTGTCCCAACACACCCTCTGTTCTCCAGCAGAGAGGAAGGAGGTGAGAAGAGTGAGCGCGGTGTCTCCGACTCCTACTGCCTCCAGCCGTCGCGTAAGTACAGTGTTTTTAACCGTATTGAACGCGGCTGATAGGTCAAGAAGGATTAGGATGGCCCTGCCACCCTTGTCAATTTGCCTTCGTATTTCCTCAGTGGCCATGATTAATGCAGACTCCGTCGAATGGCCCGATCGAAAGCCATGTTGTGTGGAGTCTAAAAGGTTGTTGGAATTTAGGTAGTCCGTGAGCTCTGAGTTAATGGCTTTTTCCAAGACTTTGGCTGCTAGAGGCAAACAGGAGATTGGGCGGTAATTTGTTACCGCAAGAGGATCAAGGGATGGTTTCTTTAAGATGGGTCGGATGCAAGCTTTCTTCCAGGAGGTCAGGAAAACACCAGTGTAAATAACATTGTTCAAGGTTTTTCACTTTGGTAGCAGGGACAGGACAGGCCCCTGCCACTGCTGGCCAACATAATTGGGTCCAGATAGGAGGACCATTTCCAAATTCCATGACCTCCGTCTTGTCCGTGTTTAATTTTAAGTAGTTCTTGTGCATCAATTTCATGATGTGGCCAAGACAGCTGTGGAATCTGTCCGCCACCGAATCAGCGATTGATGAAATGGAGATAATAATTTGGGTATCGTCAGCATACAATCCTAGCAAGAAGCCATGATCCCTGATTAGTTTGGCCAATGGGGTCACATAAATGTTGAACAGTGTTGGAGAGAGTGCTGATCCTTGTGGCACTCCCCCCGGGAGATGGAATTTGCCAGATTCTAGGGTGTCCCAACACACCCTCTGTTCTCCAGCAGAGAGGAAGGAGGTGAGAAGAGTGAGCGCGGTGTCTCCGACTCCTACTGCCTCCAGCCGTCGCGTAAGTACAGTGTTTTTAACCGTATTGAACGCGGCTGATAGGTCAAGAAGGATTAGGATGGCCCTGCCACCCTTGTCAATTTGCCTTCGTATTTCCTCAGTGGCCATGATTAATGCAGACTCCGTCGAATGGCCCGATCGAAAGCCATGTTGTGTGGAGTCTAAAAGGTTGTTGGAATTTAGGTAGTCCGTGAGCTCTGAGTTAATGGCTTTTTCCAAGACTTTGGCTGCTAGAGGCAAACAGGAGATTGGGCGGTAATTTGTTACCGCAAGAGGATCAAGGGATGGTTTCTTTAAGATGGGTCGGATGCAAGCTTTCTTCCAGGAGGTCAGGAAAACACCAGTGTAAATAACATTGTTCAAGGTTTTTCACTTTGGTAGCAGGGACAGGACAGGCCCCTGCCACTGCTGGCCAACATAATTGGGTCCAGATAGGAGGACCATTTCCAAATTCCATGACCTCCGTCTTGTCCGTGTTTAATTTTAAGTAGTTCTTGTGCATCAATTTCATGATGTGGCCAAGACAGCTGTGGAATCTGTCCGCCACCGAATCAGCGATTGATGAAATGGAGATAATAATTTGGGTATCGTCAGCATACAATCCTAGCAAGAAGCCATGATCCCTGATTAGTTTGGCCAATGGGGTCACATAAATGTTGAACAGTGTTGGAGAGAGTGCTGATCCTTGTGGCACTCCCCCCGGGAGATGGAATTTGCCAGATTCTAGGGTGTCCCAGCACACCCTCTGTTCTCCAGCAGAGAGGAAGGAGGTGAGAAGGGTGAGTGCAGTGTCTCTGACTCCTACTGCCTCCAGCCGTCGCGTAAGTACAGTGTTATTAACCGTATTGAACGTGGCTGAAAGGTCAAGAAGGATTAGGATGGCCCTGCCACCCTTGTCAATTTGCCATCGTATTTCCTCAGTGGCCATGATTAATGCAGACTCCGTCGAATGGCCCGATCGAAAGCCATGTTGTGTGGAGTCTAAAAGGTTGTTGGAATTTAGGTAGTCCGTGAGCCCTGAGTTAATAGCTTTTTCCAAGACTTTGGCTGCTAGAGGCAAACAGGAGATTGGGCGGTAATTTGTTACCTCGAGAGGATCAAGGGATGGTTTCTTTAAGATGGGTCGGATGCAAGCTTTGTTCCAGGAAGTCGGGAAAACACCAGTGTTAATAACATTGTTCAAGGGGGGGGCAAGTAGGACACTGACTTTGTACGAGACACCATGAATGATGTCCGGCGAGGGGGCGTGGCCAAGCCACCAACCGAAATGGACGCGCAAGCTTGAAGCTCCACCGCGGGCCCTCTCGGATATGTCTTCCCTGGTGGCGCTGGTGGACCTGCCCCTTGCTGTGTCGGCGCTGCGGCCCCTCCTCGCTCCCCCCTCGTGATGAGACGGCAGCGGGCCCATCAAGCAATGTGTGACACAGATGCCCCCGACATAAGGAACGCTCATTAGGGGTGAGGGCGGTCTGACACTGTGGCATAAAGGGGCTGCTGTGACCTGATTGCTGGCATTGATCTCTGGCTGTGTAGATTGTGGGATCATCGCGATGGGAGCAAGGTGAGAGACACTGCAATGGTGCGAGGTGGAGGCTATTAGACCCTGGCCCTCATGAGGAGTATGTGCTCGCATGAGACTGCGGCACGACCATAGACCTTTGCGTGGGATTGACCTGTGACCGAGAACTGCCTGTTCTGAGTGCCCCTGAGACGAATCAGAATCACAAGTTGGACTACTAGTAAGTGTTGGAAGGTGGTATGGGTCGTAAGGACCCTAAGCAGACTACTCTGCCCTTTAAAGCGCCCGGAATCAACACGACCGCGCAGAGGGTTGACATGGCGGAAAGCGGTATACCACCCACGATGGAGCCGGCCGGTCCAGATACTATGTTGCAGGAGCTCCGGGATGGCTTCAGGGCATTGGACACTCGCTTTGACACACTAGACAAGAGTTTGGAATCCATGGGTGCCAGACTTGACCAACATGACGGGAGCTTGAATATGGCTGAGGGCAGGATTTCTAATTTAGAAGATGGTGCCACCCAGATGACTAAAAAGTTGGACAGAATGGAGAAGCTCCTTAAAGCAGTGGCCATTAAAAACGAAGATTTGGAGGCGAGAGGGTGGCGCAACAACATCCGTATAGTGGGGGTGCCCGAGTCCACCAACACGTGGCGGTTGGACCGGTTCGTGGAAACGCTCCTTACAGATCTGTTCGGTAGTGAACCCTTCACCGCCACGTTTGTGGTGGAACGTGCGCATCGTATCCTGGGGCCACGTCCGAATCCGGGCTGCACGTCAAGACCCATCATTGCCCGTCTTCTCAATTTCAGGGACAGGGACACTGCTTTGCGCATGGCACAGGAGAAGGGGCAACTGAGCTGGCAGGGTTCTTCCCTTTCCTTGTACCCTGATTTCACTGCGATGGTGCAGGAAGCGCGCCGCAAGTACGCAGGAGTGAAGGCACATCTCCGAAAACTGGGTCTTCGGTATGGGATGCTGTACCCCGCAAGGTTAAAAGTCGACGTGGATGGCCGATCGAGAATTTTAGATTCCCCCCATGATGCCCAGGAGTTGTGCCAAAAGTACTCTAAGACTGACAGGCAGCGCGGATCGCCTTCTCCACAGCAGTTGCAAAATATACCTGACTCTGGAGCCAATGCTGATTTATTTACCGGCAGTTGAATAACTTTATTGTCAATCTTTGCTCATTAAGATGTTAGTGAATGTGGGAGTACACACGGGGTCTCCCCCCTTTCTTTTCTGTTTAGCTACTTTGGAATACCACCAGGGACGAATCATACCTACGTAGCCAGGCACTAATGTGCCAAGAATTTGGGGAAGCAACGCAGCGTTGCCACCCCCTGAGTGCGGATGCACAAGTTTTATTTGATGCAATCTCACAATAGTTCTATTCTATTATCTAGTTGGTTTTTGTTTCCATCTATTATTGCATGGGAATGGGTGTTGCCCTGAAGTTGGGCAAGGGGGATGGGTGGTGGGAGGGGGGACATGACATGTTTAGGTATAAATACATAACATGGTTTATTCACAACTTTCAATTGCAGTACAGATATCAGCAGTTGGGTCTTGTCAGGCAGAACAGGCAGGGTATAGATTATGGCTAATAGGGTACAGGCAGAAGCCACTGTTACAATAATGTCCTGGAATGTTAGGGGATTAAATAATGCCCGTAAATGTAAGCAGGTGACAAATTATCTGGAACACCACCAGGTGGATGTCGCTTTCATACAAGAAACGCATTTGCAACCGGCTTTCAAGACGTCTTTGGCGACGAACTGGGGGGCCCACAGGTATTTTGCTGGATATAGCTCATACGCCCGTGGAGTTGCAATATTGATACATAAGAGGGTACCATTTCGGGAGGTGGAGATCTGCCGGGATCCGGGTGGACGTTTTCTGTTAGTTAAGGGATGCATGCTAGAGCACTCTGTATTGCTTGTAAATATCGATGCACCAAATGTTGATGACCCCGACTTCTTTGACACTGTTCACACAGCCATCATACGTATGGGTGCAGATCATATATGACTGTGGGGGACTTTAATCTATTGTTGGACCCGGTGCGAGATAGTACAGCACACACGATGGACACCAAGCCTAGGGCAAGACGCTCATTGTTGGACACCATGGGTAGGTTTGGTTTAGTGGATGCCTGGAGGTTTCATTGTATGGATCGGGATGGCTACACCCATTACTCTGCACCCCACGATACAAGGACGCGCTTAGATTATTGGTATCTTTCAGAAGGGGTGGCGTTGTGGATAGACGCTGTTAGTCACCTACCACGGATGCTGTCTGACCATGCCCCGGTTATGGTTAAGCTAAAAATCCCCAGGGCTGGGGGGTAGAGCGCCCCTGGAGGTTCCCTGACATGGCACTAAGAGACACCGTCTTTGTGGTTGAACTAGGGGAGGTGGTCACAGAATACGTTTCCTTAAATGAGGGATCAGTGGTGTCCAAGCCTGTACTATGGGAGGCCTTTAAGGCATACATAAGAGGTGTATGCATATCCAAAAGTGCTGGGGTACTTAGAGACCTGCGACGAACACAAGCACAGATAGAAGGGCAGCTCACGGAACTAGATCGCATCGAGGCAACCAAGGTCAGTCCTACTGACTTGCAGCGATGTGGAACGCTTTTGTCTGAATTCCGGAAAGCAGCTGAGCGCAAAGCTCACTACCTGGGAAAATATGCAATTGCCAGAAGGTATGGGGAGGGCGAGAGGCCGGGCAGAACACTAGCTAAACTCATGCAACAGTCTCGCAGACCAACATACATAGCAGAATTAGTAGATAAGGGTGGGTCGCGCATAACTGGGAACTTGGGTATCCTTCAGGAGGTGCTTACCTACTATACTACATTGTATGAGTCTAGGGTTTCAGGGTGCCCTGTGGATTATAGCGGATACCTAGACGAGATAGCAATGGTGTGGATAGAGAAGGCGCACCAGGAGTTTCTTGCTGAGCCCTTCTCGGAGGATGAAATTAGTGAGGCCATTGATGCGCTGGATGGCTCAAAAGCGCCAGGGCTTGATGGATTCACGGGGTGTTTCTATAAGAAATAAAAGACTATAATTGTTCCCTATCTTGTTGACATGTATCAGGAGGCAGTGGAGGCGGAGGTGCTTCCGCCGACTCTGAGGGAGGCGGTTATAACGCTGCTGCCAAAACCAGGGAAGGATACGCGGTATTGCAGTTCGTACCGGCCATTGTCACTCAAACTTTGATAATAAGATATTAGCCAAAGTTCTGGCGACCCGGCTGGCACTTATTGCTGAGAAACTGATTTCACCATCGCAGTCGGGTTTCATTCCTCATAAATCTACAACTCTCAATTTGCGCACATTGTTTGCCACAGTGCATAGGATAGCACCCACGGTCCCTGCAGTCGCCGTACTGCTTGATGCGGAAAAGGCATTTGATTAGTTGGAGTGGCCTTTTTTGTATGCTACGTTGGGGCGACTTGGGGTACCAGAGCGATTCTTGGCGGTGGTTAAACTATTGTACACGCTACCCACGGCTCACATCCACCTCAATGGAACGTTGACCGAGGAGTTTAGGCTTACGCGGGGTACGCGGCAGGGGTGCTCACTATCTCCATTGTTGTTCATGATTGCCCTCGACCCGTTGGTACGGCATTTACAGGATAAGCATAGTCATCGTGGGCTGGAATTTAACACAGGACCCCTACTCTTAACACTCTACGCTGACGATATTATTCTATACATGAGGCACCCAGATGACAATTTGACACCGCTGTTACGCGAAGTGACTAGGTTCGGTGCCCTGTCAGGGTTACATATCAATTGGGAAAATTCTGAAGTCTTTCCCCTAACAGTAGCACCTTGCGATAGATCAGCGGAATACCAGCTGACTTGGTTTGATGAGTCGGTGAAATACCTTGGGGTTCACCTTCACAGGGAGAAGGACCGCATTTTACAATTGAACTATGGCCCTTTTATGGAAAAATTAGGGCATAATATAGAGCGCTGGTTGTCTCTGCCCCTATCGATGGCTGGAAGAATAGCCATAATTAAAATGGTGGTCCTTCCACAATTCCTGTACCTTTTTCAGAACATTCCTATACCATTGTATAACAGTTCCTTTACAGAACTTCGCACATTATTGATAAGACTGGTGTGGGGGGAGACAACCTCGCATCTGCTGGGACACGTTAATGCTCCCATATGAGAAGGGTGGGTTTGGAGTCCCGAACTTCCGGGTTTATTATTTGGTGGCGCAGGCTAGTTTTGCCCGGCGCTGGTACCATATCGATGTCAGGATCCCATATCACAGGCCAGAGGCAGACTTGGCGCTACCGGCGCCCCTTAACACTCTACTGCCAGTTGGGTTTCCACGAGACCCGCACGATATTCAAACATTATCCACGACTAGTTGGGCATGGCATAAGCTGAAAACATTGACTGGATTTCGTGTGCTGTACTCTCCTGCATTGCCACTAGCGGGGAACGGCTGGATCCCTATCTTACAGGAAGGTTTAGTGAAGCGTACATTGGCCAAGTATCACTTAGTGACGTTTGGCGACCTTTTCCCCAAGGGTCATGTTTTTTCCCGCACGGAGGATCCTCGTTTCCGTGACGCTACAGTAATGGACCATTTCGTACTGGTCAGACTGCAGAGGGCACTACGAGCCAGATTTATGATATTGACAGGGGTTATAAAAGATGGAGATGGTGTCCATCTCATGCAAGAATGTACAAGGCAGTGATCTCTATGCTTCCTACTCGGGATGTGGGTGTGAGGGCGGCGTGGGAGCGAGACCTTGGACACCCAGTCACTGATGTACAATGGGGCCGGTGCTGCACTCAGATACGCCGGGTATCCCTCAACCACCGGCATAAGTTGCTGCATTTTAAATTCCTGTGGAGGACATATGTGACACCCAGTAAAATGCACTGTATAGATCCCTCTCGTCCTAACGTATGTTTGAGATGTGGTTTCCCGGATGCCGACTTAGCGCATATCACATGGACGTGTACCAAGATAGTGACTTATTGACAGGCAGTCTTTGTAGAAATATCTCATATGGTTGAGATTGTGGTCACACCCTCACCCTTCATGGCGCTGCTTAGGTACATATATAGCCTCCCTAAATCTAAACGACGCTTTGTTGCTATAGCACTCCTTATTGCTAAGCAAGAAATATCCCTTAATTGGGGTAGGAAGCGGACCCCCACACTCCAGGACTGGTTGCGGAGCATGACCTATTGTAACACTACCAGTGATACGTACGCTCAACTGCAACCACCAGCTGCTAGACCTTTAGACATCTGGCAGCCGTTCCAAGACTACCTATTGATGACGAGGGAGGGGACGGACATTGCAACACAACCCCCACACAACAGCGCGGGGAGTGTATTAGATGGGGGGCACTGAGCACTGCTATATCCCAGCACAGTCAGTAGTTGCCTGCTGTTATTTATCTCGTCAGGGCACACACTGAATTGTAATTATGCACCCTATTTAAGCCTAGATGTCATACAGCAGACCCGGAATATGCCTTATTATCCTTATTTTGAGCTGTAATTGTGATATGCTTTTTTCTTTTGTACTGTATTGCCATGTAAAAGGAAATGCTGTATCTTTGTCATCCTAGTTTATATCTTCAATAAAAATCTTATAAATAAAAATAAAAAAATGATGTCCGGCGGGCATGGGTCAGTTGGAGATCCAGACTTGATAGCCAGTAGTAGGTAATTTACGCTGTCGGTTGTCAAGGAGGAGAAACTGGTCAGGTGACAGGGGATAGATGTCACGTCTTCCGTGAGTGTGGCCTGCGGGGAGGGGGGGGCCAGAGCTCTGGCTCTCTAATTCCTGATATATTACTTGAACCTTTGACCATTTTATCACAGAGCGCTTGATCCGAGATAAATAAATTGCCATGTTGGAGTTGCATTGACGGTCTTAAAGAGTTCTCTGGCAGAATTTTTGGCCCCCTCTATTTTGCTAGTGTAGAAGTTCTTTTTATTTATTCATTTATTTATTTATTTAAAAAAGTTTTATATAGTGCGAACAAGACCCTGAAGGGTATCAGAGCGCTTCACAATAATGGAAGGGAAGAACAAAGTAAAGGGGAACATTGCAGAGGGGGTAAGAGTGGATAACATAATGAATTAATAAGAATGTACAAGGATGCGAACAAACATTACTTAGTAGGGTAAGGCAGACAATCCTTGGCATTACAGTTGTTAGGTCAAAAAAAAAAAGTGAAATCAAAGGACATTTAGAAAACAGACGAACAATGGCCATTAAAGGTAGGAACTTGTTCATTAGGTTTATTTTTACTTCATGTTTGAAAGCAGCCGTGTAGGGGATTCTGCGGAGCTGATGATTAGAGCTGATGATAGCTACTTTGTAATCATTTAGTGCTTAGCTATAATTCTTTTTGGCCATCGTACTGTATTCTACCCTCCATAGGCGTTCCAGGCGTCTGCATGTGGATTTAAGTGTTTTCAGCTCGAGGTTGTACCATGGGGCGGTGGGTTTTTTCCTACGTTGTATGACGATTCTCTCTGGAGCCAATTGATTAATGGCTGACCCAATCCAATTCTCATAGCTTTCGGCCGCCATGTTGGAATCCGCCGCTAAGGTGGGCATACTGTTGTCCAGCAGGCCTGTTAGCACCTCAGGCCTGATGTTCCGCCAGGACCGTACTTTGGTCAGAGGCAGAGGTGGTAACGGCGGGTCTTTATTTAGCCCGTCAGGTAGGTTGAAGAAAACTGCCATATGGTTGGTCCAAGTAAGGGGCAGAATTCTATTAATGCTAATAGAGGAGTTGTTTGTGAAAATCCCATCCAGCATGTGAAGTGCCTTATGAGTTGGTTGCAAAACTATCTGAGTAAGGCCAAAGGCTTCCAGAGTGTCTATCAACACAGAGGTATAAGCATCATCCCCACGTTCTAGGTGAAAATTGAAGTCCCCTAAAATGGTAAACGTGGGGGAGTCTAGGCATGAATCCAACAAGGACTGTAAGGTTTGAGAAAATGGGGATTTGGGTTCGGGCTGCCTGTAGAGGAGCAGACCAGGAAAGGCTAACACATTCCTGATTTTGATGTTGAACATCATGGCTTCTGCTCCTGGTAGCAGAACAGACTCAAAAGCAATTTTAAACTCTGACCTATAGATAATAGCAATCCCACCACCCATTTGCCCTGGTCTGGGCTGGCTGGCAAGCGAGTAGCCCACTGGTAGCGCTGTCACTCAATCCGGTTCAGACGAAGCATTAGCCCATGTTTCAGTAAGAAACACTATATCAGGATTCAAAGTTTGCAGCAGACATTCTAACTGATATTTGTGTTTGATGGCAGATCTAGTATTAAGTAATACAGCGCTAAGTGAGCCACCTTTTGATTGTGGAGCATTAGTACCCTCTAAGGGATCCGAAGAAGGAAAGGTACACTGGGAGTTCCGATTCTTGGTCCTCCGAATAGTGTGCATTTGCGGACCCATCGCTTCGAGGAAGCCGAAAGCCGGGGAAGTAGCAGGGAGGTTGCTAGCTAAGAGTGCGTACCTGCAGTGGGGGCATAGCAGGGCGTTGTTATTCCTTTCACTGAATAAAAACCTGACATTGACACACCTACCAGTGTTTAAGGACAGTAGCTGTTCCCTGGTGTAGGTTAGTTTAGGAAAACGGGCAGGGTTCCTGGCGCATGGCTCATTCTGGGCGCTGATGGGCGCAGACAGACTTGCCTTTGGCGCGCCCGCTGCGCGCGCCTGCTGCGTGTCCGCGGGATCCTATCCATTAAATAGACAGGCTGGGGAGAATTATCCTGCCCGCCCTGGAGCGCCGTAGCCGGAAGTGACGTGACTGGAAATGGGGGGAAAAGAACTGGAGTGCTCGCACTCTCCACTCAAACAGAAAAACCCACGGTGGACCGGAGTGCAAGCAAAATAAGGAGTTAAGCTGGGGAGCTGCAGTTAAAGGTGAGTGGTTAAAAGCATCTCAAGAATCAAACACACCATAAAAATATTAAAATAAGTCTGCACGTGGGTTTAAATGTCCACGTTACACTTGAGTCGTGCAAATCAGCCCAAACCAAATGCACACGCTGAGGTCAGCGAAAACACAGCACAGCAATTGTCAATGCATATACTAAAAGAATGGCATGCAACTAGCCTCTGTCTCCGCTGCGCGTCCGCTGGATCCTGTCCATTAAATAGACAGGCTGGGGAGAATTATCCCGCCCGCCCTGGAGCGCCGTAGCCGGAAGTGACGTGACTGGAAATGGGGGAAAAAGAACTGGACTGCTCGCACTCTCCACTCAAACGGAAAAACCCACGGTGGACCGGACTGCAAGCAAAATCAGGAGTTAAGCTGGGAAGTTGCAGTTAAAGGTGAGTGGTTAAAAGCATCTCAGGAATGAAACACACATTAAAAATATTAAAATAAGTCTGCGCATGGGTTTAAATGTCCGCGTTACACTTGAGTCGTGCAAATCAGCCCAAACCAAATGCACACGCTGAGGTCAGCGAAAACACAGCACCGCACTTGTCAATGCATATACTAACAGAATGGCATGCAACTAGCTACCCTTAGCAGATGGATTTGCACTCTCATTTCTATGGCTTAATGATTAAGACTTGAACTCTCTCAAGTTTTTCAAGAACATCAACTATTGTGGGGATCAGAGCCGGCGATAGGCATGGGCAGTGTGGGCAGCTGCCCAGGGCCCCATAGTCAGCCCTCCAACTTGGGGCCCGCACCAATGCGACAGAGTCAGACCATGGCATGAAAGGTGCCACCTTGCAAGTGCGCCACCTTAGGAGGCCCCTCTCTACTGGCCTCACTGCTATGGTGTATCAAGGGGAACCCAAGGGGAGGGGGGGCCCTCATTCCCAGTTGCAAAAAGATACATTCCTCAGGTTTGTCCAGCAATTAGGCCTTCACCCCCCCTCCCCCACCCACGCAGAGGCACAGCGGGATGGCTATTGCCCTGCTGTTTAGCTCCCTGGCAGTATTAACCCTAAATCCTATAACCGGCCCTTGGGTGGGATGCATCTCGAGCTTCTGCTTGGGGTATCCCTCTTATGGATGTCACTAGAGCAGCGACATGGCCTTCCTCTTCTACATTTATAAATCATTATTTACAGGCACAAAATGAGGTGACTGTGGCTGTTGGGCATGCCGTTCTGTCCAGGTCTCGAGCATTACATGTTACGGTGTTTGCTGAATTAAAATGATTCACAGAGCACAAATCAATCGGTTATTTGGTGTGTTTTTGTTTGACATGCTTCACTCTCCAGTACATTACTGGATATATCATCATGTGGCGATATGAAGGAACGAGATCATGTGGCAGTAATGTTTTGATCACGATGGATAAACCTCATTACACCTAATCTTCTCTTCCCTGTTATGGGGCATATTTACAAGGGCTTTAAAGCCAAAAAAGCGGAGATAAAACTATCGCCCTATTTACAAGAGGGTGCTAACATGCATAATCGCATGTTAGCACCCTTTTTCCCAACGCCTCCCTTTGCATCTCTAATGAGATGCAAAGTGAGCGTACCCCGGATGGACTACCTTGCAAATATCGCTGATGTTCACATCGCGATATTTACAAGGCTGCCCCAGCATTTTAGCACATGTTAGTTTTGGAGAAAACCGCTGTTTTCTCCAAAACTAACGTCTGCTAAAATGCAGACTTACCTATCCCTAACATTGGGGTGGATTATGCTGATACGACCCTGTGGGTCTCCCTACCTGCCCCATCGCTCTTACCTGCACGGGCCGCTCCTGATTACAAGTCTTTGTCTCCGAAATGCGGAAAAGCTATGCCTACCATGAATTTCTGGGTACAAATCTGTAAATGTTTGTCCCCAATTCCGGGAACAAATACCATCTTCTGTCAACAGCTGTTAAATGGGAGCCGTGCAGGTGTTGGGGGTAGGGAGTGTGGCAGGGGGGTAGCTGTAGAAAGTGTGCTGCACAGTTCCTCATACTCCAGGAGGCGATGAGGGAGGCCTGGCTGTACCTCTGCTGCTGGCAGCCCCAGCCCGGGTCACATGCAATTTTATGGGTTGGGTTATGGCTCCTTCAAAGTCTCTGGGGCAGATTTACATGCCCCTTGCGACACATTTGCGCCGCCGTTGCGTCACTTCTGTGTCGTAAGCAATGCGCCATGTTGCGACATATTTACAACGTGACGCATCTAGGGAGAAGCGTCACGTTGTAAAGCCCTGCGCTACATTATACCTGCGTCAGGTATAATGTATGCAGGGTGGGCGTTCCATCGCAAGAAAGCCTCGTAAAAGTGACGCAGTGAAATCTACAAGATTTCACTGAGTCACTTTTACGACGCCGCTACGTCAAAACCTTACGCCTGCTTGAAGCAGGCGTAAGGAGTGACGCAGCACAATAAGTATGGGCCGCCCCTGAGCATTGATGGAGTTGCGTCGTGTTTGCGACACGACTCCAGCAATGCGCTGCCCTTACGACAAAAGATGCGACACGCATCAGTCTATCCTTGCGCCACGGTGCGCCGCATTGTAAATGCGTTACAGCAAACAAATGATGGACGGAATGCTGACAATGCAAACGTTCTCCCCCAGTCAAAAGATCTGGGTTAAATCCATCGTTCTTTTGCCCACTACGCCACCCCAGTTCAGACCCAGCCATATGCAAATCAGTCTTGACCCTGTGCCCCATGGGAACAGTCCAGACCGAATTGCCAGGCCAGGTCCTCCCTGGACCGGAAACAAGCATCCTGCGACCAGTTTCAGGGTATGTCACCCTTCTTCAGCCAGGCTAGCTTGAATCCAGTGGCACAGTGAGCAAGGGACCCACGTCTGGGCATACCCATCCCACTTAGGGCGAAAAGTGTTACAGCAAACAAATGATGGACGGAATGCTGACAATGCAAACATTCTCCCCCAGTCAAAAGATCTGGGTTAAATCCATTGTTCTTTTGCCCACTACGCCACCCCAGTTTGGACCCAGCCATATGCAAATCAGTCTTGGCCCTGTGCCCCATGGGAACAGTCCAGACCGAACTGCCAGGCCAGGTCCTCTCTGGACTGGAAACAAGCATCCTGGGACTGGTTTCAGGGTATGTCACCCTTCTTCAGCCAGGCTAGCCTGAATCCAGTGGCACAGTGAGCAAGGGACCCACGTCTGGGCATACCCATCCCAATTAGGGCGAAAAGTGTTACAGCAAACAAATGATGGACGGAATGCTGACAATGCAAACATTCTCCCCAGTCAAAAGATCTGGGTTAAATCCATCGTTCTTTTGCCCACTACGCCACCCCAGTTTGGACCCAGCCATATGCAAATCAGTCTTGACCCTGTGCCCCATGGGAACAGTCCAGATCGAACTGTCAGGCCAGGTCCTCCCTGGACCGGAAACAAGCATCCTGGGACCAGTTTCAGAGTATGTCACCCTTTTTCAGCCAGGCTAGCTTGAATCCAGTGGCACAGTGAGCAAGGGACCCAAGTCTGGGCATACCCATCCCACTTAGGGTGAAAGGTGTTACAGCAAACAAATGATGGACGGAATGCTGACAATGCAAACATTCTCCCCAGTCAAAAGATCTGGGTTAAATCCATCGTTCTTTTGCCCACTACGCCACCCCAATTTGGACCCAGCCATATGCAAATCAGTCTTGACCCTGTGCCCCATGGGAACAGTCCAGACCGAACTGCCAGGCCAGGTCCTCCCTGGACCGGAAACAAGCATCCTGGGTCCGGTTTCAGGGTATGTCACCCTTCTTCAGCCAGGCTAGCTTGAATCCAGTGGCACAGTGAGCAAGGGACCCACGTCTGGGCATACCCATCCCACTTAGGGCGAAAAGTGTTACAGCAAACAAATGGTGGACGGAATGCTGACAAGGCAAACATTCTTCCCCATTGAAAAGATCTGGGTTAAATCTTAAATCCATCGTTCTTTTGCCCACTACACCACCCCAGTTTGGACCCAGCCATATGCAAATCGGTCTTGACCCTGTGCCCCATGGGAACAGTCCAGACCGAACTGCCAGGCCAGGTCCTCCCTGGACCGGAAACAAGCATCCTGGGACCGGTTTCAGGGTATGTCACCCTTCTTCAGCCAGGCTAGCTTGAATCCAGTGGCACAGTGAGCAAGGGACCCACGTCTGGGCATACCCATCCCACTTAGGGCGAAAAGTGTTACAGCAAACAAATGATGGACGGAATGCTGACAATGCAAACATTCTCCCCCAGTCAAAAGATCTGGGTTAAATCCATCGTTCTTTTGCCCACTACGCCACCCCAGTTTGGACCCAGCCATATGCAAATCAGTCTTGACCCTGTGCCCCATGGGAACAGTCCAGACCGAACTGCCAGGCCAGGTCCTCCCTGGACCGGAAACAAGCATCCTGGGACCAGTTTCAGGGTATGTCACCCTTCTTCAGCCAGGCTAGCTTGAATCCAGTGGCACAGTGATCAAGGGACCCAAGTCTGGGCATACCCATCCCACTTAGGGTGAAAAGTGTTACAGCAAACAAATGATGGACGGAATGCTGACATTGCAAACATTCTCCCCCAGTCAAAAGATCTGGGTTAAATCCATCGTTCTTTTGCCCACTACGCCACCCCAGTTTGGACCCAGCCATATGCAAATCAGTCTTGACCCTGTGCCCCATGGGAACAGTCCAGACCGAACTGCCAGGCCAGGTCCTCCCTGGACCGGAAACAAGCATCCTGGGACCGGTTTCAGGGTATGTCACCCTTCTTCAGCCAGGCTAGCTTGAATCCAGTGGCACAGTGAGCAAGGGACCCACGTCTGGGCATACCCATCCCACTTAGGGCGAAAAGTGTTACAGCAAACAAATGATGGACGGAATGCTGACAAGGCAAACATTCTCCCCCATTGAAAAGATCTGGGTTAAATCTTAAATCCATCGTTCTTTTGCCCACTACGCCACCCCAGTTTGGACCCAGCCATATGCAAATCAGTCTTGACCCTGTGCCCCATGGGAACAGTCCAGACCAAACTGCCAGGCCAGGTCCTCCCTGGACCGGAAACAAGCATCCTGGGACCAGTTTCAGGGTATGTCACCCTTCTTCAGCCAGGCTAGCTTGAATCCAGTGGCACAGTGAGCAAGGGACCCACGCCTGGGCATACCCATCCCACTTAGGGCGAAAAGTGTTACAGCAAACAAATGATGGACGGAATGCTGACAATGCAAACATACTCCCCCAGTCAAAAGATCTGGGTTAAATCCATCGTTCTTTTGCCCACTACGCCACCCCAGTTTGGACCCAGCCATATGCAAATCAGTCTTGACCCTGTGCCCCATGGGAACAGTCCAGACCGATCTGCCAGGCCAGGTCCTCCCTGCATTGTGCAGCACACATAGAAAGAGGAAATCGCCTCAATTGATTGATTTTGTGCAGAAAGGTGTCCCTTCCTGCACAAAATCAATCAGCCCTGCAATGCAGGGTGCCTGTGTTGGCGCATGGCAGACCGTAAAGCGCCAGCGCAGGGGAAAAGGACAGGAATGCGCTGTATCTCATAGATACGTCGCATTCCTGCCCTTTTCTTTTGACGCAGGGCAGCGCAGAAAGATTCCTTGCGGCGCTATCCTGCTCGAAAACCTCATAAATGAGGCCCATTGTGTGAATGGATGTGTTCCTTTGCTAGATGAATGTGTCCCTTTGTTAGATTAATTTGTCAACTTCAAAGTGTTGTCTGTATAGCCTGCTCTGTGACAGGTGAGATCCTAGGGTTGCCTGTTGCCGCACAAGACTATCTGTGTGTGAGACAAATGGTGACAGAGAGTGTTTTTGCGTACCATAATAGCCAATTAATATTATATTTGTGTTGTGCTGGATGTATGTTAAGAGATATCACCTGATGTGTGCCATTGTATGGTGTGTCCTGCTGTAGCCTCCTATTGCATCAAACTAGGGCCCTCATTATGAGCTGGTGAGTCAGAAACAATGCACCCAGCAAGTAATAACACCACATGGTGCAGTCATTTAAGGTCTGGGATTCCAAGTTGTAAAACAACTTTTCCTGAACACATTTTTTCAACTTTTCCCTGGCAAAATGTGTCTAAGGAGGCTATCAGAGGTGCATTTTCCTGCTACACATAGTAATTCTGAATCAGGCGCAAACTTGTTTGTGCCTGATTTGTAATTTTCGGGATACTCGTAATTAAGGCCTACATGGTGTAGGAAGGTGGAATCTGACTATATGGTTGCCCCCACTTTTTT
The DNA here is from genome assembly GCA_963921515.1 of Calotriton arnoldi. Taxonomy (NCBI): domain Eukaryota; kingdom Metazoa; phylum Chordata; class Amphibia; order Caudata; family Salamandridae; genus Calotriton; species Calotriton arnoldi. Next base: position 283,598 of record CAWUFW010015165.1, on the reverse strand, counting down.
CCTGGTGTTTTGCTGGTTTATGACTTAGTTGGACTGGGATCCTGCTATTCAGGGCCCCAGTCTATCTGCTTCCTCTATAAAATGGTTTCCATGTGCCTTAGGCACATCTCTGATTGGAATCTGGAGTGCCCTTGTAAGTCCCTAGTATATGGTATACTATGTACCCAGGGCATAGGTATCTCAGAGGCCTACCAGGGGCTGCAGCATGTATTGTGCCACCCCTGGAAGGCCATCCAAAATGACACCACAGGCCTGCTACTGCAGCCTGGGTAAGGTGGTGCATGCACTCCTTACTGTGATATAGGTTACCTATATCACTACATACATACACACATATAAACCTATAAGTCACTCCTATGGCAGGCCTTATCAATCCTGAAGGCAGAGTGCGTGGTTCTTATGTGAGAGGGTGCCCCTGCATGAGCAGGGCCCCTCTGCAGCATTCGGAGACCCTTCTCTGATGCTGTTTGTAGTGCAGCCTGACCATATACTCTTAAGCGCATTGTAACCTCGCGTTAAATGCTAACTTTGGGATGGCTGCACGGAAACATGTCGTGTTTGGTGTCAAACATCTTGGAATACTACCCCCCCCCACCAGTTCTGGCGGCGAGGGTAGAATTCCACCCTTCTAGAGGGAAAGACATGTACACACCGGTATACCCGGTACTGACTTTCCAGAGCCCTGGCATCACAAAATGGATGCCGCTGCCACAGACACGAGTCTGGCCTCCTGCTGCTGACCGAAACTCCGGCAGGGAGGCCTGGACAATAGGTTTCCTGTCCCAGGGAGGTGTGACCACCTCCCCAGACAGGATAGTGTGTATTGGGGCTGGGCGGGAGCACTCTCTGGTGCTTTGAAGTCCTGCACTGGGGGCACACTTGGTGTCCCTGTGCATACCCCAGTTCAAACCGGCTCAGGGGCTTCCAGCCCTGCTCTGGCGAGAAACTGGACAAAGGGAAAGGGGTGTAACCACCCCTCTGCCCTGACCCTCCCATAGGTGGGGCCACAGAGTATGTCCAACCCCCTACCTTAGTATAAGTAGGGGACCCCAGTCCTTAGGACTTTAGATTTACCTGGACGAAACTCTGATACAGAATCCTGGACCTTCGACGCTCTACTTTAAGATTAGAGGACTGAAGAATCTCCCTTGGGGTCAAGGAGTGACTCCCCTGCTTGGCAGGCACCAAAGAAGCAATTGTCCGGTCTGCATCGCTGAAGCTCCCGTCGGACGCCAAAGTTTTTGCATCACCAGAGGTGGATTTCCAGACTTCGCAGAGGCTGCCCTGAGCCCCCAGCAAAGCTGAGGCCCATAGCTGTCGTGGGTAACGTGGAACCGTGACCCCTGGACACCGATCGCATTTGCAAGTGCATCCTCTTCTGGGTCTCCCATGAAGTTGTGCTTTGAGCTTCGAGTAGCCCCAGCCTCCAGCACTAATTGCACTGAAGATCACTGGCCTCCACTCCACGAGTGTCCTGTGAGCCAGCTCCACGTGCATCGACTCGAGGCTCCTTCGCGGTCGCTAGTCCGTTGGCTAGTAGGCCCTCCCGAAGGCCAATCTTTTTCTGCTTGGGCTCCCTGGTTGCTCCAGGCGTTCCCTGACTTACCTTCGCTGGGTGAGTCCCACAGACCTTGCTGGTCTGCAACATCGTCCTTCTTCCATTTCCACGAGACTTGCCGTTGCCAAGGCTTGTTGGGTCCAATCCGGTCGCCGACACCCCTGCAATCGACAGACATTGTGGGACAGCTCGAATCCAGCTCCTGATCGTCGTTGACGCCTCCTGGACCTCATGGCTGAAGAGTCAAGACGACCGTTAACCTACCTGAAGCACTCGACATCGGTGGGCATCTGCTCATCGCCTTCCTGGTCACTGGCTAGTGACCCAGACTCTGTCCCCTCTGCTTTCAGGTTCTTCAGATCTCCAATCCACCTTTGGATCCACCCGAACACTTTCGACTTGGCCGCCAGCAGCACTTTGCAGCAGATCGCCGTTGAAAACGACGACGAAACCCGACCCCGAAAGACACCTATGCACCCGGCTCCCTGGGTGAGGTAACTCGAGTACTCCGGTGCTCCCGTGGGTATTGACACTAGAACAGCCTAGTTCTCAAAGGGTTTGCTCCAAGTCCTCCTCTAAGTGTCCCTTTTCTTTTAAATTCTAATCGCGACTTTCCCCATAGAAGTTAACGGCGGTTCGCGGCTGTGTTCATACACTGCACGCGTCCCCGTGGGTCCCCTGTGTCACTACCTTGGGTGGTTCCTTGTGGTCGAAGCACTTCTACAGGCTCTAGGCCTTGTGTCTAGCTCAGTCGTGGTTCTTATACCACTTTATTGGTATATGGTTTGGTACGCCCCTGGGGCTCAAACGTGTATTTGTGCTATTACTGTAGATAACTAACTTATACTTTATGTACTTGAACTCTAGCCTCATAAAGAGACTAGAGGGGTGTGTTTAGTAATAAATACATATATTTTGAATATATACCTGGTGTGGTCCTCTTTCATTTGGTCACTCAAGAGATTATAGACTGGTAAAACAAGCTGCTTTACATTCCTTCAAGACTTAGCCTGAAGGCTGCTCTCCATAGCTACCACTAGGATAGCTTTCAATAAAGGTTGTCTTTAACCTATCTCCAATAAGGGTTGTTTGGACTGGTGCAAGGTGCCCACTACAAATAGTGGACAGCATATGCCAGGCCAACTTCTCACATTGGTGTGCAGCGTGTGGGATTCCAGCTTGCTATTGTTTTACCAGATAATCTCAATTGAATTGATCAACTGAAAACCACTAAGGGTACCTAAGGTACATATAAATCAAGCTTAGTCATACAGTAAGTTCTACTGAACTTAGAGTTGTGTGTTAAGGGATCGCACACCCTTTCTACAACTCAAGAGAGTTTAGTAGGCCACACTAGAGTAGGTAGTGCATACACCACACCTCACTAGTAATGTCTTCAAAGCCAGGACCCAGTGAGTCCTTGCCAGAAGCCAGTGGGCTTCTTCCCTCCAAGTATGATAAACTCCCATTCTTGGAATTGAGAGCATTATGCAATACTAGGAAGTTGAAGGCAGGCAAAAGTGCCAGCACCCAACACCTCGGGAGGTGTTACTAGCTGATGATCTCAGCAGGCCCCTAGGGTCTGAAGGGGTAGGCAAAGAGGGTGGGGCAGAAGATGAGGAAGGGGCCAGGGTGAAGAAACCCAGGCCCCCCTCTGAAACTGGCCAGGAAGGTGAAAATGACCTTGTCCTGGAAAACCCAATTCCTCCTGTGGAGGAGGAGGAGGAGGATCAGAATGACCTCCCCTTTGTCCCCCAGGAAGAGTTCTGAGTGTGCCCAGAAGGTCTAGGTCTCCTTCTTAGGAGTCTAACCACTCTGACACCTCAATAGGGACCTCTGTCTCCTCTCATAGGAGGGAATCCTCCCAGGAAAGGAGAAAGAGACTGATTCAGTATGAGCAAGCCCAGCTTGAACTCAGAAGACAGCAATTGGCTATAGACAGGGAGTCCCTAGATCTCTATAGAGAGAGACAAAAGATGGGACTAGAGTCCCATGGTGGCAGCAGTTTCCCCAAAGATAGGGAAAGGTCTTATGACCATAGAAACCTGAGCAAGATTGTCCCTCCCTACCAGAGTGGGGATGACATCCACAAATGGATAACTGCACTGGAGAGGGCCTGTAAAGTACAGAGGGTCCCTCAGGAGCAGTGGGCAGCAATCTTGTGGCTCTCCTTTGCAGACAAAGGTAGAGACAAGCTCCTCACTGTAAGAGAAGAGGATGCTGACAATTACAAAGTCTTGAAGAGTGCTCTGATAGAGGGGTTTGGCCTAACCACTGAACAGTATAGGTTGAAGTTCAGAGACACCCAAAAGGCTCAGACTCAAGACTGGGTTGATTTTGTAGATTGTGCTACTAAGGCTCTGGAAGGTTGGATACATGGCAACAAGGTGCATGACTTTTTAGGATTGTACAATTTGATTATGAGGGAGCAGATCCTTAATAATTGTCAAAACCAGCTTTTACACCAGTACCTGGTGGACTCTGATCTGACCTCTCCCCAAGAATTGGGAAAGAAGGCAGACAAATGGGTCAGAACCAGAGTAAAACTAAGAATCAGGGTGGTGACCAGAAGAAAGATTCTACCAAGTCCCAAGAGAAAGGTGGGGATAAATCTAAAGATACATCCACTACAGGGCCCCAAAAGTCCTCTTCTGGGGGTGGGTCCCAAACTCCTTCCTCTCCTGAAAAGAAACCATATTGCGATGTCTGTAAAAAGCCTGGACACTGGAAAACTGATCCCAGTTGCCCCAGGATTGGCAATAAAGAAAATGTTCCTCCAACAACTACTACCACCCCTCCTGGTACTACCAGTAGTAATCCTCCAGTTGGGAGTAGTGCAGCCAAAAAGTTAGGTGCCTTTGCAAGAGGAACAGAGGTGGGCCCTAGTTTAGACAGGACCCCCTCAACAGACTCCTCTGACTCTGATGGTGGTGTAGGATTTGCCACCTTTACCATGGGTCCCAATGCATTGGGCAGGTACAGACTGGAGCCAATAATTAATGGTCAGAAAGCTGTGGCATTTAGGGACACAGGGGCTAGTGTCACCATGGTGGCAGGGAAACTAGTCCCTCCTCACCAGCTTTTACCTGAGTTTAAATACCAGGTAACCAACATTGATGGTGTCAGAACAGATCACCCCATGGCCATAGTCAATCTCAGCTGGGAAGGGGTCACAGGCCCAAAAAGAGTGGCAGTGTCCCCAACCTTGCCTGTAGATTGCCTGATGGGCAATGATCTGGAAATTTCAGCCTGGGCTGAAGTTGAACACCAAGCCCATCTGAGGATGCTGGGCGTCCCTGTAAAGGTTAGTGGGGCTGTGATGGCCACAGCCCAAGCCCAGGGAAACTTTGGAGAGATGGAGCCTGGAAGAATGGCCCACTCTCCCCCAAAAGAGAGCACAGGGGTTGAAGAAAAGTATTCTTCCCTCCAGACAGTAGGTAAGGGTCAGCCTCCTCAGGGAACTGACCCTACCCCTAGTGAAGGAACTGCCCCAGAGGTAGTCAGGCCTGGCCTGGCCCCACCCCTGATGGCAGAGGACCCTTCCAAGGTGGTACCCAGTCTGAAGCAGGTAACCTGCCCCTCTCTAACCTGCCTCAGTCAGCCCAGGGCTGCAGAGGTCAGGGAGGTCAGTGGACCCCCAGGGCCCCCTGTCCAGAGGAACCCCCCCATCAGCAGATATGGGGCACCCAGTCTAGTAGCCCTAGCCAGGTGAAAATTCCTCAACACACTGAGGGATCCCCCATACCTTTGTATAGGGACCTCCCCAGAAGGACTCTGTTAGGCAAGGGCAAACCTGGGACCAAAAGGTTCCAAACCTGCCATGTCCCTCCAGTGGTCCAACCAAAGGGACCCAACCCCCAGCTGTAGGCAGCCAAAGGTTGACCCTTAGAGCACAGTGCAACTCAGTCATGGAAAGACAGGCATACATGGTGACCAGTGATCTGAGGAAGCTGAGACCAACCTTCCTAGGGCCTCACTTCCCTTCTCAGACACCTCACCAGCCTTGTACTTTACCAAAGCACACCACAGGTAGTAATTCCCCATGGTGGAGACCCTCTCATACCCTTAGGGTGAGGGATTGCTTAGTGGACCATAAGACAGGGGGCAACCATGCTAGTGCAGGTGCTTCCTTATATGGCCACTTAGTAAATAAAGGCTCAACTGGCCAAGGTTAGCCTTATCTCCTTTCGTTTGGGGGGTTATGTAGGAAGGTGGAATCTGACTATATGGTTGCCCCCACTTTTTCCTGGTGTTTTGCTGGTTTATGACATAGTTGGACTGGGATCCTGCTATTCAGGGCCCCAGTCTATCTGCTTCCTCTATAAAATGTTTTCCATGTGCCTTAGGCACATCTCTGATTGGAATCTGGCGTGCCCTTGTAAGTCCCTAGTATATGGTATACTATGTACCCAGGGCATAGGTACCTCAGAGGCCTACCAGGGGCTGCAGCATGTATTGTGCCACCCCTGGAAGGCCATCCAAAATGACACCACAGGCCTGCTACTGCAGCCTGGGTAAGGTGGTGCATGCACCCCTTACTGTGATATAGGTTACCTATATCACTACATACATACACACATATAAACCTATAAGTCACTCCTATGGCAGGCCTTATCAATCCTGAAGGCAGAGTGCGTGGTTCCTATGTGAGAGGGTGCCCCTGCATGAGCAGGGCCCCTCTGCAGCGTTCGGAGACCCTTCTCTGATGCTGTTTGTAGTGCAGCCTGACCATATACTCTTAAGCGCATTATAACCTCGCGTTAAATGCTAACTTTGGGATGGCTGCACGGAAACATGTCGTGTTTGGTGTCAAACATCTTGGAATACTACCCCCCCGCCAGTTCTGGCAGCGGGGGTAGCATTCCACCCTTCTAGAGGGAAAGACATGTACACACCGGTATACCCGGTACTGACTTTCCAGAGCCCTGGCATCACAAAATGGATGCCGCTGCCACAGACACGAGTCTGGCCTCCTGCTGCTGACCGAAACTCTGGCAGGGGAGGCCTGGACAATAGGTTTCCTGTCCCAGGGAGGTGTGACCACCTCCCCAGACAGGATAGTGTGTATTGGGGCTGGGCGGGAGCACTCTCTGGTGTTTTGAAGTCCTGCACTGGGGGCACACTTGGTGTCCCTGTGCATACCCCAGTTCAAACCGGCTCAGGGGCTTCCAGCCCCTGCTCTGGCGCGAAACTGGACAAAGGGAAAGGGGTGTAACCACCCCTCTGCCCTGACCCTCCCATAGGTGGGGCCACAGAGTATGTCCAACCCCCTACCTTAGTATAAGTAGGGGACCCCAGTCCTTAGGACTTTAGATTTACCTGGACGAAACTCTGATACAGAATCCTGAACCTTCGACGCTCTACTTTAAGATTAGAGGACTGAAGAATCTCCCTTGGGGTCAAGGAGTGACTCCCCTGCTTGGCAGGAACCAAAGAAGCAATTGTCTGGTCTGCATCGCTGAAGCTCCCGTCGGACGCCGAAGTCTTTGCATCACCAGAGGTGGATTGCCAGACTTCCCCGAGGCTTCCCTGAGCCCCCAGAAAAGCTGAGGCCCGTAGCTGTCGTGGGTAACGTGGAACCGTGACCCCTGGACACCAATTGCATTTGCAAGTGCATCCTCTTCTGGGTCTCCCACGAAGTCATGCTTTGGGCTCCGAGTAGCCCCAGCCTCCAGCACCAACTGCACCGAAGATCACTGGCCTCCACTCCACAAGTGTCCTGTGAGCCAGCTCCACGTGCATCGACTCGAGGCTCCTTCGCGGTCGCTAGTCCGTTGGCTAGTAGGCCCTCCCGAAGGCCAATCTTTTTCTGCTTGGGCTTCCTGGTTGCTCCAGGCGTGCCCTGACTTATCCTCGCGGGGTGAGTCCCACAGACCTTGCTGGTCTGCAAAATCGTCCTTCTTCCATTTCCACGAGACTTGCCGTTGCCAAGGCTTGTTGGGTCCAATCCGGTCGCCGATACCCCTTCAATCGACAGACGTCGTGGGACAGCTCGAATCCAGCTCTTGGTTGTCGTCGATGCCTCCTGGATCTCGTGGCTGAAGAGTCAAGACGACTGTTAACCTACCTGAAGCACTCGACATCGGTGGGCATCTGCTCATCGCCTTCCTGGTCACTGGCTAGTGACCCAGACTCTGTCCCCTCTGCTTTCAGGTTCTTCAGATCTCCGATCCACCTTTGGATCCACCCGAACACTTTCGACTTGGCCGCCAGCAGCACTTTGCAGCAGATCGCCGTTGAAAACGACGACGAAACCCGACCCCGAAAGATACCTATGCACCCGGCTCCCCTGGGTGAGGTAACTCGAGTACTCCGGTGCTCCCGTGGGTATTGACACTAGAACAGCCTAGTTCTCAAAGGGTTTGCTCCAAGTCCTCCTCTAAGTGTCCCTTTTCTTTTAAATTCTAATCGCGACTTTCCCCATAGAAGTTAACGGCGGTTCGCGGCTGTGTTCATACACTGCACGCGTCCCCGTGGGTCCCCTGTGTCACTACCTTGGGTGGTTCCTTGTGGTCGAAGCACTTCTACAGGCTCTAGGCCTTGTGTCTAGCTCAGTCGTGGTTCTTATACCACTTTATTGGTATATGGTTTGGTACGCCCCTGGGGCTCAAACGTGTATTTGTGCTATTACTGTAGATAACTAACTTATACTTTATGTACTTCGAACTCTAGCCTCATAAAGAGACTAGAGGGGTGTGTTTAGTAATAAATACATATATTTTGAATATATACCTGGTGTGGTCCTCTTTCATTTGGTCACTCAAGAGATAATAGACTGGTAAAACAAGCTGCTTTACATTCCTTCAAGACTTAGCCTGAAGGCTGCTCTCCATAGCTACCACTAGGATAGCTTTCAATAAAGGTTGTCTTTAACCTATCTCCAATAAGGGGTTGTTTGGACTGGTGCAAGGTGCCCAATACAAATAGTGGACAGCATATGCCAGGCCAACTTCTCACACATGGTATATACAAGTATATGTTATGTCTCTGCTGTTTTGTGTGTTTGTGCAATGTTCTGCCAATGTGTGCTTTCTACTTTGGCCATCATGAGTAAATGAGCCAGATTTCACACACGCCCGTAGCTACTGGGGAATCTGTAATCCCAGGTCCATTTCCCCTGGTAATCCCTCATTTCTTTCCACGTTCTTTGACAGAGAGATTTTGGTGCTTTTCCACGGATGAATTCTCCGGGTGAAAGTAACGAGATCTGCAGTGTTCCTGCGAATCTCAGAATTCCTATGGGGCCGGTAACTGCTGTTACTGGCGCTATCAGAATAAGGAAGCGACTCGTAATGAGGGTCTTTATGGCTTATTTGTGCTGTGCTGAATGAGTTTTAGCATTTCGTCCATCAATTGTTCTTTCTGCATTTGTCACCCCGAGTGGGACGGGTATGCCCAGACATGGGTCCTGTGCTCACCACGCCACTGGATTCAAGCTAGCCTGGCTGATGAGGGATGATACGCCGAAACCAGTCCCAGGATGCTTGTTTCCAGTCCAGGGAGGCCCTGGCCTGGTAGTTCAAGCTGGACTGTTCCCATGGGGAGCAGGGTCAAGACTGATTTGCATATGGCTGGGTTTAAACTGGAATGGCATGGCGTGCAATAAAAAGGATGGATTTAGGTCCAGATCTCTATACTGGGGGTGAATGCTTGACATTGTTCAGCATTCCGTCCATCTGTTGTTCTTTTTGGATGTGGGTACACCTTCCTGTCTAACATGTTAAGTGTTATTTATTTATTTACAGTCTTGTATAGCATAACAATGACATAGAGGTGCACGGTGACTACAAAAGCAACAGTGTCACTTTAACAAATAGAATATTATGTATGCATATTTCTTTTTGCTGTTTTTACAAAGTACTTTGATATGATCATATGTCCAGCAGAACTCAGAAAATGAGAAATAGGAACAGAGTTAACAGACAATTGTACCAGAATTTGGTGGAGAGTTGAGGACACCAGTAAACAATAATATCAAAGTGGATAGGAAAGTTTAAGGTTGCTTTACCTTTAAGTTAGGCTACATTGAGCTCATTTGTGAATGCTCCAAAGGAAGGATTGGCTCTTATGGAGTAAGGGATGGAGTTCTGAACTTTGGGTTTGCTTATGAAAAGGCTTGTTTGAGAGCTTACTTTCTCTTCCCAAAAAATACAGTTTTAAAGAATCTCAGGGAATGGGCAATGATTCAGATGGTACATTTGTTAGTTAGTTACTGCGGGGTTCCAAACTGTAGAACATTGTGGACTATAAAGGCTAGTTTGAAAATACTCCTGGCTTCAATAGGGAGCTATTTAAGGGTGACCATAAACAGTGTGATGTGGTCGGACCTTCTTGTTCCTAAGATTAAGGTTGCTGCTGCATGGAGGACATTCTTTAGAGGACTTGGTGAAGTTTGGGGACAACTGTCAGTAGTGCATTGCCATTGTTGTAGAAAGCACTAGTCTGTACCACATATTTTAAATTATCATCGGGTATGAAAGTTGTAAGTCCCCTGAGGAGTATCTTTTGATACTGTGTGCCTTTTCAAGTGATCTAAGAAAGTTGAGCCAGGTTTGTACTGAAAAGGGGCCATAAGGGAGAAAACTAGAAGGAATTTTCTTTTTGGGACTTCAGTTTTAGGTGCTGGGCGGCATGAAGGACTGATTATTGGTGAGCATCTGGACCAAGGAGGTGATATCCTCAGGGGAAAAAACTTTTATATAGAGCTAGATGTGGCCCCACTGACCCCCACGCATGCCTGCGGCCCCCCCCGGCCTCCAGCCCGGGTGCAGCCTACCTCGCCCTCTTCCCTCTCCCGATGCTGGCCAGTACCCTGCACAGCCGTCGTATCCTCACGGCGGCCAGCTCTCACGCCAACAGTGATCATGCTTGGCCTGCCAGCGCTGCAGGCCCTGCCCCTGCCCCTGCGGCCTCGCCTCCACTCCTGGAGGCCGGCTATGAAGGATTCCACAATGCAGGAGACACTGCTGACGCTAGCAGCCCACTCCCTGCGGCCCCACCTGTGTTAGGGGCCCAGATACCGGTAAGCTGTATGGAGTGCGGGGGAGTCCCGCTGAAATGCTCTCTGCGCATCGCTACAGTGAGGCCTGCTGTGCCCATAAAGACTCTTGTGCCTCATGCTCCAGCAGGAGCCCTCACTTTTATGAAGTATGCTTCATAAAAGGGGACCCTCTTGGCAATAGAGGGCACCCAAGCGCCACCTACAGACCTATGAGGCCCAGTGCAAGTCACTCTGAAGGCCCAGTACATGCATGCTCAAGGAGGCCCTCCAGTCATTACGGACACTCCCAGGCACCGTTTATAGCCTACCAAGGCTCAAGTCAGCATATCCTGGATGCCAGACACCTAAGTGCCCTCACCAGCAGTGCACGGTGAGGGCCACACCTGCAGCAAGCTTTTCCTGCCCGACCGTGGGGGTGCTTGACCGCCCCTGACTGTCTGCCCTATCCTGCCAGGGAGAAGTGTGTGCAATCAAAAGTAAAGTGTGAGGGTACCCTGTGCCTGTACCCAGGCATAGCCACCGCACACCATGCCATCCATCCCAGCACTGCAGTCATTTGCTGTCACCGGGGCACCTCTGGCACAGGCTGCTCGGTATGGCATGGGTAGAATGCCTCAAGACCTACTTTGAGGCCGTGGAAGTCGCTGATGAGAGGAAGCAGCCCCTACTCCTTCACTTGGGCCGAGGTGACATCCATAAGATCTCCAAGTCAGAGGTCGAAGCTGTAATCTGTAAATGTTTTGCTGCCTGAAGGAGCTAGCAAACATTTGTACACTTCCTGATGAAGGGGATGTAGTGCGAGTGCAGTTCACACAGGGGTGTGCGTCAGTAAAACTCCGTGAGTGCATCTTACAAGAGCCCAATATGTCCATGAGAGACATCCTGACCCTGTAACGATCCAAGAAACTTTCCAAGGCACGAGCAGCCCACATGGACCCCGCTCAGTCAGTGTCTGTCAAGGATGAGCCAGTCAAAGCAAGAGCATCATGTCAACCCTGCGGATGGTGTGGAAGTACATACCCCTACGCAGGTGACTGCCCAGCACACGGGAAGTCCTGCAGCGCCTGCAGAGAGCTCAATCACCTCTCTAAAGTATGCAGCTCAACTCAAAGACACACAGGAGCACAGCTGGAAAAATCCATCAGTGCTCTTACCCTTAAATCTGCCACACTAGCAGAGAGCAACTTGGATGATGATGAGCAGGTGGTGGTCCATTTTGCCCAGACTGTTGATCCGCATTGCACCACACCCCAGTTGATCCCCTCATGCTGCATTGATATTCACGGCCAACCAATCACGGCTCTCATTGACACAGGAGCCTCCATAAATCTCATGGCAGCTGAGATTTACCGCGAACTGCCTAACCCACCCACTCAGCACCCCACCAGGATCAAAATGTATGCCTTCAGCAACAAAGTACCACTACCACTCGAAGGGATGTTCCATGCAACAGTCGCACATGATACCACCTTGGCCAAAAGCCAAGGTCTATGCATCCCGAAAGGGAGCAGGTTTGCTCCTAAGCTGCCAGACCACCCCAGATCTGAAGCTTGTATGATTTGCCTTCAGCGTACACACCAGCGATCTTGACAAACCAGTCGAAGAATTCGAACCCCTCTTCGAAGGTATTGGCTGCTAAGAAGGAAAACCTGTCAGCTCTTGATAGGGATGAATCCATTGCTCTAGTGGCGTTCCGGCACAGGCGAATAGCCTTCCACCTTCGCCTCAAAGTGGAGAAAGAACTGAAGCTTCTTGAAAAAGCCAGAATCATCGAGAGGGTAGTAGGCCCACCCCATGGGTCTCCTGGATTGTGGTCACGAAAAAGCCCAAGCAATCTGAAGCGGTGCGCATCTGCATTGATATGAGGGAGCCCAACCTGGCAATTAAACACGAGCGCCACCTGACACCGACCATCGATGATATCATTGGGGAACTTGCAGTGTCGAAGAGGTTCTCCAAGGTGGACCTTCGATCGGGCTATCATCAAATACCACTGCATCCAGACTCTCTTCTCATAACCACTTTCTCCACCGATGTAGGCCTCTGGTGATACACCCACTTAAACTTGGGTATCTCCAGCATAGCCGAAGTCTTCCACCCCATAATTAAAGAGGTACTGCATGGTCTTCCGGGGGTGTTGAATGTGAGTGATGACATCCTGGTACATGCCCTGATACTGGACTGCCATTTCACTCAACTTCGTGCTGTAATCACCAGGCTGAAGGAACATGGACTGACTCTCCTAAGGGAGAAATTTGAATTTCTGAGGACTAACATCAGCTTTTTGGCAACTGCTTTTCCGATCGTGGAATCGGCCCAGACCCCGAAAAGGTGAGAGACATTCGAAAGGCCCCAGCTCCCACGTCTGTGTCAGGTGCCCGAAGCTTCTTGGGCATGGTCACTTATTGTGGGTGTTTTATGAAGAACTTGTCAGACATCACATTCCCCCCCTAGAGAGCTCACCAAATCCACTAGCCCCTGGGTATGGGACGAAGAGCAAGAGTAGGTCTTCAGAACCACCAAGGAAGCCCTGTCGCAGACATGACACTGGTCTACATCAACCCTGTAGGAGAGTAGGATTTGCTTCACATGGGTACCCCCACTTTTTGCTGATGCTTCACGGTTTTTCGACTTTAGTCTGGCTGGGGCCCTGCTAATCAGAACCCCAGCCTAGCTGCTTCCTCTCTAAAATGGTTTCCATGTACCTTAGGTACATCTTTGATTGGAATCTGGAGTGCCCTTATAAGTCCCTAGTATATGGTATACTATGTACCCAGGGCATAGGTACCCCAGAGGCCTGCCAGGGGCTGAAGCATGTATTATGCCACCCCTGGAAGGCCAGCCAAAATGACACCACAGGTCTGCTACTGCAGCCTGGGTAAGGTGGTGCATGCACCTCTTACTGTGATATAGGTTACCTATATCACTACATATATGCACACATATAAACCTATAAGTCACTCCTATGGTAGGCCTTATCAATCCTGAAGGCAGAGTGTTTGGTTCTTATGTGAGAGGGTGCCCCTGCATGAACAGAGCCCCTCTACAGCGTTCGGAGACCCTTCTCTGATGCTGTTTGTAGTGCAGCCTGACCATATACTCTTAAGTGCATTATAACCTCGCGTTAAATGCTAACTTTGGGATGGCTGCACGGAAACATGTCGTGTTTGGTGTCAAACATCTTGGAATACTACCCCCCCGCCAGTTCTGGCGGCGGGGGTAGCATTCCACCCTTCTAGAGGGAGAGACATGTACACACCGGCCTACCCGGTAACTTCTTTACAGAGCCCTGGCATCACAAAATGGATGCCACTGCCACAGACACGGGTCTGGCCTCCTGCTGCTGACCGAAACTCCGGCAGGGGAGGCCTGGACAATAGGTTTCCTGTCCAAGGGAGGTGTAACCACCTCCCCAGACAGGATAATGTGTATTGGGGCTGGGCGGGAGCACTCTCTGGTGCTTTTAAAGTCCTGCACTGGGGGCACATTTGGTGTCCCTGTGCATACCCCAGTTCAAACTGGTTCAGGGGCTTCCAGCCCCTGCTCTTGCACGAAACTGGACAAAGGGAAATGGGTGTAACCACCCCTCTGCCATGACCCTCCCATAGGTGGGTCCCCAGAGTATGTCCAACCCCCTAACTTAGTATAAGTATGGGACCCCAGTCCTTAGGACTTTAGATTTACCTGGACGAAACTCTGCTACAGAATCCTGGACCTTCGACGCTCTACTTTAAGATTAGAGGACTGAAGAATCTCCCTTGGAGTCAAGGAGTGACTCCCCTGCTTGGCAGGCACCTAAGAAGCAATTGTCCGGTCTGCATCACTGAAGCTCCTGCCGGACGCCGAAGTCTTTGCAACACCAGAGGTGGATTTTCAGACTTCCCCAAGGATGCACTGAGTCCCCAGCGAAGCTGAGGCTCGTAGATGTCGTGGATAACGTGGAACCGTGACCCCTGGACACCAAGAACTTTTGCAAGTGCATCCTCTTCCTGGTCTTCCACAAAGTTGTGCTTTGGGCTCCAAGTAGCCCCCACCTCCAGCACCGACTGCACTGAAGATCATTGGCCTCCACTCCACGAGTGTCCTGTGAGCCAGCTCCAAGTGCGTCCACTCGAGGCTCCTTTGCGGTCGCTAGTCCGTTGGCTAGTGGGCCCCTCCGAAGGCAACTCTTCTTTTCCTTGGGCTTTTCTGGTTGATCCAGACGTGTCCCAACTTACCTTTGCTGGGTGAGTCCCTCAGACCTTGCTGGTCTGCATAAACGTCCTTTCTCTGTTTCCCCATGACTTGCCGTTGCCAAGGCTTGTTGGGTACAATCCGGTCGCCGACACCCCAGCAATCGACAAACGTCGTGGGACAGCTTGAATCCAGCTTCTGGTCATCGTCAACGCCTCCTGGACCTTGTGGTTGAAGAGTCAAGATGCCTGTCAACCTACCTGAAGCACCCGACATCGGTGGGCATCCGCTCATCGCCTTCCTGGTCACTGGCTAGTGACCCAGACTCTGTCCCCTCTGTTTTCAGGTTCTTCAGATCTCCGATCCATCCTTGGATCCACCCGGACACTTTCAACTTGGTCGCCAGCAGCACTTTGCAGCAGATCGCCATTGAAAACGACGACGAAACCCGACCCCGAAAGACACCTATGCACCCGGCTTCCCTGGGTGACGTAACTCGAGTACTCCAGTGCTCCCGTGGGTATAGACTCCAGAACGACCTAGTTCTAAAAGGGGTTTGCTCCAAGTCCTCTTCTAAGTGTCCTTTTCCTTTAAAACTCCAACCGCGACTTTCCCCATAGAAGTTAACGGCGATTCGCGGCTGTGTTTTCACACTGCACGCGTCCCCCGTGGGTCCCCTGTGTCACTACCTTGGGTGGTTCCTTGTGGTCCAAGCACTTCTACAGGCTCTAGGCCTTGTGTCTAGCTCAGTCGTGGTTCTTATACCACTATTTTAGTATATGGTTTGGTACGCCCCTAGGGCTCAAATGTGTATTTGTGCTATTACTGTTGATCTTTGACTTGTAAAGTATGTACTGCGAACTCTAGCCTCATAAAGAGACTAGAGGGGTGTGTTTAAGACTAAATACATATATTTTATATATATACCTGGTGTGGTCCTCTTTCATTTGGTCACTCAAGAGATTATAGACTGGTAAAACAAGCTGCTTTACATTCCTTCAAGACTTAGCCTGAAGGCTGCTCTCCATAGCTACCACTAGGATAGCTTTCAATAAAGGTTGTCTTTAACCTATCTCCAATAAGGGGTTGTTTGGACTGGTGCAAGGTGCCCACTATAATTAGTGGACAGCATATACCAGGCCAACTTCTCACATTGGTGTGCAGCGTGTGGGATTCCAGCTTGCTATTGTTTTACCAGATAATCTCAATTGAATTGATCAACTGAAAACCACTAAAGGTACCTTAGGTACATATAAATACAAGCTTAGTATACAGTAAGTTCTACTGAACTTAGAGTTGTGTGTTAAGGGCTAGCACACCCTTTCTACAACTCAAGAGAGTTTAGTAGGCCACACTAGAGTAGGTAGTGTTTACACCACACCACACTAGTAATGTCTTCAAGGCCAGGAACCAGTGGGTCCCTGCCAGAAGCCAATGGGCTTCTTCCCTCCAAGTATGATAATCTCCCATTCTTGGAATTGAGAGAGTTATGCAAGGTTAGGAAGCTGAAGACAGGCAAAAGTGCCAACACCCAACGTCTCATGGAGATGCTACTGCTGGATTATCTCAGAAGACCCTTTGAGCCTGAAGGGGCAGGCAGAGAGGGTGGGGCAGAAGAAGAGGAAGGGGCCAGGGGTGAAATCACCCAGGACCCCCCCTCTGAAACTGGCCAGGAAGGTGACAATGACCTTGACCTGGAAGAAGCAGCTATTCCTGAGGATGAGGAGGAGGATCAGACTGACCTCCCCTTTGTCCCCCCAGGAAGAGTTGTGAGTGTGCCCAGAAGGCCTAGATCTCCTTCTCAGGAGTCTAACCACTCTGACACCTCAGTAGGGACCTCTGTTTCCTCTCATAGGAGGGAATCCTCCAGTGAGAGGAAAGAGACACTGCTCAAGTATGGAGAAGCTCAGTTGAGACTCAGAAGAGAGCAGTTGGCTATAGACAGGGAGTCCCTAGAGATTGAAAGGCAAAGAAAAAAGTTGGGACTAGAGTCCCATGGTGGCAGCAACTTCCCTAGTGGTAGGGAAAGGTCTAATGACCATAGAAACCTGAGCAAGATTGTCCCTCCCTACCAGAGTGGGGATGACATCCACAAATGGATTTCTGCACTGGAGAGGGCCTGTAAAATACAGAGGGTCCCTCAGGAGCAGTGGGCAGCAATCTTGTGGCTCTCCTTTGCAGACAAAGGTAGAGATAAGCTCCTCTCTGTTAGAGAAGAGGATGCTGATAATTATCCAGTCTTAAAAAGTGCATTGATTGACGGGTTTGGCCTAACCACTGAACAATACAGGTTAACGTTCAGAGATACCCAAAAGGCACAGAATCAAGACTGGGTGGACTTTATTGATTGTTCTGCTAAGGCTCTGGAAGGTTGGTTAGTGGGCAGTAAGGTATGTGACTTCAAAGGACTGTACAATCTTATCATGAGGGAGCAGATTCTTAATAACTGTCAAAATCAGCTGTTGCATCAGTACATGGTGGACTCTGATCTGACCTCTCCCCAAGAATTGAGAAAGAAGGCAGACAAATGGGTCAGAACCAGGGTGAGGCAGAAGGTACAGAACCAAGGTGGTGACCCAAAGAAGCAAGATTCTAAGAACTCTGACAAAGGTGGGGAGAAGGGTAAAGACCAGAACTCTTCACAAGGCCCCCAAAAATCTTCTTCAGGTGGGGATTCACAGTCTAACAAAGGGAAAGGCCAAAAGAAACCATGGTGCAAAGTCTGTAAGCAAAAGACACACTGGACCAGTGATTGCACCAAGTCCAAAGACTCTGTTCCAGCCCCCACCAATGCCCCTAAGGCACCTGTTCCCCCTAGTGCAGTTACAATTGGTGGTGGGACTACACAAGCCAAGGGTTTAGTAGGGTTGACCCTCGGTAAGGAGATGAGCTCTGACCTAGTCAGAGAACTCACTCAGGCTGTCCTAGTCTGTGATGGAGGCATGGATGTGACCTCCTCTGTGAGTCCCAGTAATCTGGGCAAGTACAGGCAACAGCCACTAATAAATGGAAAAGAGGCTTTGGCATTTAGGGACACAGGAGCAAGTGTCACCATGGTGACACAAGATCTTGTGGATCCTGGGCAGATTATACTTGGTGAAATGTACCAAGTGACCAATGCTAGCAATGTCAGAACAGACCATACTCTGGCAGTTGTTAACTTCTCCTGGGGAGGGGTAACTGGCCTTAAGAAGGCTGTGGTAAGTGCAGACCTACCAGTTGAATGCTTGCTTGGCAATGATCTAGAAACTTCAGCTTGGGCAGAAGTGGAGCTCAGGACCCATGCAGAAATGCTGGGCATCCCTGCAGATGTGTTTGCTGTGACCAGGTCACAGAGCAAAATGTCTAACACTGAACAGGCCTTGGATCCTGGAACAATGGACCAAGTGCCATCCAAGAAGAGGAGTAGTAAAGTAAAGGCAGTGCCTTCCCCCTTGGCTCCGAAGGAAGATCAGTCTCTTCAGGGAGATGATCTCAGTCCTGAGGAAGGAACTGTCCCAGAGGAGCTTGAGCCTGATCAGGTTGAGTTCTTGGAGACAGGGGGCCCTTCCAGGGCAGATCTGAGCCAGGAGCAGCAGAGCTGTCCCTCTCTTGAACCCCTCAGACAGCAAGCTGCTGCTGAGGCTGCTGGGAAAGCTAGTGGTCCCCATACAGTGTATTGGGATGATGGACTCTTGTACTCAGAGTGTAGGGACCCCAAGCCTGGTGCCACCAGGAGGTTGGTTATACCTCTGAAGTTCAGGGGCTTCCTATTGACCCTAGCCCATGACATCCCTTTAGCAGGTCACCTGGGCCAGAACAAGACTTGGGACAGAATTGTCCCTCACTTTCACTGGCCCCACATGTCTGAAGACACCAAGGAGTTTTGTCGCTCCTGTGTAACCTGCCAGGCCAATGGCAAGGCAGGTGGCACTACAAAGGCCCCCCTGATACCACTACCTGTGGTGGGGGTTCCCTTTGAAAGGGTGGGGATTGACATTGTCGGTCCCATGGATCCCCAAACAACATCTGGGCACACGTTTATCCTGTTGGTGGTGGACCATGCCACCAGGTACCCAGAAGCTATTCCCCTTAGGACCACTACAGCACCTGTGGTGGCAAGAGCCCTCCTGGGAATTTTCTCAAGAGTGGGCTTCCCTAAGGAGGTTGTATCAGACAGGGGTGCAAACTTTATGTCTGGATACTTGAAAGCAATGTGGAAGGAGTGTGGAGTGACTTACAAGTTCACCACACCCTATCACCCACAATGCAATGGTTTAGTTGAGAGATTCAACAAAACCTTGAAGGGCATGATTAAAGGGCTCCCAGAGAAGCTTAGGCGAAGATGGGACATACTCTTGCCCTGCCTTTTATTTGCATACAGGGAGGTGCCTCAAAGGGGTTGGCTACAGCCCTTTTGAACTTTTGTTTGGTCACCCTGTCAGGGGTCCATTGTGCCTGGTAAAGGAAGGATGGGAGTTACCTCTCAAGCCCCCAAAGCAGGACATAGTGGACTATGTACTTGGTCTCCGCTCCAGGATGGCTGAGTACATGAAAAAGGTAACTAAAAACCTTGAGGCTAGCCAGGAACTCCAAAAAGCCTGGCATGACCAAAAGGCTGTACTGACTGTTTACCAGCCAGGGCAGAAGGTGTGGGTGTTGGAGCCAGTGGCCCCAGCAGCTCTCCAAGACAAATGGAGTGGACCCCACACCATTGTTGAACAGAAGGGTGAGGTTACCTATTTAGTAGCCCTAGGAACACCCAGGAGTCCCCACAGGGTTCTCCATGTCAACAGATTGAAACCATATGTGGACAGGGCAGGCATGGGCTTGCTCATGGCTACTGATGAGGGACAGGAGGAAGAGAGTGACCCACTCCCTGACCTGCTATCACAGAACCCTGATGATGGGTCAGTGGATGGTGTAGCCTTGGCAGGCAGCCTCACTGCCCAGCAGCAAACTGATTGCAGACAGGTGCTCAATCAGTTCAGGCATATGTTCTCTCTGACACCAAGTCAGACCACCTGGTGCACTCATGAAGTGGACACTGGGGACAGTCTGCCTATTAAAAATAAGATTTATAGGCAACCTGACCATGTCAGGGACTGTGTCAGGACAGAAGTCCAGAAGATGTTGGAGTTGGGAGTTATTGAACCCTCAGATAGCCCTTGGGCTAGTCCAGTGGTCCTTGTGCCAAAACCTCACACCAGTGGTGGGAAAAGAGAGATGAGGTTTTGTGTGGACTACAGGGGTCTCAATGCAGTCACTAGGACTGATGCCCATCCAATACCCAGGACAGATGAGCTAATAGACACTTTGGCATCAGCCAAGTATCTAAGCACATTTGACCTAACAGCTGGCTACTGGCAGATCAGGCTAGCTGATGATGCAAAGCCAAATACAGCATTCTCAACCCCTAGTGGGCATTATCAATTTGTGGTAATGCCCTTTGGTTTGAAGAATGCACCTGCCACTTTTCAGAGGCTGGTGAACACAGTCCTTACAGGTCTGGAAGCCTATAGTGCAGCATATCTAGATGATATTGCTGTCTTTAGCTCCACCTGGGAGGATCACCTGGTCCACCTCAGAAATGTTTTGCAGGCCCTGCAGAAAGCAGGCCTAACTATCAAGGCCACAAAGTGCCAGATAGGGCAGAGTCAGGTTGTGTACCTGGGCCACCTTGTGGGTGGAGGCCAGGTTCAACCCTTGCAGAGCAAGATCCGGACCATCATGGACTGGACTGCTCCAACTACCCAGACTCAGGTGAGAGCCTTTTTAGGCCTGACTGGGTACTATAGGAGATTTGTCAAGGGGTATGGATCAATAGTGACACCCCTGAATGACTTAACTTCCAAGAAAATGCCCAAGAAGGTTCAGTGGACAGTTAGCTGTCAAAAGGCATTTGATGACCTGAAGCAGACCATGTGCACTGCTCCCATTCTACAGAGTCCTGATTACTCCAAGAAGTTTATTGTCCAAACAGATGCATCTGAATTGGGGGTAGGGGCTGTACTGTCACAATTGAATGAAGAAGGTCAGGATCAGCCAGTAGCTTTCATTAGCAGAAGGCTGACCCCTAGAGAGAAACGTTGGTCAGCCATTGAGAGGGAGGCCTTTGCTGTGGTCTGGGCTCTGAAGAAGTTGAGGCCATACTTGTTTGGTACTCACTTCCTTGTTCAAACAGACCATGAGCCCCTCTTATGGCTAAAACAAATGAAGGGTGAAAACCCCAAACTGCTTAGGTGGTCCATTTCCCTACAGGGGATGGACTTTACAGTGGAACATAGACCTGGGAGTAACCATGCCAATGCAGATGGACTCTCTAGGTACTTCCACGTAGAACATGAAGACTCAACTAGACAAGGTTAGTTTAATGTCCCTACGTTTGGGGGGGGTTGTGTAGGAGAGTAGGATCTGCTTCACATGGGTACCCCCACTTTTTGCTGATGCTTGCCCTGCTAATCAGAACCCCAGCCTAGCTGCTTCCTCTCTAAAATGGTTTCCATGTACCTTAGGTACATCTTTGATTGGAATCTGGAGTGCCCTTATAAGTCCCTAGTATATGGTATACTATGTACCCAGGGCATAGGTACCCCAGAGGCCTGCCAGGGGCTGAAGCATGTATTATGCCACCCCTGGAAGGCCAGCCAAAATGACACCACAGGTCTGCTACTGCAGCCTGGGTAAGGTGGTGCATGCACCCCTTACTGTGATATAGGTTACCTATATCACTACATATATGCACACATACCTACCTTTTCAGCAGTGTGCGGCTTCATTTTCTGGGCAACTTTGGGACATGTTTACACGGCGTCCCTGGCCGTGGAAGCGACGCACCTCCTGCAAAGCAAAGAAAGGACCGGCCGGGGAGTAACGTCCCCTCTGCATCGGCGCTGAAGGTTCATGAATAAGGCATATTGTACCCTGTCTGGGGCCCACTGGAGGGCTAGTTTAATGTATCCTGGATTAGGCATGGGGTCTGGACCCACTGGAGGGTTAAAAATGCCTAAAAAGACTACATTCCCCAGCAAGCAATGTTGAAAGTAAACGTGATGTCACGAGCACACCGGAGGCTAATTGAAATAATTTTGCATTGCAGAAGGAGTGCAGCGGCGGAGAATTCCTTCCCCATGTCGGCCTCTGAAGAGATGCACAAAAGCATTGAAACGCGTCAGGCCAAAGGATTGATTTTCCAGAGGGGAACCAATATGCTTGAGAAATAAAGGCTTGTTACCTACCTTTTCAGGGGTGTGCGGCTTCATTTTCTGGGCAACTTTGGGACATATATGCACACATATAAACCTATAAGTCACTCCTATGGCAGGCCTTATCAATCTTGAAGGCAGAGTGCTTGGTTCTTATGTGAGAGGGTGCCCCTGCATGAGCAGAGCCCCTCTACAGCATTCGGAGACCCTTCTCTGATGCTGTTTGTAGTGCAGCCTGACCATATACTCTTAAGTGCATTATAACCTCGCGTTAAATGCTAACTTTGGGATGGCTGCACGGAAACATGTCGTGTTTGGTGTCAAAAATCTTGGAATACTACCCCCCCACCAGTTCTGGCAGTGGGGGTAGCATTCCACCCTTCTAGAGGGAGAGACATGTACACACCAGCCTACCCGGTAACTTCTTTACAGAGCCCTGGCATCACAAAATGGATGCCACTGCCACAGACACGGGTCTGGCCTCCTGCTGCTGACCGAAACTCCGGCAGGGGAGGCCTGGACAATAGGTTTCCTGTCCAAGGGAGGTGTAACCACCTCCCCAGACAGGATAATGTGTATTGGGGCTGGGCGAGAGCACTCTCTGGTGCTTTGAAGTCCTGCACTGGGGGCACATTTGGTGTCCCTGTGCATACCCCAGTTCAAACCGGTTCAGGGGCTTCCAGCCCCTGCTCTGGTGCGAAACTGGACAAAGGGAAATGGGTGTAACCACCCCTCTGCCCTGACCCTCCCATAGGTGGGTCCCCAGAGTATGTCCAACCCCCTAACTTAGTATAAGTATGGGACCCCAGTCCTTAGGACTTTAGATTTACCTGGACGAAACTCTGCTACAGAATCCTGGACCTTCGACGCTCTACTTTAAGATTAGAGGACTGAAGAATCTCCCTTGGAGTCAAGGAGTGACTCCCCTGCTTGGCAGGCACCTAAGAAGCAATTGTCCGGTCTGCATTGCTGAAGCTCCCGCCGGACGCCGAAGTGTTTGCAACACCAGAGGTGGATTTCCAGACTTCCCCGAGGCTGCCCTGAGTCCCCAGCGAAGCTGAGGCCCGTAGCTTTTGTGGGTAACGTGGAACTGTGACCCCTGGACACCAAGAACTTTTGCAAGTGCATCCTCTTCCTGGTCTCCCACAAAGTTGTACTTTGGGCTCCAAGTAGCCCCCGCCTCCAGCACCGACTGCACCGAAGATCACTGGCCTCCACTCTACGAGTGTCCTGTGAGCCACCTCCAAGTGCGGCCACTTGAGGCTCCTTTGCGGTCGCTAGTCCGTTGGCTAGTGGGCCCCTCCGAAGGCGACTCTTCTTTTCCTTGGGCTTCCCTGGTTGCTCCAGATGTGCCCCGACTTACCTTTGCTGGGTGAGTCCCTCAGACCTTGCTGGTCTGCATCAACGTCCTTTCTCTGTTTCCCCGTGACTTGCTGTTGCCAAAGCTTGTTGGGTCCAATCCGGTCGCTGATACCCCAGCAATCGACAGACGTCGTGCACAGCTCAAATCCAGCTCCTGGTTGTCGTCGACACCTCCTGGACCTCGTGGCTGAAGAGTCAAGACGCCTGTCAACCTACCTGAAGCACCCGACATCGGTGGGCATCCGCTCATCGCCTTCCTGGTCACTGGCTAGTGACCCAGACTCTGTCCCCTCTGCTTTCAGGTTCTTCAGATCTCTGATCCATCCTTGGATCCACCCGGACACTTTCAACTTGGTCGCCAGCAGCACTTTGCAGCAGATCGCTATTGAAAACGACAACGAAACCCGACCCCGAAAGACACCTATGCACCCGCCTTCCCTGGGTGAGGTAACTCGAGTACTCCGGTGCTCCCATGGGTATAGACTCTAGAACGACCTAGTTCTAAAGGGGTTTGCTCCACGTCCTCTTCTAAGTGTCCTTTTCCTTTAAAACTCCAACCGCGACTTTCCCCATAGAAGTTAACGGCGATTCGCGGCTGTGTTCTCACACTGCACGCGTCCCCCGTGGGTCCCCTGTGTCACTACCTTGGGTGGTTCCTTGTGATCCAAGCACTTCTACAGGCTCTAGGCCTTGTGTCTAGCTCAGTCGTGGTTCTTATACCAATATTTTAGTATATGGTTTGGTACGCCCCTCGGGCTCAAACGTGTATTTGTGCTATTACTGTTGATCTTTGACTTGTAAAGTATGTACTGCGAACTCTAGCCTCATAAAGAGACTAGAGGGGTGTGTTTAAGACTAAATACATATATTTTATATATATACCTGGTGTGGTCCTCTTTCATTTGGTCACTCAAGAGATTATAGACTGGTAAAACAAGCTGCTTTACATTCCTTCAAGACTTAGCCTGAAGGCTGCTCTCCATAGCTACCACTAGGATAGCTTTCAATAAAGGTTGTCTTTAACCTATCTCCAATAAGGGGTTGTTTGGACTGGTGCAAGGTGCCCACTATAATTAGTGGACAGCATATACCAGGCCAACTTCTCACAAACCCCAAGAACAACTCTCAGCTGGTGGTAGACACCAGCCCCACAAGGCAAGGAGCAATGTTGGCCCAGTGTCAAAAGTGCAGAGAAAGGGCCCCAGTCACATACGCGAGCCAAACACTCATGCTGACAGAGCAAAGATACTTCTAAATAGAGCGAGAGGTCATCTCTATCATTTGGGGATGCCAGCACTGTTACATCTACCTATATGGGGATCCGTTAACAATTTTCACAGAGCACAAACCTCTCATTCCATTGTTCCAAGGGTCCTCATCCCAGCCACCCCTGAGGATCGAGAAATAGAGCCTGCAGCTACAGGAATTAAACTGTTGAATACCATCCAGGTACCCTGCAGATTTTCTGTCCTGCCATGCCAGTCCTGTACTCCCTCTGAAGCCAGGATACGGAAAAATATATCCGACTGGTGGTCGATAGGTCCAAGCCCCTAGTCATGTCCCTCTCAGACATTGTGGAAGTCACAGAGAAGGATGACTGCCTGCAAATCGCCATCCAGGCTCTGCTAACAATAGAATGGTGATCCCTTAGTGGCCCTTCAGCACACCACAATGGAGAGGCAAAATCTGCACTCCTCTCCTTGCACCATGTCTGACAAGAGCTATCTTTCACCGCAGAAGGCTGCCTGATGCGAGGGCCAAGAATAGTCCTCCCCAGCAGCCTGAGGCAACAAGCTGTCCTCCTGGCTCACGGAGCCCACCAAGAGATAGTCAAGCCAAAAAACAGACTGAGGAGTAAAGTCTGCTTTCCAGGCCTCGATCAGTGAGTGGTAGAAGTCATCAGGAATTGCCCTGTCTTGTGGATGAAATGAAGATCAACTGCATACCAGGTATGGTGAAGTAAAAGTTTTATTCTTGAAAGCTCCCTGTGACATACGGGTAGCTATCCCTCTGCCAGCCAATCTCCAGCTGACTTCCTTGGAACATAACTACTCCAGCTGGAATATGGAACCCGAGGGTTGATCGTACTCCACATTCCTCACAAGGTAAGAAAGGATAAAGTACAAGTATAACACATCCTCTTCCCTCTTTATATCTCAAACAACAGTTTATAAAAAACAAAGAAAAATAAATAAATGAGACAAAAATTAAGAATAAGCAGAACAATAATTAGAACATTTCAAGTACGAACATAATCATTAAGATACCCTGGTGGATGACGAACTCTCCTAAGTCTTGTCTCCTCTACAACAGGATCATAGTGATCAAAGTTGACACGAGCATCTCCTCTATCCCGGGAAGATTCCAGTGTACCAGAACTCACTTGTGAAGGAAGAGTCAAATCATTATCTGACATCAGCATAAAGGCACTGTTAGAGGACTGACCATTCTGCTTCACGACCACATCACAAATTCCCCCCCTTTGATACAATGCCAAACATCTGTAGTTCCATCTTTCATCATTCTTTCACACCACAGCATGACGTAGGGTAGGTACTACTTTGAACAGCCCCTCAAATTTAGACAAGCCGCCTCCACTCCTGCCACCCCGTAGTTTCACCCAATCACCCTGGCGAATACGTCGAGAAAACTTGCACTCGCTTACTGACTCTTGGCAGCCAGCTCGCCACACTACTTCCTTAATCCATGTGGGGACCAATTTTGTGCCTGGCAACCTACCATGCATCATCTCAAAGGGGGTTTTACCAGTCACTCCATGTGCACTTGATCGATATGCCCACAACATTTCTGAAACCATACCACCAACATCTCCCCCACAAGCCAACGCCATCTGAATGGTACCCTTGACCATGCGGTTTGCCCTGTCAACTATACCATTTCCCTGAGGATTTGAGGATAATAAAGTGAAGTGCGGTTATGTTTCATACCAGAAGCCTCAAGAAACCCTCGCACTTCCTGAGAAATCAGCTGCGTGCCATTATCTGTAATAACAACAGATGGTAAGCCCTCCTCGCATCAAATCTCCCTCAATACACCCAATTTCACTTTGGTAGTTATCTCCTTCATAAATTTTACAATAAGCCATTTGGTATGCATGTCTACGACCACCATGGCAAATCTCAAGTCACCTCTCAATTCAATCATAGTGCCGGTAAAATCCATGCACACAGTGTGCCAGGGTCGCTCAGGATCAGTTATATGTCCCAAGTCCACTTGTGCTCCCACTCTCCTTACAAACACTACACCTTTCCACCAATGTAGCTACTTCAACATCCACTCCGGGCCACCACCAGTCCACACGCAACCTCTTCTTCATTCTAGTTTGACCTAAGTGCCCCTCATGCGATATTTCAATAGGTTTGTTCCTCAGGCCTTGAGGAGGAATGAATTGTTCACCTCTCATCAGCAAGACATCACCACACACAGACAACTCATCCAAAAGTTAAAGATAAGGCCTCACACAGAGAGACACAGTACTCTCTCTCCTACTTCCTTGCAACACTAAACACTTAACTTCCGGCAGAGTAACATCGGACTCCATCTCTTTGATCAATTCTTGCTCTATAATGGCATGCGTTCGTATTGCACTCAAAACATCTTGGACTGAAGCTACAGCTCCTTCACTCTCTTTCACCAAAACAGATGGCCCATCCACTTTCTGCCATTCTACAGACAGTCTCGATAAACAATCCGCCTGAATGTTTCTCCATCCCTAGATACGTTCCACCTTATAACAGTATTCCTGTAGACGAGCAGCCAATCTGACAAGTCTTACCAATCATTTATCTGTTCCACCCGGCAACAGTACCTTCACCAGGGGTTTATGATCAGATCTTAAAATGAACTTGAAACCCCACAAGTAAGTTCTAAAATACTCACAACCCCAGGCTGCCGCTAAGGTTTCACGTTCAATGACGGAATCATTCCTCTCAGAATCAGTCAATTTCCTGGATGCAAATGCCACGGTTTTCTCATGCCCACCATGAACTTGTGCCAACACCGCCCAAGTGGCACTACAGTAAGAATAAATCCTAATTTTGTATCAAAGGGTGTAAGAATACCAACCCCACAAATTTCTCTTTTGATCAAGTCAAAACAATGTTGTTGCTGCTCCCCCCCCCCGCACTCAAAAGTGGCGCCCTTCTTTAAGAGCAACCTTAGAGTCTCGGTCTTCTCAGAAGATATTTGTACAAATTTTGAATAATATTCAATGAGACCTAAGAAGGACCTCAATTTGTCTTTGTCACCAGACACGGGAGCTAACCTAATGGCATCCAAAAGATTTTCCTTTGGCCTAACACCTTCGGCAGATATATCAAAGCCCAAATAGTCCACCCTGTCAACCAAAAATTTACATTTCTCATGTCTAAGTGTCAACCCTGCTTCTTTTATCTTGTGTAGACCTTGCCTGAGAGTTTGATTATGTTGTTCAACTGTACCCCCAAATACAAGAATGTCACCTTGAAAGTAAGCAATGTTGGACATGTCCTTAAATAACTCACTCATCATGGGTTGAAAAACGCTTGCAGCTGAAGCTGAACAAAGGCCAAACGGCATCCTGGTACATTGGAAAATTCCCTTCATGGTAATAAATGCTGTGAGTGGTTTGGACTGTTCATGCAGTTTGATTTGATGATGCGCATTCTTCAAGTCCAACTTGGAGTAATATCTCTCGCCACTCAAAGCTAAGATTAGCTCATTTATGTTAGGTAACGGATATGTGTCCACTACTACATTTTGATTGAGCGATCTCAAATCAATACAAAATCTGAGTTTACCATCAGATTTTTTTGGTAACAACAACAGGAGAAAACCACATAGAGCTTTCAACAGGTTCAATCACACCAGATGATACCATATCCCTAAGCATCTCTTTTACCGCCACTCGAGCCACCAAAGGAATCCTGTGTAATTTATGTTGTAAAGGTAGTGCATCGAGCTTCAATACTATTTTATGAACATACCCCTCCAAGCATCCTAGCTCCTCCCTAAAGACTTCTCTAGCTTCCTCTAAAATGTCTTTCAAGAAAATATTTTCAACAACCATTACTTGAATCGGAGCCCTGGGATTCACAACAATACAGAGGTCGTATTGATGCATTCAGCCTAAAATGGGTGGCCCATCCACAACCACATAAACTTTGCCTTGTATTGATCTTCCACTATATTCTATAGTTGCCTCCATGTATCCCAACAAGTCTATGGCGTCCCCTGTTATCCACCTGGATTGATATCCTTAGGAGACAAAGTCACTCGTGACCACAGTTTTTCAAACACTACTTTTGGAATGATTGTATACATGGAACCGGTGTCTACCATAAGTTGTACCGTTTTCCCATTGACAGTAAATTCCGCCTTAGGTCTATTCCTCCGGCCTAGTCCTTTCTCAGCCTCACCCACACTTCAAATTCTGTCTTCATGTGCCACAATGCTATTATCCTCATCTATGGTAGCTACTCTGGGTTTGCTTACTTGTTTGCATACTATCGCAAAGTGTCCCTTGCGGCCGCATTTCCTACAATTTTTATCTATAGCTACACATCTGCGATAGTCTGCAGTGTGGAAAGTACTGCCACACCTATAGCAAGATTGCCAAAGGTTTGGTACATTACGGCCAGAT
This sequence comes from Calotriton arnoldi, assembly GCA_963921515.1. Classification (NCBI taxonomy): domain Eukaryota; kingdom Metazoa; phylum Chordata; class Amphibia; order Caudata; family Salamandridae; genus Calotriton; species Calotriton arnoldi. The sequence continues at coordinate 254,679 of CAWUFW010015165.1, read as the reverse complement.
TTTAGTACAGCAGCTACATCGGAATCTTCTCTGGCAACGGTAGAGACAACATCTCCATTATTGCTTCCTTTTTTATCCATTTTACGCATGCAATGTTGCAATTGTTCAACTACTTTAGCAATGTCTATGGCATCTCTGAGTGACGGATTTTTGGCTGCCCAAAGACGTTCTTGAGCTTTCTTACACCTGCAATGAACTATCAACTGATCACAGACTAGTTCATCAATCATGGCCCCAAATTTACATTTCAGTGAGAGTTCTCTTAGCTTAGAGACAAAATCATCTATTGATTGACCTTCTTCATGTTGGTGAGCATAGAATTTGTAACGATTCATGACCAAGTTAATTCCTTTAGCAAATCTGATCTTCAACCTTTTTTTAGCTTCCTCATACACGTCTTCAATTGGGTCACCATTGGGCTGGGTAATGGGTGGTAAATATTTAAAAATGTGTTGTCCTTCTTTTGTCTAAGTTGTTTAAAAGTAACGCTTTTATGCGGGAAGCACTGAAACGAACACCATTTAAAGCATCCAGGTAAGTCTCAAACATTTTTAACCAGTCTTCCCATTCAATAGAAAGCGGACCTGGTGAAGCCAGAAATACTGGGGGAGACACAACTGCACCTTGTGATTGCATGACTTGAACCAAAGGTTTTCTGAAAATAAATAATGATGCAACAAGAACAAAAAAATATATATATATATATTTTTCGATGGCAGCATTATTGATTAGTAATAAATGGTGTGCGAGTCACCAAAAATAAAGGAAGTCACTGTGCTGTTAACTGAACCATAACCAACAGCAGAAGGGTAATTTGATATTCTCCTAAAAAGGACAATGTAGAAACAGTGGTGTGTGAGTCATCCAAAAGCAACTCACCGAATAACTGTGAATATCATTGTAAATAATGAATGATGAATGCCATATTACAAGTTGGCAGTGGTGTGCGAGTCACCGAGAATCAGACTCGCAAAGCAGTGAGCGAGTCACTGTACAGTTTGCAGATTCCCAAGGAACAATGGCAGAAAGCTGTATTGAAGCCGCACTCTACATTGAGAAACACCCAAAATCGCCTCCAACGTCGTACAGGGAGACGTGAATTCGAAGGGCAGTTGACCTTGTTTAAGAAGCGTCAGCAACGTGCGGTGCACATGGAGGTGCGCGCGTGGAGCTTCTAAGATCTGCTCGCACTCACGTCTAACTCTTGTGATGGCGCTAGGGTTTTCTGAGGTACACTCGCGCCTGCAGTAATTCTCCTGTCTGCTCTGCTTAATGTTGGCGGCTCGCGGCAAGATTTACACTCACCAGATGTCAACAAGATAGTGATTCTTGCCCCTCGAAATTTCCCTCAGTGTCTAGAGGCCTCCATTCACTGTGCACGGCTCGATTCACAGTGCACGGCTGGGTCCGCAGCTGCTAAGTCGTCGCAGGGTTCGGCTGGCTCAGCTCATCACCAAATTCTTGTAGATGAAATGAAGATCAACTGCATACCAGGTAAGGTGAAGTAAAAGTTTTATTCTTAAAAGCTCCCTGCGACATACAAGTAGCTGTCCCTCTGCCACCCAATCTCCAACTGACTTCCTTGGAACATAACTACTCCAGCTGGCATCTGGAACACGAGGAAAGATCGTATTCCACATTCCTCACAAGGTAAGGAAGGATAAAGTACAAGTATATCATTCTGTCTGCCAGGCGACCAGACAGTCAGAGACCCCAGAACCAGTTATCACTGAGGACAGGCCCACCGCAGCCTGGCAGCGAGTCAGCGAGTCAGTGAGTCAACATGGACTATGGAAGCCTTTCGGATTGGTCCCATATGCTGATACTCGTGGATGACTTCTTCAGGTACCCAGAAGAAGAGATTGTGCCAACCACCGCCGTTTCAGAGGTCATCCCAAAACTTGACAAAATGATTGCCACCCACAAACTTTTTAGAGAGATTCGCACAGATAATGGCCCGCCTTTCAGTGATCATGAATGGGCAGAGTTCCTCCGCTCCAGGAACACCAAACTGCGCCACATCACGCTCCTGTGGCCCCAAGCTAATGGGGAGGTAGAACTCTGAAAAAGTAATTTGCATTGCTGTGGCAGAATACATGAACGTAGAAAGTGTAATCTACAACTTTATGCGAGAATACCAGCTTACGCCACAGTCCGCCACAGATATCACTCCAAGCAATCTGTGTTTTGGGCAGACATTAACAGATACCATTCCACATCACCCTATGTGGGCTGACCAACAGAATCCCCTGAACCACTCTGACTCCAAAAGGGCAATCAACACTGAACATACCTCGCGGCAATGTCATGCCAAGCCCTGCACCCTCTGTGTTGGAGAGTCCTAGTCAAGGATTGACATCCAGGGGGAATCCTCCACCTACCTTTTGAGGCCATCCCATGGATGGTCACTGGTATCAAGGGGACCATGGTGAATGCCCTGAGAGGGACAGGCATTGTCACCGGGATTTTTCTGACTTCAGATGAGCTTCCTGTAATGCTGACTGGGCCATGTCTGAGGACGACGCAATAGACTATGAACCACTAAGGAGTTCAACTGGTGAGGTGCCTTCAACACACGCCTCCTGTTAGTCACCGTTGACCCACCCAACCTTAGCGCCACCAGACGTAGTGCCACCCTCAGCGGGACAACACCAGGAAGAGCTTAGGCTCCCTGAATCCAGTAAAGCCACCCAGGAGCCCCCCCAGAGGAGCCATAGAGAGCGGTATCACCTGAGGTCCAAACTTGACCCCTCTCAGTGGTACGCTGACTTTGCAGTGGACTGACAAGCTGGGATGTGGCGCTGGCATCTGGAGAAGAGGACTGGGGCTGATGCCAAGCTACTGTTATGTCTTCTTGAGTTAACTAACGATATGTATTAGAGCGTGTTTTTGGTTGTATCCTGTATCTATTTATTAGTTCTATGTTAAAGGAGGACTGTAGTGTTGCGTCACTGGGTGAGCACACTAGGTGGGATTCCCTTGGGAGGGGAGCTCAGGGTGATCCCCTCCAGGCGTCATGCCATTTAGTTTGTACTGACATCTTGCATCAGGAATTGAGCCTGTAAGAAGGGCCTGGTCCTTTTGAGAGCCATGAGTGAATTAAATGCCTGTGTCTGTGTCCTTTTTAGGTCGAGCCTAGGCAGCTCGAGACATGCAGTATCACCTCTATGGGCTTCGACCACGCCAATCGATTTTCATTGGTTCCTTTTCGTGCCGTTCATGAATTGGTGCTTTTCATAGGAGAATCTGTTTTATTTGTCCCTCCTTCTGCTGGTTTGTTCCCTCCCATGGCGACTGGCCCTATTACATTTCGCCGTCCCCTTCTCGGCATTTGTGTGGTTTGAAGTGCACTATTTATGTCTATTCCCTTGGCTCGTGTTTTGAGAATGTTTATTTTTTTGTTTTCCTCAAAAAATGCGATGAGATGACAGTACTTTCAGTTTTCAAACACACGCATTTGAGTGCAGACATTGTCATTTTTATTTTACACACTTAAAATCAGCATTGCAGAAACACCTGTTGTACCCAAACAACCACCGCCATCTGTTATATGGCCGTTGGGGTCATTGTCGACATTGCTAAATTGGCATGAGCACGGCTGCCATGATGCTGCTTTTGCGCACGTTACTACATGACTTTGTTGTGCAAGACTCTGTTTGTGCCTTTCACATGAGAACTGTCTGCTTTCTGCGTTCTCTGCCTGCTCTTGGAGTTTAGTCTGAACACGATGTTATGTTATGTTAGCATGTTTTGTATAGCGCACAGCTGCCTCAGCAAAGAGGCGTCCCAGCGCTGAAGCAGAACATGGAGGCTGGTAAACAGAAGGAGGCACTAGAGTGAGGGGAAAAGATGAGTTTTGATGGCCCTACGAAAGGCCATGTAGTTGTTCATGGCACGAATGGACAATGGCAAAGCGTTCCATAGCTTGGCAGCCAGTAAGCAGAAAGAGCGCCCGCCCGATCGCGCCCTCCTCATTCGAGGCACGGTCGCCAGATGTTGTCCCATCGAGCGAAGTTGGTGCGTAGGAGAATAGAGTGAAAGCAAGTTTGACAGGATGCCAGGAGAGGAGGATTTCAGAATTTTTAACGCAGTGCAAAGGACCTTAAATTCCACTCGGCTGGCAACAGGCAGCCAATGTAGCTGACGAATTGCCCTAGAGGTGGGACAGGTTCTAGGGAGACCCAGAAGGGTTCTAGCCGCAGTGTTTTGAACTCGCTGTAGTCTCAGGGTTTCGGTCTTGTTTACCCCTAAATGCAGTGCATTGGCATAGTCCAGTCTTGATAAAATGGAGGCCTGAATAATCATTTGCCTGATGGACGGGTCGAAAAACCCAAGCAATGGTTTGAGCCCCCGAAGTATGCCAAAGCAAGTCCCTGCAACTTTCTTGGTTTAAAACTGAAAGCTGAGGGCCGAATCGACCCAGACACCTAGATCTTTCACCACCTGCTTAGGGGTAGGTGCACAGCCCAGTATGGCCGGCCACCACCATACCCCCCACAGCTCTTGATCTTTTCCTACCAGCAGAACATTTGACTTGCTGGAGTTCAGTTGGAGACAGTTGGCAGTCGTCCACTCGGCGACAGCCGTAAGATCGTCCTGAAACATGGATGCTGTCCCCATGGTGTCGTCCGAGAGAGCGACTACCAGCTGTGTATCATCAGCATATGATACAATAGTAAGCCATCTGCTCCTTGCCAGGACCGCCAGATGTTGAACATAAAGGTTAAAAAGCGTGGGGCTCAGCGCAGAGCCCTGAGGAACCCCTTGTTTGTTGGCATGGAGCGTGGAGGCAAAAGGAGGGGCCACAACCTGGAAGGTCCTGTTGGAGAGAAAGGAAGCAAACCAATCCAAGGCCGAGCCCACAACACCTTCCTCCTCCAGCCTGCACAGCAGGATCTGATGAGAGACCGTATCAAATGCGGCACTGAGGTCTAAGAGAATCAGAGCTGACGTACGTCCCTCATCTAGAGCAAGCCTAAGATGCTCAATGACAGCCAGAAGAGCAGACTCTGTGCTGTGGCCTGAGCGAAACCCATTCTGAGAAATGTCCAGGCAGTTGTTCAGATGTGCAAGGTCGATAAACAATGCCCCTTGTTATTCTGTTCTGGTCAGTCCCTAGCATCTAGACAAAACATGCTTACACAGCTGCGCTACTGAAAGCTCGCGCTTTGATATTATGGGGATGCATGTTTTTCTGAAACACACTTGGAGAGGGTCCTTTCCAGGGAGAAGAGCTATGCAGTTCCTATGATGTAAAGCTTCCATCTAGGCACTAAAGTAGGGGGTCTACTGATAAAGCCCAGAGATCTTCTATTATATAATAAGCATCACTTTACCAAGGGGAGGGTGGTTAGGCCTTATAGTCCTTTTTCCACTGTCTATATATAATGACATCCCCCTTTATATTCTATGGAATTGTAACAATGCTAATTGTTCTAAGTTTATGCATTTCGCTGCTGGTAGTGGCTCGTATGCTGCATTATAGAGCACAATAGTTAAAATAAACATTTTGAACTATAACAGTGACTCTGACCTTTCTTATTGTGGACAAGTACGAGTGAGCGAGCTAAAGGGTATGTCTTGCTACCGCAATTCCTGAGAGAGTCTGGAGTGTTGTGTTCTGGGTTGTCTAATCATTTGTAGCTTTGTGATTTTTGGAGGAGAACGAATGAGACACTATAGCTAGTTGGTTTGGGGATTTTGGGTACTAAGGTGGTAGGTTGGTACACCACTATACACCGAGGTCCTGTTTTCCTGCGCATAGTTCTGTGTAGGTGCTGAATCCCCTCAACATGGCACCGCCAACGTTTGGTCTGGTTCTTATCTGCGAGACTCTTGAGTAGTGCTTGTGCTTGTCCACAATCCCCTCACATCTGTTTCCGGAGACAGTTGTGAAGGAGTAACCTCCTATATTGATGTTTTATAGGTTCTTTCAAGCTTGAATTTTAAAAGGTTCCTTCTCTTTCTTCTTAACCCGTTATTGCGCTGCCGCACATAGGTTGCCCTTCTTTACTATTCGTTATGGTGGTTGCCATTGGACCGCCTAATCGGGCTGCAATCACGCTTCTTTGACTCAAAATGGGGTCCCTAATGCTGGTGTTGCGCTTATTTTTGTTGTAGAAGCGGATCCACTTACCGCTTCGAGGTGTTTTGTTCTTGGGTCAACTTTCCCGCGGTAGATGGAGCTGATAATCTGTTTCACGAATATACTGCTACGGCCCTTCCTCAGATTTATCAGCCATATAGGGCTCTTGAAGCTCCGCTAACAGCTTGGCAACACCAAATATGGTTTAATGGCGCCCTTCCTTACCCAATAACGCCGGTACGTTTAGGCCCTTTATCGATAGATGGGGCCACGTGGCCCGTTTTGGCTGGGTATACCCCACACCCGCGTTATCTAACAACTGCAACACTCGCAGAACTGCGGGTATTACATACAACCTTAATACGTATAAATAGAGCTGTTATATAGTTCATGTCGCGCAACTTCCAGGTGGGACCACCTGGCGTTGCTGCACAAACCTGCTGGACCTGGTGGTGTAACCATCAGTCCTCTTATGGTTAATTCAGTGATGGGCAAGCGTTCACAGAATAAGGATGAATTTCCTTATTGGCTTGCTGAAAAATTTGGACACATTGAGGCTGTTTTTCCGAATACCACTCCTGTGGAGAAACACAGGATCCTAACCATACGTTTACCTAAAGACTTAGTTCCAGAATTAGCTGATTGAAACACTTGGGTTAAAGTGTTTGCAGCGGTATATTCGATGTGCTTCGGCACCCCCTCCATGACCGTACTCCCTTCCATGATAAAGCGTGTTCAGAATGAACACGGAGCCGGAGCGGCTCTGGCATTGGGGATGAGGCTGGTCGGGGTGTTCGATGTGGTTGCTGATATGATCCTTGCTAATGTTAAGGGTGATGCTGTAAGCTTACAAGTGGCTAACCGCTTGGAGGCTGTGGCAGATGCAGACAAGCCGCGCGAATTACCGAAGATTATTGCTAAGGCTTATAAAACCTTAGGCCGCAATAGTCTGGGAGTTAAGCCTATTACGCAATCTCAAACTCAACAAAAAGCCCAGACAGATAAAGATGGGCGCCTGTTCTTTCCTAAAAAGAACTGGAGAAATAAAAAACAGGGGCAGCAACAGCAGAAGCAAGGTTTGCGTGCTGGTTCACCGACACCTGAGTCTTCTGAGCGTACTTATGAATTGCGCAACCGCGCGAAAATTAAGACTCCTGATAGATTTCAGGTCCCTGATCAGCACTCTCCTCGTTCTTTACAGGACACATCGGGCTCTCAAGTCGGTGGTGGGGAATGCCAGGATCATGCCAAAGGTCCGACAAAACAACAGGGACGAGATCTACCTCAACAGTTTGACGTTAAAGCCAAACAAGAGGAACTGCCTCATTTTCGACCCCCGTATCAGAAGAAAAAAGTTGCTGCTTTAACTGCGAAGTATGCCTCAGACGGTGAGAACGCGACTCCTAGACTGGACATGGGCAGTGACTCTGCTCGACAGCGGAGGTTACCATAGTGCGGGAGGCACTGCGTCCCTGTCTGGAGGCGACAGCAACTGATACATTCATTACAGTAGAAACAGCAGATACCCGGGTTGCCCCCCCCGGATAGACTCTATGAGATTATCATACAAATTGAAGGTGATATACAGCGTCCAATCAAAGCGTTTTTCTGGGAAAATCTCACTTCCTCATACGATATTTTATTGGCCTCCACCCTTTGTGCTAGCCGCTTCTAGAGGGGAGGACGTGATACTTCCGAGTTTTTCGCGTTACGTCCCTGACGAATATGCAAAGGCTTACGCAGCTGAGTGGGCTTTGGCCCTTGCCTCAGCGGTGTACTGTAATCAGGTGGGCTGGGACATTGATTCACCGGCACATGAAAAACCATTACCGTCTATGCCACAACCACAACCACAATATCCAATCAGACGTGAGGCTAAGGCTCACGTTTGTGACATTCTAACTCAGTTGGAATATCAAGGAGTGATTAAATCCTGTGTATCACCGAAGAATAATCCTCTTTTTCCGGTATCAAAACCTGACGGTTCATATCGCATTGTGTTGGATTATCGAAATTTGAATAGTCATTGTCGCACTTTTGCGGTGCAAAACACACACAGCTCTGTGCTGGTGAACAACCTGGTTGGTAAAAAATACAAAATTACACTGGACATATCCAATGGTTTCTACAGTCATAATCTGGCTCCTGAAAGCCGTGACTTGACAGCATTCAACGCCGTCGGAAATCAGAAAAAATGTACGCGCTTGCCTATGGGGTATAAGAACAGCCCCGGGGCTTTTGCTGCGCGTGTTGTGCCTTTGTTGCACGACATAGATCCAGATGCGTTCTCGTACGTTGATGATATTTATCTGACGGACAACGAGCTAATGCCACATCTTGTCCTAGTCGACCGCATCATTTTATTGTTTGCCGACTACGGATACAAGTAAAATTTTCCAAAATCACACATTGCTCATTTGGCGGTGCTCTTTTTGGGCTATGAGCTCAATAATGAAGGTAGGGGGTTAGCCCCCCACTTCCTGGAGAAATGTGCACAATTGCAACCTCCCTCTACGCTGAAGAAACTTCAGTCTTTGCTGGGATTTTTGAATTTCGGGAGGACATACATCCCTGATTATGCCCAGCGTATCAAACCGCTTTATGCGTTGATACAACCAACCTATTCTTCTGCCAGCTGGCTTCCGGAACATACCACTATCCTACAATCTTTGCAATCTGATATGCTTGCAACTAACTACTTGTTGACGCGTGATAACACCACAAACCTGGTGATACGTATAGTGCCAGGGAAGGTGGGTTTCACTTGCTTGACGTTCAATGAGGGGGACACAGTACCTATTGCATACAAGTGACATTTGTACACTGCGGCTGAAATGCATTTTTCGAATGTTGAAATTTTTTGACGGCGGTCTAAATGGCGATTCTGAAAGAACGCTCACTGGCGCAAGGTAAACGCATTCTTATGGTCACGCCTTTCCCTGCTTTAGAGGCAGTGACTAAGGCAAGTGTACCCAACTCTAAGGCACTACATCCCCGTTGGATACAATGGGCTACTTCTTTGACATCATCTGATGTCACGTTTATCTTTGACCCTGCACTTCAGATGCAGGAGTTTTTACAGTATGAACACGTTCATCCTCCTCCGTTGTCGTTGCTTCCTTTGGATGAGTACAAATGCATCATTTATACCGATGGCTCGGCTCAACCGGCCACTGGCTCCAAACACGCTTATTCAGCGGCTTGCGCTATTGTGGCTGGTTCGATTGTCAATGGAGAATTTAAGTCTTCCATAGTCCCTACTCAGGCTCTTGGGGACTGTACAGCACACTTGGCGGAGCTGCGTGCTCTTGTTCTTGCCCTTGAGTTTGCCGATCCTAATGTGAATACTCTTATTGTATGCGATTCTTACTACTGTATTCAATCTTTTAATGACAACTTATTCTTTTGGTCTCAAAATGACTATCGAGACTCTAAAGGCAGCGCAATCAAGCATAAAACGCTTTGGGTTCGAGTGGCAGACCTTAAACAACGTCTGCCCCTCACGCAAGTTATCCATACTCTTGGCCATCAGCATGTGGGAGCACATGCTCTTGGTAATTGTTTGGCTGACGAAGCGGCCAAATCTGCAGTAGCCACGTGTTCCGTAGCAGCAGTTACAAGGTCCATGACTAAAATAGATAATGATATTCTGGCAGCGGTAGCTGCTACGAGGGAGGGAACTGCTTATCCTCAGGATTTCCCTTCGAAATACTCATATATATCTCCCGAACAAGTTCCTTATGCTACGATTCCATCTGTTGGGGATCGGCTGATTCCCAACATGGACAGCAGACTTGCTTTGATCAGAGACGCACACGAGGGCATGGCTTCTGCACATGCCGGGGTGTCTGCGACAGTCTCGATTCTACAGCAACGTTATTGGTGGCGTGGTTTATATAAACAAACCCGTAATTATGTGCTTTCTTGTGACATTTGTCAGCAGATCAAACCATCTACGGTCTCACGTCCAGCACAAACACAGCTATGTATTTCTAATCAACCATTTGGCTGTGTATATCTTGATCACTGCGGTCCATTGTCTTCTGATACTGCATATAAATACATTTTAGTTGCAGTTGATTCGTGCACTAGATTTCTTTGGGTTTGGCCACAACGCAGTGCTGAGGCTCGAAATGTCATCAGGGATTTGCCTGTCTTTGTCGGGATGTTTGCCTGTGGCACCTTCCATTCAGACCAAGGTCTGGCGTTCACCTCTAAGGTGTACGAGGATGCGATGAAGTCGATGAGGGTGCTGGTGCAGTTTTCGTATCCATACAGGCCTGAGGGCAATTCTATTGTGGAGCGAATGAACGCGACTTAAAGCAATCTTTGACAGCTAGAGTCTTAGTCTTGGTCGCAAAGAGAACAGCTATATTTCAGTGGACAATGTCAAGTTACACCTTCTGGCCGATTCTGAATAGTGTTACTCCTGCAGTTTCATGCAACGCTATCTCAATGAATCCAGTGCATTTGTCCACTTCGAAGCATCCTTGTATGGCAGGGGTAAAACGGAAACAATTATTGACCTTTTACCTATCCCCACACCGCCCTGTTCCACTGCAGAGGTCGAGTATACTTATCCTGCGGAGGAGTCCCACACTGAAGTGCCGATCAGTCCATGTCAGCACCAAACTGATGTCACCAATCCACCTTTGATGAATATGAGTGCAAGCGGTTATTTTGGGGACTGTCCGAGCTTCTCCTGTGACTCTTCCTCCTCGTCTTCTACGTTGGCACTTCCACCGACAAAAATAAGTATTTTCATCTCTTGGTTTAAAAAGACTTACTTGGTCCCACCCTGGACCTACATCTGGTTGGTACTCGTCCTGATTTTCCTCTTCATGTCAATAGGATTTGTGACTGTCTTTTTCTTACTCATCAATGGTCATTACCTGCCAGAACGCTCTGCTGTGAAATTGGTCGATGGAATTCTGGCCCCTCATACATCGTCCCATGTAATGAAACAAGATCAGGCCCTTGTGAACATTTCGGCTCTCCCAGTTGCAGATGACATCATTTGGAAAAAGGAGCTTTCGAAATCCATGGTCCGACGGAAGTGCTCAACGTACCATACGTGTTTTCGCGTTTCTTTAGGAGACGTGGTGACACCGGACATACATTCTGATGATTGGGATGTACAAGCAGTACAATCATTATTTTCAGATTTAAAGTATTATGCTGCTTTTGATGCTGAAGATTTGTACTTGAATTCGGCCAATTATGCTGATTTATTCTGTTATCAACATTATGGACATCATTACTTACACAAAACAAACACGTTACGTCCTGTTTTTAATTACACGCAGTGGGAACATTGCACAACTCATTTACAGGGGAGTTCTAAAACACTTAGGGATAAGTTCACCTCTTTTACTGATTATGACATGTCCAATCCTGAATCCTATTTCTTTAAATTACAGTTTTCGTCGCAATCTAAGTTTATTCTAACCCACACTAAATTGATCTATTCCAATTCCTTCAGATCTGAATTGGCCTTGCAGGGTTATGATCATTGGAGTGCTACCATTGATTTAAAAACAGTATGGGGCACTAAGGATTGGCAGGTTCAGGGAACTGAAGCTTTACATCGTGCCTGCCTCATACCTGCACAAATGTTATTTTTAAATGAAACAGTGTATCAAACCACTTGCATTGGCCTGGTGACTGCTAACAATTTAAATAATCCGTCAATTCCGTCCTTGGCTGAATAGGATAATTGGCGCACACACACAAATTATTTAATCGAAGTTTTACAAACTCTTTTTCGGAACGGCACTTTCAATGCTTTTGTTTTTGACCCAAATAGTTGGCTACTGTGGCAAACCAGTTCAAATTCATGCCAACTGCATTTTTATAATATAACGCCAGGTTTTACACAGGCTAGACCAGATCCACGTTTTTCGCACTCACATTCGGTCACAACATATTCGGTGGGAAAATTGTGCCAACAATGGATGGAACACTCAACGTTGTCCTCCGTTAAAAAACACTTGTCTCAATTGTCGAGTGACATCAATTTGGCTGATTTTCTTCTAGGTCCTAGGACCCCCAGAAAGAAAAGATTTTTCTATGCTGCGTACAATGAAATATGGAAATTATCGCAGATGGAGGCAGCATTTCGTCTGCGACAAATTGATAAAGCAAATTTGGAAAAAGTGCTTGCAGTGGTTGACATAGCATTAACACACTGTCTTCACGCATTTATACCCTGGATAATATTGTTTCATCTGTTATTGATATTGTTCAGACTGATGTATCTGTGTTATATCATGGTCAGAATCAATTACGATCAGTAGTGCAGTTTGCATGGACACTAAAGACTCTTAAAATGGGTAAAGTACCTTGGGATTATTTGAATGCTTCCGCTTTGTTTTTGCCATTTAATTTAACTGATAAACAACGGTTTATGTCCATGAAAGAAGCTACATACACGTTATTACACATTGAACAGTTGGAACAGTTGCAGTTCTCTGTGGCGGAGACAGATTCAGCCGTGTGGTTAATACACGGGGTTATCTCTCTCCCCTTTTCACTGTTTCAATTTAAATCTTGCATGAAACATTTCCCGATTGGCTGCTTTGAACCCCTGGGTAGTACGTTTCTGCATGAGTTATGGTCCCTACCTTTCACTTATAGATGTCATCGTGACGATAAGGACGTTTTCCTAACAGGGGAGGATTGCGATTCCACGGTGGGACACTCCTTAGTGTGCAAACACGTTAAATTGCATGGCGCTTGTAATGTATCCGCACCTAATCTTGCTTGCTTTTTGAAAGGAAGTCCAGCCCCAGCGATAATTCCCGCTTTTACATTGCTTACTAACAACAGTTATCTTATTTTGAATAACCACGACTGCTGTGGTTTACAGGCAGGAATCCCGTATATAGTAACGGTTTCGCAACGTGTTACTTGTTGTAGCAATGTGCTTTTTCCGCCCCCGCATGAGAAAGTAGATATCTCCATTTGGCCTTCCATTCCGACTTTGAAAACAGATTTCAACAAATTAAGCAGTCTCAAAGCGCTATTGTTTCAACAAGAAGTGGTTCTCACTTCAGCTCGAGAGACCTTCGAATTACAGGTGGCTAGAACTTCGAGTGAGATTCAGTCACTTCTGAACACGAATCTCCCACTACATTTTGGGGAGTTGATATATCAAATATTTAATGCGTCTGACACCGAAGGCCTTGCTCATTTCTTTAAACTGGTGGGATCCGGCCTTGTGATTTCTTTTCAGACGATATTTGGAGTAATACCGGCCTTTATTCATTCTATTTTTTCCAGCTTCTTCGGTGGATTCCCATTAATACTGGCGCTAGCTGGTGGAATCCTGCTTCTTCTGCTCCTGCTGCGCAATGGCTGCTCATCTTGTGGTAATGCACAGACCAGGCCAATTGCAACTGTACCGTGATCGAATGTAACAGGTTTTTGGATGCTTGCCATTAGCGATGCTTAGCGTGAGTTATGGCTTAACTTTTCGCTTTGCCTACTTCACTTGCGTGCAACCTGTATTCTACTGTCAACGGTGCCCCTTCTATTGGGCTATGGATTTATGCCTCTCCAATACGTCATCTCCTGTCCCGGATTTTAACCTGTTGGTGGGTCCCTTAGAGGCCCATGACCAGGCTTGTTCTGGATATGGCCGTATGGCGCGTGCTGCTGCACTTGGAGTCTTGGCTGAATGGGATATCTGTGCGGCTGCGCAGAACCTATTGCAACGGAGCTTCATTGAATATCACGCAAGTTGCCCGGATATGCTCTTGGAAGCATCGGATTACGAGGAGCACGTTTGTTCCTTCGGCCTACTTGATTGGATGGCATCCCTCTTTGCTGCTAACGATAGGGATAACCTTTTGGAACGCATTGCATTGACAGGGCCACGTGCTTTCATGGATACACCACCTCCATGTTAGTCACGTTTTTCGCGACAACGAAAAAATTTACCAACTTACAAATTATATATCTTTAAAAAAAAAAAAAATTCCAATCTGTTTTTTTCATGCGTATTTGAACTATGCTTACCCTTGAAATCTGTTTTGGTCCTTTGCCTATATACTATGACCTTACCAAGGGGAGGGTGTTATATAGCCGTTGGGGTCATTGTCGACATTGCTAAATTGGCATGAGCACGGCTGCCATGATGCTGCTTTTGCGCACGTTACTACATGACTTTGTTGTGCAAGACTCTGTTTGTGCCTTTCACATGAGAACTGTCTGCTTTCTGCGTTCTCTGCCTGCTCTTGGAGTTTAGTCTGAACACGATGTGCAAGGTCGATAAACAATGCCCCTTGTTATTCTGTTCTGGTCAGTCCCTAGCATCTAGACAAAACATGCTAACACAGCTGCGCTACCGAAAGCTTGCGCTTTGATATTATGGGGATGCATGTTGTTCTGAAACACACTTGGAGAGGGTCCTTTCCAGGGAGAAGAGCTACGCGGTTCCTATGATGTAAAGCTTCCATCTAGGCACTAAGGTAGGGGGTCTGCTGACAAAGCCCAGAGATCTTCTATTATATATTAAACATCACTTTACCAAGGGGAGGGTGGTTAGGCCTTATATTCCTTTTTCCACTGTCTATATATAATGACATCCCCCTTTATATTCTATGGAATTCTAACAATGCTAATTGTTCTAAGTTTATGCATTTCGCTACTGGTAGTGGCTCGTATGCTGCATTATAGAGCACGATAGTTAAAATAAACATTTTGAACTATAACAGTGACTCTGACTATTCTTATTGTGGACAAGTACGAGCGAGCGAAAGGGTATGTCTTGCTACCGCGATTCCTGAGAGAGTCGGGAGTGTTGTGTTCCGGGTTGTCCAATCATTTGTAGCTTCGTGATTTTTGGAGGAGAACGAATGAGACACTATAGCTAGTCGGTTTGGGGATTTTGGGTACTAAGGTGGTAGGTTGGTACACCCCTATACACCGAGGCCCTGTTTTCCTGCGCATAGTTCTATGTAGGTGCAGAATCCCCGACACACATCCCCCGCAAACCTACGTTCCGTTCAGAGCAGCTTGAAACACACGCATTCGTTTGCAGATGTTGTCATTTGTTAAGCCCTGTTCCCATATGGGGGACATGCTGCTTTTCGCCTAAGCACCCCTTTACATAGTTGGCCCTTGTCAGGGTCAGATTAGATCAAATAGAGAGTTGTGTGCCCCGGCCATTTTAGTAGGGCCGGAGCTAGGAATGCATAGACTGTTTAATGCAGGAGCGTGGCAACAATGGAGTCTCATGAGCGAGCCTGCAATTATGTTGGGACGGCTGGCCGGGGTAGTTGCATCTTAGGAGGGAGAATCTCCTTACTTTGCAGCAATAGGGAATGTTTAAACATGTAAACTTCATCACACTGCTGTCCTCTGTAGAGAATTCACACTGCTTGTTATTTTTGCAGGTGTTCTCAATACCGCCCAGCTGCCTCTTGTTAGGATTGCAACTCTCAGAATACTTTGGGGGATATTCTCAAGAACGTGTGATAATTATCGCAAAATTAGCTTAACGCAACTTTGCACATCGCAGTCTATCGCGGGAAAATAACGCTGTGTTAACGTTGTATTCTCAACACGGCGATACCATGCGATAGTCTCACGCTAACGCGTCAAATGACCGCGATAAAATTACTGTGATGGCAAAAAAACGCGAAACACGAACGCGAAAAAAGTTGCGATGTGGCCAACCGCGATAAAAAAATCAGCAATAACCAGCGACAGGCCTGCAATTCCCACGCGTCATGCGGGAAAATGCACTATAAAAGCACCGAAAAACACAAACAAAATAATTCAAACTGCGTAGCACTATGGAGGAAGCCGGAGCAAGTACAGAGGACGACCAGAACCCCACAAGCCCCCAGGAGGACCAGCCTGGGACCTCGGGGTCACGGAAGGGCAAGGAGAAGAAGATGAGGAAGACGAGGTTCAGTCCGCAGGAAAACAGGATCATCATCACGGAGGTGATAGAACACCACCAACAACTGTTCGTCACCTCCAACGTGTCATTGGCAAATAAAAATGCAATATGGAAGTCCATCCTGGACAAGGTGAATGCAGTCGGAGTGAGGAGGAGGACAATTGGAGAGGTCAAGAGGCGCTGGAATGATGCGAAGCGCAAAACCAAGAAGAAACTCGCTGACAACCATCAGGCAGCAATGCAGACTGGAGGTGGCAGTCCAGCGGAACACCAGGAGCTGGATGAGATGGAGGAAATGGTGGCCACAGTCATCAGTGGGGAGACGGTGGCAGGAGTTGGGGGTCCGGACACTGCTCGACATGACCTGACACAACAGCACCAGGGTGAGTACCGAACAGGGACTGGGGGACGGGGGAGATGGGCACAATGGCACACATGCACAATTAAGTAGAGCACACTGCACACCCACAATGACTCTGGATCATGTCCCTGATCCCCTTGACACACTGCAGCACACATACAAACAGCAAGTAGGCCCCCGTCCACTATGGGCACTAAGGGGTCCCTCCCCACACAGCACCAATCTCACAACCAACCCATGCACATGTGTTAAAACCAGCAAAGCTGCGTGTCTGTGAGCCACACTGACAATGCAAGTGACACTGCATGACGAACAGCATGGCTGCAGTCCAATTATCATGACATGGTGCACGCCACGACACTGAGGTGGCTGAGTGTGGAACACATCCGTAAAGGAGCAGGTCACACTCTGACACATCCACGTGCACAAACAACCCCTGACGTCAACAGCACATCTGCGGATAAACCATGCCCAAGAGTCCAAAATCCGAACTAGAGCCAAAATTAGCCAAGTCTGCAACATCTCAGCACTGTAGAAGCACAGAAGTCAAAGGCACACCGCCTCAAAGGGATAAGGGGCAGCAAAATCACAGCTGCAGGGGCGACTCTCCCACAATGCAGCACACACACATAGCAATAACAGCACATCACCATTGACGACAATGTGGTACAAAGTGCAACACTCTCACTACAGAACAGAGGGCACAACTGGTTCCGCTTGTGCGTAGAAACTGGCCAATCACATCTGGCATAGCAGGAAACTGTGAGATGATAATGTACGTGTACAACGTCACATCTGTGATGTAGTTCAAATGTCCACTGTCCCGCATCAAATAGTCAGCTCCTCCCAAGCAGTCACAATGTACATTGTCATGCAGTCAGTATGTAAACTTGAACAATGCGTCAACATACATGTCAACACAATGTTAAAATGCATCTCCCCTTCACATTGCAGAGGGACAATCAACACCTCCTGCAGAGCAGACCAGGGACAACTCATCAGTGATGATGAAGAGGACCTCCACACCTTCGACACCGACGCCCTACAACAGCTCATGGACAGCTATGGCAACCCACCTCCAGGAGCAGGGCAGCCCAGCTGCATTGAGGAGACCCCACCCCCTGCACAGACCACACAGCAGGAAGCACCCACCACCACGGCTGGCTCCCAGCACCTCACAGAAGAACACATCGCATTCCAAGGCCATGTGTTAGACTGCCAGAAGGAGGTGGCTGAACAGGTGCGGGTGGGGTTCGACCTCATGGCAGCCAAACTAGATGACATACGTGGGTGTCTAAGTCCCATCAGGGACCACTTACACTCCCTAACGGACACCCACAGTTCGCTCCATGATGTCCAACAATCCATGCCCGACATCGCTGGAGTCATGACTCTGAGAGGAGAACAACTGTCTAGTCAGAGTGGCCTCAGCGATGTCAGCTGACAGTTGGCACAGATGCTGAGGATAATGGAGAACATGGAGCGGATGCATGCGGAAAGAATGGCTGCCACGGATGCACACCAGCGAAAAGTTGTTGGGATCTTCCATGCCCTGCAGATCCTCATCATCGCATTGCTGCCACTAAGGCAGTCGCTGATGAATGCTGCTGGTACCTCTACACACACATCTCCGGCCCCTGATGTGTCAGTGGCACACAGTGCTGCAGACCAAACATCAGCACCCACATGTCAGACAGATGACATAGAGGACGAAGATGCGGGTGATTCCACCTTTGTAGTAAGAAGGAGCCAGTAGCATTCTTCTCTGCCATATGCCCTGTTTCAGCTTGGTTCTGCCTTCTGCATCATGCCCTGTAACAACACCTCCCACTGTCCCCCGAAACACTCTGCGACACTCACCTTGGACCTCGACATGGACTGCCATATTTTGTTTGCTTACCAATGACACAGCAATCAGACTGTGGACTGTACTCTTCCTCTTCCGATGTACTTGTCAATCCCTAAATGACTCTGGCTGGCCCTCCACTGGGATACAATGTAATGTGGGGTTTGCATGGCCATGTACTGCTCCAGCTCCGACACTCCACCGAATGTGAATAAATCATTAAAATTCACACAGATGTGTCATGTCCATAATCGATCAAGTATGAAAGTATGGATGAATGTAAGGACATTGATTGCCCAAAAAGGTACACCCTGGGAAATGAAAGCAATGCGCATGTTTGACCGTGACACACATAGGAAGTGAGATGACTTGGAATGTGTGCACTAGCTGTGGCCTCATTGCTCTGAAACAACAATCGCGCAATTCCTCAACTTTGCCCCACGCAATGTTAGAAATAGGGCTGGGTATGAAATGTCAAAGTCGTTGGCAGGCCTAAAGTAGTGTCCCCCACCACATTTGACAACAGTACATCTCTTCGCATACCTACTCACACTCAACTGGGTGGACACATCCTGTAGTGATGATTCACATTGATCCACATGGCAAGAATATGGACACCATACTCACATTGCTGAAGACACGTAAGAGCACAGGTCTATCAGCAACTATCCCAACCACTATGTCTGGCTCACAGAGGTGGAGCTGGCAATAGGGACTCACCCCTAAGTGAAATGCGTCAGTCAGTCCCTCCCTGTGTACGGACAATGCTCATTGAGGCACACGATTTGTCATTCTAATCAACACTCATCACAGTTGAACACTAGTGAAGTTGCGTAGACTTTATTGCCATGTGCGTGTCAGTACGGGCAAGACAAGGGCCACAACATGCAGACCAATGCATCAGACACTAACAGGCAGCATTCAGTCACAGTACAGTTCCACGTGACAGGAGTTGTGCATGAGCCCGGGATGTTCTGCCATTGCGTTGGTGGATCTCGTAGAACTGGCACTCTTCTGACCTGCGGCAGTTATGTGGATGATATGCGCCACAGCTCTGAGCAATGAGTCGTATGTGTGTGCAACGTTTGGGCGTATAGGTTGTTGTTTACGTAAGTGTCAAGGGCATTCCATGCAAGAGTACCTCGAGCAAGAACTTCTGTGTGTGGGGTGTGGATACGTTGGTCTTTCATTAGCGCTGTGCGTAGTGTGGGAGTCGTCATCATCTGCTATGGTATCTCTCTCAGAGGGTGCCTGCCGCATGCAAGACCAAGGTCGGAGGTGCAGATGTCCTTCCGCCTTATGTATTGAGACAAAGGAGCTTTCATCCCTAATTAGTCTGACTACTGCTTGCATTCTGGGAATGTGATGTGGCTTTTGCGCTGCAATTGAGGCTAGGCCTTAGGCTTATGGTGCACCAATAGCGATACACACACAACAGTTGGCATGCATGAGCCAAGAGCCCGAGCGGCCTTGCGCTCCTTGTACAATCCCTTCGTGCGCGGCTGCCGTCCGGGTGCATGCAACATTGCAACATTGTCGATTGCGGGCCGTGTGGCACAGACACTGCAACAGAGACACACGCATCAGTTGGTTTCCTGTCCAGCCCAGAAATGAACCACGCCCAGAGCCCAGGGATAATTATTCACACCCCTACGCTGGCCTGGCGTACGCCGACCCATCAGTCGAAGGGACAGGATGCACACCTAATATTTATGTTTTTCTTCATTTGATTTATCCTATTTCTCCATAAGTGCGTGCAGACTGGTTTTTAGTGCCATGCCCAGCAGGCACTGAGTAAGTTAACACTTTTGATAATGGGGCGTACAACTCACCCCACCCAATCGCACAGCTGAATTGCGCCATCTTTTTTATTTATTTTTTATTTTTATTGATCCATGAAGATTAAAATTACAATACAATTAATACATTACACAATGATAATCAATGGTATAAAATAGAGATAAAAGAAACACACATCTACATGATCTTTAAAAGGCAAAAAATTGATTACACAGCGGACATAATGGTTAGTATGTTCGATATTCATAGTTTATCCACAGTTATTGCAGCTCTAAAGTGCAGGTGCATTGTGCAAAATATATCAAATATTTCTTTAGCCCAAAAGTGCAAAGTGCCACATACACAGCATATCATAAATCCTAAAAAAGGCACATACTTAGTTTACAAAACATCACCCATCCATAAAGGCGATCATCGGCCCCCAAATTTCCTGACCTAGTTTCCTCTTCCGAGCCCGCTTTAATGCATATAAGCTATATTCTAGGTTAAAAATGTTAAAAAATCTTGTCCTCCATAGTTCAAACGTCGGGGCATCTTTCTGAAGCCACATTGAGGCAATACACAACCTAGCTATAGCCATGGCCACAAAGATCAGATATCGATACCTGTATACCAGCTGGTCACGCCCATCACCCTCCTCAACTCCCAACAACACGTGAGATGCAGTTAATTACATTGGACCACCAAGCAATTCCGCTAGAAACTCTTCTAAGTGCTCCCAGAGTTTGCTTAAGTGTCTACATGAACAGAAAATATGCACAATATCCGCATCATCAGCTCCACAACGAAAACATTTGCCGTCATTAACTCCACCCCATTTTACCAGCCTAGCTGGGGTGTAGTAGAGATTAAAAATGGTCTTATAGTGTTGTGCGCGTAGATTAGCAGACCTCAATAACCTCCCCGCCAAATCAATAGAATATTCCACCCGTGTACCTAGACACCCAAGCCTATCGTCCCACTTGGTGTTATGTCTTTCTAAATCCTCACCCTTGGTCTCTAACAATATATTATATAACGGACCGATGCGTGCATTTCTCTTTACAGCTTCAACTACAGGATTTAGAGCAATCTTCCATTGGCTCTTACATAGGTAATCACGGATTTGCAGATATTTAAAAAATTTGTTTTTAGGGAGGTTGTATTTCTCGGCCAACATCTCAAAGGACATCAGGCCCCCATTATCATATAAATCCCCGATGTATTGAATACCTTTTGTCCCCCATCTGTTTATGGTCCTGTCCCAAAATATCGTAGGCAAAAGATTGGTGGCATCAAACGGGGTATACTGAGTGACCCTCTCAATTCTGTAACACTTTCGCACCACTTTCCACACCTTATAGGCAGCATTTAAAACCTTGAACCTGTTTTTTTTATAGTAGCTGGGCTCCAAACTTACAAACAACCGATTTTTCGCATTGCTACCCAGTAACATTTGATATATCGAGGGTGCCTCGGCTATGCTAAATGGTTCTACTCCTATTAATAAAATATTCATGCGCTGCAACATACAAACCAGATAATATAAAGTAAAATCAGGCACTGCCCATCCTCCTTTCTCCCGCGGTAAGATCATATAGCGCATTGCTCTTCGGGGTTTCCCTTGTGCCCATAAAAACCTAGCACATATCGATTGTAATACAGCCAATTGAGCACAAGAGATTTCTAGCGGCACGGATCTAAAAAAATATAAAACTTTGGGTAAAATTAGCATTTTAAGAACATTACACCGTCCCACAAGTGTCAGATGTAAACATTCACACCGATCTAGCTGCTTCCGTACCGAGGTTAAAATATTGCACCAATTGACCTCAACCAGTGCCTTTAAACATGTCCTTATTATAACCCCTAAGTATGATACCTCATTTAACACCCTTCGATCATTGAAGCCGGTTTGGTTTAGACACAAAATTTGTGTCTTAGACACATTCAACTTATATCCTGACGTGGCTCCAAATTCTAATGCTAACTGTTCTATTTTGGAGATGGCTCCCTCAGGGTTAGTTGTCACTACTGCCACATCGTCAGCATATGCAAAAACTCGGTACTGCTCTTGCTTCCAAATTGCCGGTTCTATTCCTGCACTTTGCTCCAACATCATTAAAAAGGGGTTAATGTATAATGAAAATAGCAAAAGCGAGCAAGGGCACCCCTGTCTTGTACCTCGTGTTATATATACCAAGTCTGACTCAAGACCCTTAATGCATATCTTAGCAGTCGGGCGTCTATATAAAACTTGAATGGCTAAAAGAAAGTTTGGCTGCAAGCCTGCCTGTCGTAATACTGCCCATAAAAATTCCCACGCGACCCGGTCAAACGCTTTTTCGGCGTCCAATAAAATCCAACTGAATTTATTCCCCATAGTATTAGCAATATCCAACAAGGTTACCACCCGGTTAATATGATTAGTCGTTCCCCTCTTAGGTATAAACCCATGTTGCCAAGTTGACACTAACGGGGTAATTACATCAGCCAACCGGGTCGCGAGTATTTTGGCATAGATTTTGCCATCTGCGTTTAATAATGATATTGGGCGATCCGAGCCTGGTTGTTCGGCAGGTTTGTCTTTCTTTTTAAAAACTATTATGTTAGCTTCATCCCAAGTCGAGGGGGCGGCTCCTGTTTGTGCCTGTAAAAAAGTGGTATGCATATCGGTTTTAATTTCACTAAAAAAAGATTTATATATTTCCAACGGAAGCTTGTCGGGCCCTGCTGCTTTGCCAGAGGCTAGGCTATTAATAGCTCTTTCTAGTTCTTCCATCGTGATAGGTTCCTCAAGTCTTTCTGCATCTAGCGGGTCTACTTTTTTACAATTAAGGCCCTGCAACAGCTTTTCCCTGGCCTGTGCATCAGAGGGATCCCCAGCATAGAGTTCCTCGTAATAACCGTGGAACTCCTTTAATATCTCCTCACCCGTACCTACCAGATTCCCCCGGGTATCTGCTACTGGTCCAATTCGTTGGGCCGCCTCTTTTGATCGCAATCTTTGCGCAAAGCAGCGTCCAGTTGACTCCCCATATTCATAGCTTTGGCTCCTATTGATAGAGTATTTCCTAGCTATTTCTTTACTCCAATATGAATTTATTTTGGCCTTACACCTGGCTACGTGCATCTGGATTTCTGAGATATCAAGCCCAGCCTGAATCCCCTGCATAAGATTTCCTTCGGCTACTGACAGATTGTCACATAATTCCTGTACAGCTGCTTGTATCTGCTTCTGCTTATGTAGCCCAAAGCTAAGAGTTTCACCCCTTATACCCGCCTTTAGAGCATCCCACACCGACCCAATCTGAGCCGTGTTATGATTTATAGCCAAGAATTGCTCAATCCACTCCTTCATATGTACCACATATTCATTATCCAGAAGCAATTTTCTATCAAACGAAAACGTTCGAGGCCTACTATCAGTCTTGAGTATACCGAGCTTCAATACAAGAGGGCCGTGATCAGAAGAAATCCGTGGATGTACCTGGATATTAGCACCTGACAATAATAACCCAGATAGAAAAAAATAGTCTAATCTTACCAACTTCTGGTGCGGGTATGAATATAAGGTATACCCAGGGTCCGGCCCATTCAGAGCTGCCCATGCATCCATCAGACCATGATCTGTCACTAAGGACTGCAATGCTTTCAAAACTTTCGGTTTCCTCCCATTATAGGATTTACTGTCATCATATAGCAGCCCTGTCTCAAGATGTATATTTAGATCTCCACATAGAATCAATGGTGTGGGCCATAATGCTAATTCCACATTAAGCCCTTCTATTACTGAAGCCTCATCAAGGTTTGATCCATATATAGAACAAATAGTGCATTTCATATTACCGATCAAACATTCCGCAATTGCCCACCTCCCCGCTTTATCTGCTAATACTCTACCGGTCCCCTGTATATGATTTTTAACCAGTATCGCTACCCCTCGTATAGTAGTAGATTGCTCTGTAGACACCAATACATTAAACCCTAATTCCGCCAATAATTTTCTTTTGCCCCACGGAATGTGGGTTTCTTGAACACATAGCAGATCTGGTTGAAGCAATCGCAATTCGGCCGAGACCCGTTGTCTCTTATTATAACTGTTCAAACCACAAACATTCAGGGAGCTGAGCCTAATGGCAAATTTTTTACGTCTATCCCCCATCTCTATTCCCAGCAAATTTAAGCACAAAGATCACAATTCTAAAACCATTGACTTTCTTAAACAATCTTCCCACACCTTCATGGATTTTTTTTTTTGCCCGTGCCCTCCCCACCCCCCCCACCCCTCCCTACACGGCCTCAGCCGAAGCCGTGCCCTCCCCCCACCTTCCACAAACAATGAGGCTAGGAGGCACAAGGCCTCTGTGATGAAACGAGCCTAGCCCCCCGGATCCCCCCTGCCCGACCACCTACCAAACTCAAAATCAGCAATTGAGTCACCACATCACACAAAATCAGAGAAGAACAAAAAATACCACTTCTTATCTAAATCTGAATTTGATCTATACATATATTTCTAACACATTTAATTATGCGCATACTCTAAAGCTTCTTCCCCTTATCACTTTTTACATTGTATGGAGGTATTCCTTAGCCGCTGACTCTGTCGTGAAGAACCGCACCTGCTCTTTATAAATAACCTTGAGTTTGGCGGGGTTCAGTAGAAAAACTTGCGCATTCTTATCTCGAAATGGAGTAATAAGCTGGCGCAATTGCCATCTCTTTTCAACGGTAAGGGGACAGTAATCGGGTCGCACAAAGAATTCTAATCCCTTCCCACATTTCTTTCGGTCGCGCCAAATCATACACTGCCTCTCTCGCCAAGAAGTTATTCAATGATATTAAGATTGCCCTTGGTCTACTATTATTCTGGCCTACTCTATTGCGCTGTGTGAAGGGGAATCTATGTGCTCGTTGGATCTCCCGGTTCCAATCCCATTGGTTTAGCCCAGGAAAAGCCTCAGAAAACAGTTCGATCACAAATTTCCGTACATTCTGCCCCTCCTGGAATATCCAGTACGCGGAGATTGTTGCGCCGCAGACGATTTTCCAAGTCCGTAATTTTCCAGAGGGTGTCATCCTTCTCTATGCGTAGCGTCTCTGTTGTAGCTTTCTGTACAGCGAGGTCATCCTCTAGGTTCGAGATACGTGTCTCTGCTTCATTGAACCTCTCTACGAACTCGGAGCATGATTTTGCCACCTTCCGCACTGAATTCTGGAGCTTACGACATGCTCCCTGTGTGCGCTGGCTCTCGGTCCGGGTTTCCTCCCTGTGCGCCATGATGCTCTGATAAATAAGAGCCAGGGAGATATCCTCAGGATTCTCCATCATCTTTAGACCAGATTGTACCCCACTAGCCACTCCATTGGTTCCGTCCCCGGTCTCCCCCATAAATGAATAATCCCAATGGAAGGAGTCAGTGTTTTCCGCTATCTGTAGGCCTGAAGCCACACCTGAGTCAGCCCTCTTGCGTACAGTACTAGGGAGGCCATCCCTCTGCTTAGTCTGCATACTCGTGTCTATCTCATCAATCTCATCCCCAGAAGTATCCGAGGGGTCCGACATTGAGTAAAAAGAAAGTCCCCTGAATCACTCTCCTTTGCAGTGTCATAATTATCAGCCTCCAATTGCCCCCAGCTCCGCACTCTCCAAATGCATCTCTCCTCCTTTCCCATCTTTTTCCCCCTCTTTAACTATCTCACAGGAATTATCCCCCATTACGCTCTCTTCATCTAGTGTAGAATCATCAGGATGCATATTCATGTCCTTCTTAGGTGTGGGGGCTAGTAGTTTCTTTACCTTCCCAGGAAGAGATAGAGCCGGAACGGACTTCTTACCGCCCTCCACACGAATCTTCTCCAAATTTAAACTTGGTTTCTTCTTCTCTGTCTCCCGCGCTGGCCCATTCTCAGCCACCTCCATGTGTCTCGCCTTTCCCCGTCCTGCCTTCGGGGGCATCACAGCGTTGAGCGTTCCAGTCTCTACCACAGCGTCGGATCTCGTCAGCGCTGCATGCGCACTGGATCTGCAGCGTGTACACCCGGAAGTCTGCCCAGCAAGAATCAGCAGCCGCCAGATAGCCACACGGGGAGCCTGACAAACACTCCACAGCATCCCCTCGAGTCACACACTCCAGGCCAGCCGCCAACTCCACCTTCAAACTCGCATGCCTCTCGCCGATCTCGCCGATCTCAAGGGACCGCCGCCAGCTACACGGTAAGTCGGGCAGCGGGGAAGGACTCCGGGAGCTCGAGCTCAGTCAGCCGCTCTCACGGCCGCCATCGTGTTAGAACTACACGGCTTCCGATGATGTAGGAGGGGGACGCCTTCCAGCATAGAAAGAAAGTCGCTTGCATGACGTATATTACGCGACATCAAATGACCCCTGAAGAAGGGCATTTTTGCCCGAAATGCATTGGGTATTTTATTGAATAAACTCTGTCTTTTATTAATTTTGCACTACTCGTGTTCTTTCAAGAGGTCCGGATGGACACGGCTGGAACATTAGAAAACTGGGAAATGGCATTTACACTCCACGTGTGGATTCTGATAAACAGTTGATGAAAAGTTGATAAATTGTTATGAGCAAATAGGTTGAAACACAAGGATTACTTGGATTACTGTGGAGGATCATTATCGCCAAGATGGCGCAATTCAGCTGTGCGATTGGGTGGGGCGAGATGTACGCCCCATTATCAAAAGTAAGCCGACCCAGCCCACTCGGCTTACATATGAAGGGGGGGACGACGACGCTACGTGTCCCAGTTCTTCCCCACTGCCGGAGGTGACATGGCTGTGTCCGCCTGGCATATCACGAGACTCAATCATAAAGGGTCCATGACTTGCCTTGCACAGAGTTGGTGGCACCGGATACACTGTGGCCGGCACGGGCCTACCGCCACGGGACAGTGACTTTTGGTGCACTGAGGTAGGGGCACCTTAAGTGCTGAGCGGGTGTGCAGCCTGCGATGATGCGCCGTCCTGGCGGTCCAGACTGGTAAGGATTTGTGTGAGCCCTGCTGGACCACAGTGTAGGCCTGAGCCAGCGGGCAGCACGGGCCTACCGCCACGTGGCGTTGCCTCGCGGTTCACAGAGTTAGTGGCACCTATAGAGCTGAGCAGGTGTGCAGCCTGCGATGATGCCGTGTGCACTGATATGATCTCTGCCATTGCGAAATCAAGACCCAGAATCACGTGTGGTACCTGGTGGCCTGCGGGGCTGCATGATGTGGAGGCTGCCAAGGTCACGGGCCCCGGGCTTGGAGCTTGCACCGGCAAGTGGTGGGCCCTCTTGGAGACACGCTGGTGGCGGAAGGTGAGCAGTGAGGCCTGGGTGCGCAGGGGCGGGCAAACACCGCTGGGCGGCGGGAGGAGCTGGGGTGCAGCAGCCTGTGTGCCAGGGGCGGCCAAGCGATGATGGCGTGTGCAATGATATGAACTCTGCCATTTATAAATCTGGACTCTGTTTCAGATAAGGGACCTGGTGGACTGCAGTGTATACCGGCACGTGGTTGGAGACACACCGGTGGCAGCAGGTGAGCAGTGAGGCCTGGGTCCGCAGTGTCGGCACTCTCTCTCCCTCTCTTCCTTTCACTGTCTCTCTCTCTTCCTCTGTTACTCTCTCTCTCCTTCTCCCTCTCTTCCTTTCACTGTCTCTCTCTCTCTTCCTCTGTTTCTCTCTCTCTCTCCTTCTCCCTCTCTCCCCCTTTCTCTCTCTTTCTCTCTCCCTCTCTTTCACTCTCTTTCACTCTCTCCCTTTCTTTCTCTCTCTCTTTCTCTCTCTCTCTGTCCTTTGATGAGCGCATGACAAACCTTCTTATCTTGAATTTTGTCTTGCAGGCTGTGTCTTACAGATTGTCCAGAGAAGACCCGCCATGACTCTTCCGAATAGTTGTTTTGAGGTAAATTTGAATAAAATAATTTGTTTGGAAATTCAAAGATGAATGTATGATTCTCCTTTTTCTGACCACACATGAATGTTAATTGTTGTACTTGTGCGACATCAGGCGAATTGTTTTGTTCATGATTTCGTAAAGTTGATGTAAAATATCTTTGTCCGGGGTAGGGCCCCGGGGGCAAGGGGGGGTCCTGGGGGGGTGGCGGTGGGTGTTGTGGCCCTCTTGGGTGTCCGGCTGCATGATCAGTAGCTCCATGGCATCTGTTTTTCTTCTGGTGTGGCTGTGGGCTGGGCTCCCATTTCTGGTGCAGGTTATCGTCCGACTTAATACCAGGAAAGAGCAGGTGTTAATTCCCTGCTGCTAACGCGCCTTATCGCATGTTTTGTGATCTCATCGCCGATCTGGCTGGTCGTTGAGAATGTTGCGAAGTGGTGTTGTCGCGGGTTTTTGCACGGGAATGCCTACTCTGCATCTCATTAGCGTTAGTTGCCGGTGTCATCCGTGGCGATGTTTTTTGCGGCTGCTATCGCAGGAAAACTGGCAATATCGGCTGTTAGCACCAGCTTGTGAATAGGGCGATAAATCTATCGCCACTTTGGCTGCGATAAAGTGCCGCTAACTCGACGTTATGTCCTTGAGAATATGCCCCTTTGTGTATTAAAGGCCAGGAACGGCCAACAGTGCCTTCGATGTTGTAAAGTAATTTTGTTACACCACGTTTTCTATTCGCAGCAGAGTTAAGGGAAGGTGGTGTCTTTGGCACTATAAACATGGTGGCACAGGGCTGAAAGAGGCTGATAAAGAATGGAGGAAACTGATTTCCAAGAACAGCTGAAATAAAGGGAGCATAAAATGTGCCTTCTTAAAATACAAATATCAATTTAAGGTAGTTAATAAGTAAAAATATTTGTTTATTAGTCAATAAAAACCATAAACATTTAAAATATGCAGTTGAAGGCACAATAAATAAATAAAAATTGGGCGAAGAATAATCAATCATATGCAATCAATATGCACGAGTGCAATTTGGCTAGTTCTAATGTTTCCAGCATATGCAAAATAGTGCGTAAAGTGCAACCGTGCAGATCTTAATTCTCATTTGGTCAGTAGCCAGAAAGCAAAGCTAATAACCCTAATTCTATCTACTATGCCATAGCGACCTGCACTAATACAGAAATGGCAGAGGTCTAAGCAATGTGCAAAATTAGGCAAAAAGTGCAGAAATGCTAATATTTGATATGTGAAGCTTGCAGAAGCCTATGCAATGTGCAAAATTGCGCAAAGCATGCAACAATGCTAACATTTGATCATAAGAACAGTTAGGAAAGTCGGGCTGATATCCAACCCGGCAGGATAGGGAACCAGCAAGGTAACATTGGCCCTAGCAGCCCAACATAATGTAAGCGGATTTCAAGGGTTTTTATCAGGGGCCTTCTTCACCGTCCATCTTGACCCCGTCTGAATCTGAGGATCTGCTTTGGCAAGGGATTTAAAGATGTCAAAGAACTGTACCAATCGAATGTGAAGCATTGTATTCCTTGGATCTAATGACTCAATTAGATCTACAGGACCTGATCCCTAACGCATTAAATTATTTTTTCAACATGCTTCTTCACTGTTGGTCCAGAGCAGGGCAGATACAGATGACATGCTGCAGTTTTTCACCTGCCTGGTGGCATAAATGGCATTTCTGAGCCCCCCTTTGACCATCTTCCCTCCACTTTAGGAAAACGTCTAGGGTTGGAATATCACCAAATCTCAATGACAGTAATTTCTGTTTAAACTTCAGAGGGTAAGTGGCTTCCAGGAAGGGAGGCTCTCTTTGGGCATCGTAAGATTTCAGTACCAGCCACCCATGCGGCAGCTTAGCCACTTTGTCTTTATCATCCAGCTAACTTTGCAATTTAATGGATTTATTTACTGCTCTACTGAAAGTTTGTCCGGATGTATTAAGGTTCCATAGGCCACCCAACTCAAACTTTTCAATGCTTTTTTCGAGGTGTTTTTTTATATTCACCATTTCCCCTTTGAAGGTTGATTTCAGACCAGACTAGATTAGCCAGTGAACCCTCTGCAGCTGACCGCAATTTGTGACAGCATTTAACAAATGCCACAGGCCTGGCAAGTGACTGCTTTATCATTGAAAACTCCAGCCTGACTTGGGTGGGCGATGCAGATCTCGGTAGCCGGAAGACTTGTTTATAAGATCTTGTCACAATTTTGTCAAGAAGGCTGGCATTCTATTTGAGAGGACAGGTCACAGTTTAGCCTTCAGTACTGCGGCCAATGGCTGGAGATTGTGCCCCTGAATAGATTTTGCAAGCGTTGTAAAGGCATAGTTGAGAACCTGCGCTTTTCCCTTAATCGCCTCTCTTTGGGGTGCAAACGTAGGCCTTGAATCTATCTTGACACGTAAATACTTATATGCAAGGGTTTCATCAATTGTGTCTCTGCTAAGGTTCCATTTGTGTTGATTTAAAATATGGCAATTAAGTGAGATGACTTTCGTCTTTTTATTATTTATTTCCACCCCATTGTCCTCTGCATATGATCCAAGGCAGTTCAGTAATCTCTGCAGGCCTATTCTGATGTTACTAAGCAGTAGCAGTAGCAGATCGTCTGCGTACAAGATATTTGACAGTAGCTGGCCACCAAGGCTCGGACGTGAGATACCTGGCCATCTAATTCCGAGGAGAGGTCTGCAATATAGACATTAGAGAGAAGGGGTGCTAGAACGCAACCTTTTTTTAATCCAGTTGATGTTTTCACTTTTACTTGACAAGTGGGTACCAACCCTGATCTTAATCTTACCCCACGTGTCCATCCAAATATAGCAGTCTGATGACCCTTGAGATGTTGGGCCATTCCCCACTGTTGGAGTTTTGCCCATAACACAGTTGAATGCTGCCTTGAACTTAATGAAGCACATATAAAGGGGGGTACCTATGGCTTTTGCTCTACTGAGGATCAGCCCCACTGCTAAAAGATTTGTTAATGTGCATTGGCTCTTTGTAAACCCGGTTTGGATGAATGGGAGTCTGCTAGTGTCGAATGCCCATGCTTCCAGATCATGGAGTAGCAGTGCAGAGAAATACTTAAGGTCTGCATCCAAAAGTGCAATTAAGCTGTAGCTGCTTGGTGAGGATGCAGCACCTCCCTTAAAGATGGGGTGAATGATCAAACCATTCCAACTTCCGGGGGTTACTGCTTGTGCCAAAATAGTTAAACATCGCGGCCAGAAAGATGGCCCATCTCGAAGTCGAGTCTTTAAAAAGTGCTTGTGGTATCCCATTTGACCAAGGGGCGCAATCAGACCGAGATATTTTAAGGATCTTGGTTACCTCCGCGGGTGTATATGCTGGATATGCCAAGGTGTCGGTAGCCCAGTTGTCCACATGGAGCCGATCTAGATCGGTTGCATTATAGATAGTTCCTTTGAAGTGAGACTTCAAGTGTTCGACCCAGTCGCCCTCACTTATATTCACATTGTGGGCTGCCATTGGGCCTTTTTCAATGTTGTTAATAGTTTCCAGAATTTTTTTGAGTCATTTGACTTTGAGATATATAATAGTTGGGCCACAGCACTTCCTGTTTAGATCTTTTGAAGGCCCATTTCTCCCTTTTCAAAAATCTTCTCTCATAAGCAGACTCTTCAGTAGGTTCTCATCCTCAGGGGTTCGTTGTAGTTGCCTGAGCAGTCTGCCTACGTTGGCTCTCCAGGCTAACGGATCGTGGCATGACTATACTTTTACGCGCTCAGGTTGAGTTCCCTTATTCGCTCCACTGGCAGGATGTTTGTTTCTCAGTTCCCCTGCAAATGCCTCCCATACTGAGATCAGGTTGGAGCCCTCTGCGGCCATATTCTCACGGATGACCACTGCTTCTTCTGCCTGATCCTTGACCGAGCTTGAGCTCAACTTCAGGCGTTTCAAGTTTTCAGTATCAGTGTCTCCTCGTAGAGCTGTTGCAACCTTGTGCTTACGCAAAGAGGTTCCTACTGTGATTACCTGTGGATAATGATCACTCTCCTGGCGGTGAGATATTCTAAAATCCCGCACTTGGTTAATAATGAAAGGTTCACCAACGTGTAGTCTAAAAACGAAACCCACTTGCCCGATGCTCTAGTCCATGCTGGAGGGGTATCGCCTGGCTTGCAGCCATTCAAAGCAAACAGGCCAATTAGCTCACACACCTTGGCTAGTTTTTCTCCAGTCTTGTCTTTTCAATTATAATGTGGCATACTCTGGACTGGGAGGGGCCCAGCTACCTCTGCGTGTTCCGCATTTGGACAGTGAAATAGATTAAGAATAAGATCTCTTGTGACTAGCCAGTATGGTGGATAATACGTATTTTTTAGATGAAGCATGTGTGCTGCAAGCTTTTCTGCAGTTGTAGTATTTCTCTTGGGGTTAACATACACGTTTAAGGGGACTAGGGATTCATGTGGGTACTTGGCCCAACCATCCATATACAGGGCCAAGAGGCATGGTTCGTCCGTATGGAGTTCTGTGATCTTCAGACAGGTCGGTGTTAATGTAAATCGACAGGCCGCCTTTTGCCCTTCCAAAGGACCTGCTTTTCTCGGCCAGCTTTCGGAATTCTGCAAATCCAATGAGTGGGTGTTATGATGCAATTGCATTCTGTTATGATGCAACTGTATTCCTGTATTTGCATGTGTTCGTTGTCAATGTTCTGCATTAGATTGTAAGGCTTTAGAAATTCCACTGAGGCCAGTTGCTGCTGTGACCTTTGGAAGGACTGAAGCCAGGCTGTGTTACGAATAAAGCTGAAGTATCTTTACCTCGAACTGCTGTTCGTGGCTAGTACTTCCTTTCACTACATTTTGTTGGCGAGGATGGGATGTCAAAATGTAAAGGTCCATTTCGTGTTGTTACAGTGGGAAAGTATGTAGTGAAGTTGGAAAATGGTGGGAAATGGAACTTTAGGAATATTGCTTTATATCAGAAGGGAGAACATCCTAGGGTGGAGGATGGTTGTTGCTCAGCAGCAATGTACATGAATGATTTGGTGGTTAGAGATGAGACTTTGAATCACACTAGTGACATCTCTTCTTATGGGAGGGATAACACTTTGGAAAGGAGTAGTACCAGAGTTCGGAGAACTCCTGCTTATCTGGATGATTTTGTTAGATGAGAAGCTTTATTTATCATATGCTTCATTCATTTTTGGGTTTTCTTTTCATTTGTTTTTTTTCCTTTAGTTTCATTGTTTTGAATGTTTTTGTTGTATTTTCTTCCAGTTTTTGGGATGGAGGGGGATATGTTATGATGCAATATCATTCTGTTATGATGCAACTGCATTCCTGTATTTGCATGTGTTTGTTGTCAATGTTCTGCATTAGATTGTAAGGCTTTAGAAATTCCACTGAGGCCAGTTGCTGCTGTGACCTCGGGAAGGTCTGACGCCAGGCTGTGTTACGAATAAAGCTGAAGTATCTTTACCTCGAACTGCTGTCCGTGGCTAGTACTTCCTTTCACTACAGTGAGCTACTGGCTTGGGTCCAGGTCTCCTGAATCATTATTATATCAAATGTGCCTATATAGTCTACAACAACATGGTTTTCAATTTTTGTCTGTAGACCCCCTATGTTCCAGGAACAAATAGTTAGGCCATCCCAGTCAGTGACAGACGGCTGGGGTGCTGTTCAATTTTTGCAGGTTGCTCCCTGGGTTAGGGCTGTGAGCAACAAGCTCCAGCTGTTTTGGGGTTCATGTTTTGTAGTGATTCTGTCCCTCTCCTCTAGTTATTTGAATTGTGACGTTAGGTTGTCCTGGTGTACCTGTGGTGTGGCCTGTAAGAGGGTGTCCCCCAGTCACCCCTTTTAATACGGATACTGTATTCTTGTCAGGGTGCTGCTGCTCTAATAGCGGGTGAGGATATCTGTTCTCCTAGTAGACTATCACTTCTATGCCCCAGACTTTCAGCAACTTTTTCTTCTCTAGAATCTGGGCAGGAAGATCTGTGGCAGAGAAGGTGACGAGAGTGGGATCTGAGTACTGCCTCCCCCTTGCTGGTAAAAACTTGATAGCAAGAATATCATCTAATACTACATGGTCTAGACCTGGTAGCCCTTTATTATTTGGAATGCTTAAACTATTTAGTACATCCTGTGGACCCCTAGATTTGAATTCAGGGATCCATAGTAGCCAGTGCCCAGATTGTTATAGTCCGTTGATGTATATTTATAGTTAATCGATCTTAGATAACAAGTAGGCGTGCCCTTTAATCCAAGGAGACTATTGCCAGTTGCAGGGCAGTCCCTTCCCGCCACTTGATTCCAGTTTGCTGTTCCTGTCTGCTCACTAGAGATCACTCTTCCTGCCTCTGGGCCACATTCGCAGATGACTGCGATCATGTCTCCGGGGGGCCTGGTCTATTAAAACTGGGGTTTGAGTTGCTTCTTCCTTGAGGCTTCCAGCATGGCGGCCCTCCTTATGGACATCTTTATCTTGCTGGGATCCCCCTATTACCAGTGTGGATTTGCCTGATTTCGCTGGGGCCAATTTGATGGAATTAGAGGTGTCCTCCGCATCTAACGGTGGGTGCCCTACTGTTGATATGGGTCCAGTATCGGGCGCATTAGTAGCAGGCATGGATTCGATCAGCCGGGAGCTATCTACTGGGGTGATCTCGACCTCGTCCTGTTTACCTTCATGTGTCAAGGATGAATGTGCATTTATAGAGCCTGCATGTCTGAGGTGGGCTATATTCCTGCCCTTTCTTTTGTGCTTCCGCTCCCTTTAAGTCATTTGGGTCGGTGCGTGGTTTCCATCTGGAAGTGGGCTCAATGTATACGCCACCCTCCAATGTGCGTAAGATCTCTTCTTTGGCTGGCGTGGGTTTCTCTCTGGCCTACTCCTGCATCCAGGGCATCTGCTACGGCCGCAGGAAGGTTGATTCTTCTGGCCTGCTCCTCCTGTTTAACTGAATGACTGCTATCAGTGCTTCCATCCAGTGGGATAGATAGTGGTGACTTTACCTGAGTGCTCCCTGAAGCAAGGCTGCGTTTAACTTCCTCCATAACTCCATCCATGATCACTGGGAGTTGTACCAATCCTCCAACCACCTCCTTGCATGAACATATAGTAAAATCATTAAGGTTGTTTGTTTGAACCCTCGTGATCTAGGAGTTTAATTTCAAGTTTATCATCAATTCCAGAGATAAAGACTGCCATGGTATTGAGTAAATCCACCTGGATGTCCATTTTATTAGCATGGTGACTGAAGGCCATAACTGTCGCTTGCATTGAGTTCAAAATGGCCGCCCACGTGCTGGTTGGGTTAGTCGGGGTTTGCGAATCCCTGTTAGGGTCATCTGCCCACATAGTTTGGTTTGTTTGCCATCCTGGGGGAGTTGCTCAAACACCCTCACAGGTTTGCAAGCAGGGCAGGCTCCCTGTGTTGTTACCACTGGTCTCCTCCGGCAAGTCTGAAGGGTCCGGCTTCTCAAACACTGCAGCCCTTGAACTCTGGAAAGGAGTAGAGTATAAACTAGGAACTTTTTAATGTATCGAAAGTATCAGAGTCGGTCTTTTGGTGTTGAGCAGAATTTGGCCTAACGGAGTATTAAGACTGTAGGAAGGTGGAATCTGACTACATGGTTGCCCCCACTTTTTTCCTGGTATTTTGTTGGTTTTTGACTTAGTTTGGCTGGGAACCTGCTATTCAGGTCCCCAGCCTATCTGCTTTCTCTTTAAACGACTTGGAGTGCACTCTAGGTACACTAGTGATTGGATGCTGTGGTTCCTTATGAGTCCCTAGTATATGGTACCTCAGGTGCTAAGGGCATAGGTACTTCACAGGCCTACCAGGGGCTGCAGCATGTATTATGCCACCCCTGGGAAGCAGACTAAATCTGACACCACAGGCCTGCTACTGCAGCCTGGGTGAGGAAGTGCTAGCACCCCTCACTGAGATATAGGTCCCCTATATCTCTCCTACACACACATATAAACCTATCAGTCACCCCTAAGGCAGGCCCTATCAATCCTGAGGGCAGGGTGCTTGGCTTCTATGTGAGGGGGTGCCTCTGCCTGAGCAGGGCCCCTCTGCAGCTCTCAGAGTCCATTCTCTGGTGCTGTTTGTGGATGCGGTTAAACCATATACTTTTAAGTGCATTATATCCTCGCGGTAAAATGCTAACTTTGGAATGGCTGCATCGAAACATGTCGTGTTTGGTGTCAAACATCTTGGAATACTACCCCCCGCCAGTCCTGGCGGCGGGGGTAGCATTCCACCCTTCTAGAGGGATAGACATGTACCTGCTGTGGAAACGCGGTAGAATCCTGCAGAGCCCTGGCATCACAAAATGGATGCCACCAGTCACAGACACTGGGCTGCCCTCCTGCTGATGACCAACACTCGCAGTGGAGGAAGCCCAACAATAGATATCCTGTCCCAAGGGGTGTGACCACCTTCCAGACAGGGTTTAGTGTATTGGGGCTGGGTGGGTGCACGCTTAGAGTGCTTTGAAGTCCTGCACTGGGGGAGCAGAAGGCTCCTCTGTGCATATGCCAGTTCAAACCGGCTCAGGGGCTACCTGCCCCTGCTCTGGCGCGAAACTGGACAAAGGGAAGTGGGTGTAGCCACCCACTCCCTGACCCTCCCATAGGTAGGGTCATAGAGCTAGTCCCTCCCTTTCTTTTTAGTATAAGAGGGGGAACCTGTGCATTGCACCCTAGATTTCCCTGGACGACGCTCTGAAGAAGAATCCCGGACCTTCGATGTTCCACTACCTTTGGAAGACTGAAGAATCTCCCTTGGAGTCAAGGAGTGACTCCCCTGCTTGGCAGGCACCAAAAACTACAAACGACGGTCGCAAACTATGCCGCTCCCGCCGGAGTCTGAAGTCCCTGCAGCCCAAGAAGTGGATTTCCTGACTTCTCAAAGGCCATCGTGAGTCCCCAGCAAAGCTGAGGCCAGTGGACCCCAAGAGTGACGAGGAACCGCGACCCCTGGGTACCGTGCACTATTGTCGAGTGCAACCCCTTCCCAACGTTCCACGAACTTGTGCTTTGGACCACAGGAATCCCTCCGAAGATCAGAGGCCTACCACGTCCCGAGTGACCGTGGGCCCCTGTTGAGTGAATCCTCCCGAGGCGTCTTCGCGATCCCTTGCCAGCCGGCTTGTGGGTCCCCAGAAGACTTTCTAAAGAAACCAAAGGGCTCCCCTTGTTGCTCCAGGCCTGCCCTGACTTACCCTCACTGGGTGAGTCCCACAGACCTTGCTGGTCTGCGCCATTGTCTCTTCACACTTTCCCCAAGACTTGCTGTTACCAAGGCTTGTTGGCTCCGATCGAGTCGCCGACACCGCAGTAAGCTGCAGACATCGTGAGACACGCCGAATCCAGCTCCTGGTTGTCGTCGACGCCTCCTGGACCTCGTGGCTGAAGAATCAAGGCAACCGCGAACGACCTGAATCTTGCGACGACGGTGGGCATCCATCTTCCTTGTCCCGAGTCACTGCCAAGTGACTTTGAACACTGTCCCCTCTGCTTTCAGGTCTTCCATCTTCCGAATCCAGGCTTGGATTCCTCCGGACACTTCTCCTGTCGCCGCAAGCAGCAAGTCTTCACTGGCTCCCATTGAAAACGACGCCGCGACCCGACACCAAAGAACACCTATGCACCCGGCTCCCCTGGGTGAGGTAACTTCAGCACTACGGTGCTCCTGTGGGTGTGGGCCCTAGAACTACTTACCCTGTAAGTGACTTGCTTGTAGCTTCCCTCGAAGTGTCCTAAAACTCTAACTTTCTAAGTGCGACAATTGCGCTGACTCGTACAGGGTTCGCGTCTGTGTTAGACACACCGCGTCCATCTCCTTTGTAACACTATCTAGAACTGTATCCTTCGACTCGTACTGAGTCCGATCGGTGTTCGCCTCGAACACACAAAGGGCCTGTAACACTGAGATCTCCATTGCACTGACTCGCACAAGGTTCGCGTCTGTGTTAGACACAGCGCGTCCATCTCCCTTGCAACTCTATCTGAACCGCGTCCTTCGACTCGTACAAGGACCGATCGGTGTGTTCGCCTCGAACACGCAAGGGACCTTGAACATTGATATCTCAATCGCGTCTGAGCGCATAGACTCGCACAGGACTCGCACCGGTGCCAGGTCACCGCGTCCGTCCCCTGTGGGTCTCCTACAACTACCTGGGGTGGTTCTTGGGGGT
Organism: Calotriton arnoldi; assembly: GCA_963921515.1. Lineage (NCBI taxonomy): Eukaryota > Metazoa > Chordata > Amphibia > Caudata > Salamandridae > Calotriton > Calotriton arnoldi. The sequence goes on along the minus strand of CAWUFW010015165.1, from coordinate 216,601 downwards.
CCCTCGATTCTAGATGCCCTAGACCTAGGTCTAGCAAACTAAGATTGTGATATTCGATTGTGCTAAACTTATTTTGATAACATTTGACTTGTACATATGTTCCTGACCTCTAATCTCATAAAGAGATTAGTAGAGAGTGTTTATTAATAAATACATATATATTTGATATATATACCTGTGTGGTGTCTTTTCATTTGGTGATTCAAGAGATTGTGTGGTAAATCAAGCTGCTTTACATTCCTTCAAGACTTAGCCTGAAGGCTGCTCTCCACAGCTACCACTAGGATAGCTTTCTATAAAGGTTGTCTTAAACCTATCTACCATAAGAGTCGAATTGTTCTGGTGCAAGGTGTCCACTTTAATTAGTGAACAGCATATACCAGGCCAACTTCTCACAAAGACCCTAGGAGTTCCCGACCCGCCGGTGCTGCTTTATCTCGCCCTATTTCAAGGGGGCCGCTCTCGGCGGACCAACTGTTAGGACAATGTTTTTTGGAGATCAGAATCATTGGTGACGGGGGGATGTGGATGAAGGCCTCCCCTGTGGCCTCATTACTCCCACTGCGAGAGGGGTCAGGGGCCACTTGAGAAAAAAGGCTAGGGCCGGGAGCAGGGTTGCCGACTGCGCCTGTGGGCTGGTGTCACTTCCCCTAGCTGGGATCTTGCTACCATGATCACTGAGTAACTGAAAGAAGTCAGTTATCTTAGAGGTTTTTGGCAGATGGGTCAAGCCCTTGATCCTGTCCAGGGTTTGATGGACTTCCACTATGTCACTGCCCTGTGTGTTTTCTGCTGTGTCTAATTCACTTTCCATGCCTAGGTTGCTATAATCCGGTGAGAAGCACTTGAGCATTGCGCTTTTGGCCCTTCTTTTTGATGCTGTTTCTCCTGTTGCTGTCTCCTGCTTTCACATGTTGGAGGCTGGCACTTTACCCTTAGCCTACTGGATCTCATTCTAGGTCATTGAGTAGTGTTATAGTGACAGCAGGGAGATAGCGTTGGCAAGGGTGCCCAGTTGTAGGGTATGGAAAGTTTACATGGGCAGCGGACTCTTCGGATTCACAGGTTAAAGCCTAGCACTGTCCTATATGCTGTGCCTGGCCTCAGGCGTTGCTTCTCTTCCACCTGTGATCCAAGAATGCAGGGGCACGAGCACACTAGGTCGTGGGTTTAAAGTTTTGGTCCAAAGAATGGCTAATAGGTGTGGTATTTATAGTTTCTTCACCCTGCTTATCCTCCCTGTTGTCCACTTCCCATGTCCCTTCACCTGCGTGTGGAATACCCTGCACAAGGAGCTCTAGAATGTAGAGAGCTCCTTGCTGCCTAGCTACAATGCATTTGGAGTTGCTGCTGTGTCACCTGTGGGTAGGACGCTGTTACTTCTCTAACCTGTTAACCAATAAAGGTCATCTTCAACCTTTTTCTGGCTACCTACTTCTTCACACTGGCGACGAAGAAGAAGAAGAAGAAAGAACCCTACTACTCTACATTCTCCCTGATGAACAAGGAAGCCTGCTTCTTTACATTCTCCATGCTCGACTTTCCTCCGTTGGATAACCTCACTTCAGCGTCCTAACACAGTTAAGTTCTTTGGAAACAAGAACTTGAAGGTACTTTGTGCACTTGCTTATTGCGCCCCTAACATTTTACTCTCCACGACGCTGCGCTGTTTCAACACACCTCGCATCGGACCCACTTGCTGCGCGCCCCCCGCTCCTATCAACTAGCGAAACTGGAAGCGGTCATGTCTTCATCTCTTTCTCGCTTCGAATTTCATTAAAGCCGAAATCTTGTAACACGGCGATTGACATAAAGCGCATCTTTTAAATACCTGCTCGCGCTGTGTGGCCTCCACGCTCCCGCAACGAACTTCCCCTTTGTCATCTGCGTCACACTCCACGCCTCCTACATCGTCTTTGTTGCTGTATCTGGAACCCCTCACAGCCGAAGTCACACGCATTCTGCCTCCGCTTTGCAAGTCTACGCGCTGACGCGCACAGCTATGTTCCCTAGCAACCATCTTCGCATTCTGACTTCGCTTTGCAGGTCTACGCGCTGACACGCACAGCTATAATTTCACGCTGATACGCACAGCCTTTTATTTGCGTATTAGCTATCTTCATCCTGCTGATACACACAGCCTATTACAATTTAAAAGTTCTTCGTCATTTCATTTCCTCGTGTGCGCTGGTCAAAATGGAAGAAAGTGTTTCTCAATTATGCGAGGGTGTGTGGTGTATCCTTAAGTTCTGAAAGAAAATCTGCACTTTTACTACATTGCCTTGGCTCTGAAGGCCAGGATGTATTTGAACACCTTCCTGACCTAACTGATGCCGAATCGGACAATCTCAAAGAATTTGAAATTTGCCTCAAAAAGTTGGATAAACATTACCTTCCAAAACTTAGCACTATTCTTGAACACTATCACTTTGGGAAACGCTTACAAAAACCTGATGAGTCTGTTGAAACTTACATCACAGCTCTACGTAAACTTGGCGCAACTTGCAAATTCGATGGATCGCTTGAAGAACGGATACGCGATCAGTTCATGCTTGGTTGTAACGTCGAGAAAATAAAAGATGAACTGTGGCAAAAAGACGATCCGAAACTTGACGAAGTCATCGTTTTAGCCAAAAGAATCGAACATTCCTTGGCTTGCGTAGAGGTGATCAAAAAAGAGAATGGGGTGCATGAAGAAAAGGTTCATACCGTCCCAAAAAAACCTACTAGACCTGTTTGGAAGCAACGTGAACCTGTCTGGAAACCACGCGAACCCTTTAAAACTGCTTTTGATTCAAGATACAAAGACAATGCTGTGATAAAGTGCTACCGATGCGACCTCTTTGGCCATCTTGCCAACGACAAATCGTGTCCTGCTCTCAACTCTAAGTGCCGTAACTGTGGCAAAGTTGGTCACGTTGCTAAAGCTTGCAGGGCAAAGCAAACCAAGCCTAAACGTGTCAAAGAAGTGGTCTTGGAAAACGATAGTGATTCTGACTTTGATTATGATGATTTTCATTGTGGTGAGATTGTCACACCTACTGAAAAAAACAAATGCAAAGGTCCAGTTGATGCCGTTTTAGTTAATGATTGCAACATTAGAATGCTCTTCGACTCTGGGGTAAAGATCTCTCTTATTCCGAAAGAATTCTTCGACTTGAAATTACAAGGGATAGTAAAAATATACAAACTTGACATTAAACCGTTAGCTTACGGGGGCCAACCCATAAAATTATTTGGTTACTTCATTGGCAACATTGAATACAAAGGGAGGTTTGCAGCTGGTAAAATTTATGTATCTTGCAGAGGCGACAGCATAATCAGCTGGTTTCACCAGGCTGATTTGGGTGTATCATTGGTTCCCGGTGCAGACCCCTGCATCATTCTGAGAGACATGTCGCCACAGAGAGACATTTCGCCACATATTCTTCCATCGAATGTTACTCTAAACAATAGAGATTCACATGCTGTCTCCTGTGTTGGTGATTCGACCTTGACATTACGATCTGAGTTTAAGGAAGTTTTTAATGAAAAACTGGGTTGTCTTTCCGGTTATGTTCACAAAATCACTCTCAAACCCAATGCAGTCCCTGTCACCTGTAAGGTACGCACTGTTCCCTTGGCCATGAAAGAGCCTATGTGTGCAGAACTAGAGAAATTAAAAAGTGAGGGAATCATTACTGAGACTGAAGCTAGTCAGTTGCTCGCTCCAGTTGTTCTTGCACGCAAGGCCTCTGGCGAGGTACGTCTATGTGTGGACTTGCGTTCTCTGAACCGTGCTGTTGTTGCAGACAGATATCCTCTCCCTAACATCACTGAGATGCTCGCACAGTTGAGAGATGCATGTATTTTTTCCACTCTCGATCTACGTGCAGCATACCACCAGGTTAAAATAGATGAGGACTCCATGGATCTGACAGCGTTCATCACCCCTTTTGGAACCTACAAGTTCACACGTCTCCCATTCGGTTTAATTTCGGCAGCCTCAGTATTTCAGAGGGTGATGGAAGACGTTCTGAAGGGGGTGGATGGAGTCAAAGTCTATCAAGACGATGTGTTGATTCATGCCACCTCACAATTTGAACATGATTCAAGGCTGAGGTGTGTGCTCGAACGCTTTCGTTCTAGGGGTCTGACACTCCGTGAGAATAAGTGCAAGTTTAACCTCTCTGAAATAGACTACTTAGGTCATCGTTTGACTTGCAACGGCGTGAGACCTAAAGAACGCCTTGTAAACGCAATAGATGATCTTCCTGTACCTCAATCCAGAGATGAGCTCGTTACTTTCTTGGGTATGGCAGAATACTACAATAACTTCATACCATGCTTTGCTTCACGCACACATGACCTGAGGTCTCTTCTAAAGAAAGGTGTGAAGTTTTCTTGGTCGCCTCAGTGTCAGTTGGAGTTTGAGGGGATCAAGAAAGCTCTTCGTGCTGCTCCCTCTTTACAAAGTTTTGACACCTCCTCGAGCTCCACACTTATCACTGACGCGAGTTCAAAGGTTTAGGGGCCGTTCTTAAACAAACGAAGAATGGTAAAGAAGAAACCATCATGTTTTTGTCAAGAGCTCTTGTTGGTCCCGAGCTCCAATACTCTGTAATTGAAAAAGAGGCGTTATGTATCTTTTGGTCCATCAAGAAGCTAAAGAAGTTTCTCTGGGGAAGTTCATTTGTTGTACATTCAGACCACAAGCCCCTTAAAGATTTGTTTTGCAAAAGGGGCTAGATGCTGTCTCGTCTAGAATTTGCAAGTGGATTATAGCACTTCAAGAATTTGATTTTGTAGTAAAGTACATCCCGGGGGTAGACAATAAGGTTGCGGATTGTCTCTCTCGTCTGGTACCTAAACAGTTGGATGGTCTTGCCACTGAAGACACATGGGAGATCGATAATTTCAATGTGTGTGAGGTTGTTGAAGATGTCGTGTCTGAAGCTGAATGGAGGGATTCCTTGCAAAGTGATCCTGTCTTGCATGAGGTCCGTAAACTAGTTTCTCATGGGTGGACGGGCATCAAAACACTCTCTGAAGGGGCAAGGAAGTTCTGGAATGTAAGAGATGAACTTTCACTATGTAATGATCTGTTGTGGAGAGGAACACGCCTTGTTCCTCCGTCATCCCTGAGGGAGAAAATTGTTCAGTTAGCACATGATGGACACCAGGGCATCTCGAAGACGAAGGAGGGAGTTCGCTTACATTTTTGGTGGCCAGGTGTTGACATTGTGGTTGAGCGGTTGGTCAGGGACTGTGCTGAGTGTAGACCTTGCGATAAAATTTGTAAAACCCGGACCCAACCTATGATAATACGTGAATCTCCTACTCGGTGTTGGCAACACGTGGCCCTGGATCTCTTAGGGCCAGTTCATTCCAAGGCAGGGCAACATTATGTTTTGGTTTTAATAGATATGTACTCTAGGTGGCCTGAGGTGAGGGTCACCCAAACTGTAGAAACAAAAGATGTGGTAAAATTTTTAGAGGATGTATTCTGTAGGGAAGGCCTTCCTGAGTCTCTCTTGACAGACAGTGGTGCACAACTAGTGTCAAGAGAGATGGAACACTTTCTAGCTAAAAAAGGAATTGTTCATAAACTTTGCTCTCTCTATCACCCAGAATGCAACGGAATGGTTGAAAGATTCAATCGCGTTCTGAAAGAATCTATACAGCTCGCTAAAGAGCAGGGACGTGATTGGAGAGCTGCAATATTTGAAAGAGTGAAGGCTTACCGCTTGACTCCCCACTCCACCACTGAGAAAGTTCCTTTTGAGCTATTTAGAGGGCGCACACCTAACACTCTTTTGTTTCAATCATGGATGAGAGGGAAAGGTGGCGACATTGAGATTCCTGAGGATCCTCGATGGAGGGCACTTCAGAATCTCAAGTCAGCTAAAATGAAAGCTAACTTCGATGTGAGGCATGCCGTCTCTCACACCTCAGTTAACTTAGGTGATTTAGTGAGAATGCGTTTCCCACAGAAGTCTGGGGGTGTCAAGTTCTCTACCCCTCGTAAGGTTGTCAAGCTTCTCCTTAATGCTGTAAAACTTGACGACGGACGGATCTGGAATTTGAATAGGATAGCTCCTGTACGCCCCTTCAATCCCTCCTATTGCCATACCAACAGTTCTTCTTCTAGATTTACTTCTCCTCTGCGTAGGAGTACTCGTGTATGTAAAGTTCCACTAAGATTGCGTGATTATGCTGTGAGCTGAACATTTTGTCTATCTAGCCACCACTTTGTATTGGGGGAAGGTGTGTGGTATTTATAGTTTCTTCACCCTGCTTATCCTCCCGGTTGTCCACTTCCCATGTCCCTTCACCTGCGTGTGGAATACCCTGCGCAAGGAGCTCTAGAATGTAGAGAGCTCCTTGCTGCCTAGCTACAATGCATTTGGAGTTGCTGCTGTGTCACCTGTGGGTAGGACGCTGTTACTTCTCTAACCTGTTAACCAATAAAGGTCATCTTCAACCTTTTTCTGGCTACCTACTTCTTCAATAGGGCCCTTCAACAGTTGGGATCTGCCAGTTTCTTGCCCCCGAGCATCACCTCACCTCCCCATTTTACTTCACTTCTTTAGTCAGGGGACCACACCGATGGCACTGCCTCACCCTTCCTGGTGGTCACTTCCTTCCTCGTATGCTGTGGGGGGGCACACACAGAGTAAATGTAGATTAAATTGGTGTGGTCCTGTGTAGTTCGTTGAGGTCTCGTGATGAGTTATTGCGATGGAAAGGGAGCTAACCTGGTCACAAGCTGCACCCGGTCCTGGCACAGGACTCTACTAGCCAACCGCGTGACTAAGCACGAACAACCTCTGACTGCAACACCTGCTCCCCGCCGCTCTTTACTATCGCCAAGGTGGTGGCAGATCCTCTTATTATTTAAATTTCCAAGGAGGTTCTACTTGGAGACAGCTCTAGCTCTGGCCACCTCCATTCACTGCAGTCTCTTTGGCAGACCCTTTAACTGGAGGAAGACTTGACATGGGATGTGCAAATTTTTTCAGATGCAGCAGGCAGCGAAGGGTTTGTCCTGTTCTGGCAGGGAAGGTGGTGCGCAGAACAGTGGCCGCCACTTTGGAAAGGAGGGGGCAGAAGCATAGTCTTTTTGGAATTTTTTCCCCTAGTAGTGGCATTGGGGGGAGGAGTTAGCTCACAAGAAAGTACTGTTTAGAGTAGACAACATGGCAGTGGTCGAAATTGTGAATAGACATTCAGCAAGGGACGAGCAGGTACTGAAGTTGCTAAGGGTCTTCGTGTTGGGGTGCCTGAGACATGATATTGCTTTCAGGGCGTTACACGTACCCGGTGTGGACAATGACATAGCTGATGCTTTGTCTCGTTTGCAGTGGGGGAGATTCCGTGGGCTGGCCAAGGAGGCAGACAGGACACTGACGCCAATGCCCCCCCATTTGTGGTACGTAGGAAGCTACAGTTGGTGGTAGGCTCATTGGCGGCATCCACTTGGGCTTCATACAGGCTGTCATGGAAGGAGTTTTAGAAGTCAGGTGCCAAGCGGCGCCGGGAGGTCTGGCGGTGGTCGGGAGATGTTGTTCTGTTCATTCTAGATCTCATCGACCGGGGTTTATCCAGGGTTACAATCGCCAGGAAGCTAGCGGGGCTAGCGTTCATGAGCAAATTGCTATGGGGTTATCCTCCGACAGTGGGGGAACTGGGGACGAGGATCCTCAAAGGGTGGGCCAGGGAGAATGCCGGGGGGCGGCAACTCCGGAAACCGCTTTCATGGCGTATTTTAGCACAAGTAATTGAAGTATTACTAGTGGTGTGCAGGGATGACATAGAGACTTGTCTGTTTTCAACATTAATGGTTTGGATGTTTTTCGGGGCGTTCAGAGTATCAGAACTACTGGGTAACAAGAATGGAGTGGGGGTAGTGAGGCAGGATGTGATTCCACAAGAGAAGGGTTTGCAGATTTGGTTAGCCAGGTCCAAAACAGACCAAAGGGGTAGGGGTAGATGGGTCAGGTTGGAGGCGGCAGTTCCACAGGATACATGTCCGCTTCGGTGGGCATGCCGTTGGTTCAGCATGGCAGGCGGGGTGGGGGGGCGGTGTTTAGGCATAAATAAGGAAACAGGGTGGCGAACTACCAGCTATGGGTGGTGTTGCGGAAGGCCTTACACCACATTGGGGTAGATGGGGCGCGCTTTGGGACTCATTCTTTTCGGATTGTAGCTGCAACGGAGGCGTGCAACAGGGGCTGGGCCCGTCAGGATATCATGCATTTGGGTCGCTGGTCTTCTGATTGTTTTCAGCGCTACGTTAGACGGGATGCAGGGGAGGCACGTGCGTCATCTTTCCATTTCTGAGTCTCATTCAAATTTTTCTCGTTTCAGGTTCTGTGCCTGGCCCACAGGCAGAGGATTTGACCATTTGGATAGTGGGGCACTCCTTTTTTAAATGGGCGCAGGTTCAAGCGCGCCAGAGTTATTTTGGTGTCAACCTAGGTTTCAATGAACGTTTATTTAAGGTTGTGTGGAAAGGGAAAGGGGGCATGCGTTGGAAGGAGCTGATTCCCTGTCTTAACAGCTGGATGGTAGGTGGAAGGTGCCCGGACCTTTTAGTGGTTCACCTTGGAGAAAACGATTTGTGCAGGGAAAAGGGAGTTGTTTTGATGAGGGCGATGAAGAAGGACTTGGCCTTGATAAATGAGCAGTGGGCAGGTTGCTTTGTGATGTGGACAGAGTTTGTGCTTCGCTGGGTTTGGCGGGAGCCGTTAACCAGGGTGCCATTGATAAAGCAAGGCAGAAGGTGAATACGGAGATGTCCCATTTTTGTAGGGGCTTAGGTTTTGGACGGGTTAGCCATACGGAGAATCGTTTCGAGTCAGTGGAGTTTTTCAGGGATGATGGAGTGCATCTTTCCAGGCTCGGTATGGACTTATACCTTTTAGAGATCAGGGAGGTTTTGGCCAGGTCTTTGAACGTGCAGAGACATTCTAAATGAGGACCCGGAGACTGATAGCAAGTGGGGGGTGGCAGAAATTGGGGTAGATTCTCTCCTCCCATTTTCTGGGTGGTGGGGGTTATTGAAAGTTTGCCAGGGTTGGCAGAAGTTTTTGGTTATCATTGAAGTTGGGTTTATGGACAGGGAAAGGGTAGGCAGGTTATTTTAAGTTCAGTTATAGAAGTTTGCTGATTTACTGTTGTAGAGAGGCAGGCATAGGATATTGGTTAATTGAAGTGTATAATTAAAGGGTATTATTTACTGCTATGCAATGTATTGTTGTTTATATGGTAATGTCAGGGTGGGGGCATGTTCAGGGGATCGTAGGGGAGGTGGCGGGGTCAGGGGTCAGGTATTTGGATGTAATAGTGAGGTTTTAAGTTTTGTAAGGCAGTTGCCAGGGATGTTTATTGTAATGTGCACCTGTTTCAATAAAGCAGCCTTTTTCACACAACAAAATTTTCTGGTCTGGTCTGCTCCCCCCCCCCCTCCTCCCAATGGCTGTGGATCGTGGCGGAGGGAAGTGTAGCCAGGAGCAATGGCAGAAGGCAGAACGGTTGAAGAGGGAGCGCTTCCCATCTATTGCATCCCCCTGGATCAGAACCGCACACTCCTGTCCACTAGGCCTCTTTACTCTCCTCCACCGACCCCCTTGAGGCAACAGGGACGGCTGGAATGAGACAGCAACAGGCCGCGGTTGCCACCGAGTCCGAGTCGCGGGACAGCGAAGGGGAGGGGGCGGGTGCGACAGCCTGTTACCTGATGGCTCGTTGACACCCGCTCCTCGAACAAACTAATATTCATTTGTTTCACAGAAGAAGGTATTTTGATTCAGATAGTGACCGCCAGTCTCATATTCCAGACAGTCTGCTTTCCATTTCTCTCTTTTTGATACTCTTCAGCTTCGTTCTTACTCACACATGCTTAAGTGTTCATTGGCTCACTCTTAACCATGCTTTAATACATCCCAGGCAAGGTGCCTATGAAGAATGAACTCCCGTCCATGTTATACTGTGTCACGGGATTTATAAAAGGCATTTCTACTCTTCGGGTGGAGTCCTGGTGTCAGGCGTCCATTTCAGTTCTATGATTCTCGATCATCCCCCTCAAGGTGGTCTGTGGGCATTGTGTCTGGTGTGAATAATATTGTGTAGCAACGGACTCATCACGGTATGGGTCTATGTGTCGTGCAGTATGTGGGTGCGGAAGTGAGAGCCGGGGACCTGTGCTCGGCAGCTGGTCTGCCTGTTATGTGGCTAACGCTGCCCAGTACTACCAGCCTTTCAGCGGTCCCTGTCTGTCAGGTATCCTCAAAGGTAGACATAGGTAGGTTTATAAACCGTGGCAGATACACAGAAATTGATGGCAGATTATTATCCCCAATATGTGTCTTCTGTTTGACATTGGAGTGACTCTACCCCAGCCCCTGTGGTTTTCCAGAGGCCGAAACCTTTTGGGAAGGCCCGTGATCATGTCCAGTGCTCTACAAAGGTTTTACGAGATGAATTACCGCAGTTCATTTTCTACACAGCTGTCTAAAGCTTTGTTAACTAAGGCTCTGTTACATTTGTGGCAGACGTTTTTAGGTCTCGCCTTGGCGAGACCTATTGTCGTCGGTTTGGTGGCCGAAGGGGGACAGGGATGTGCACGCTCACGGCGTCTCTTTCAGACAGCCGATGTGCACGCTCATGGCGTCTCTTCCAGCTAGTGCCCGGACAGCCCATGTGCACGCTCACGGCGTCTCTTTCAGCGTGCGCCTGGACAGCCCATGTGCACGCTCAAGGCGTCTCTTTCAGCGTGCGCCTGGACAGCCCATGTGCACGCTCACGGCGTCTCTTTCAGCGTGTGCCTGGACAGCAGAGGTGCACGCTCACGGCGTCCCACTCACATCTCGCCACCCAGCTGGATGAGACCGCGTAGCCGCCATTGGCTGAAGAAAACTGTAAAACTGAAGGCGATTGGTTACTATGGTTCAGCTGATGTTTTGGAAGTTAGACTTAGAGCTCGTACAGCCCTCCCTTCTCCTGCAGAGTGCTATTCCTGTCTGATGTAGCGCTAACTACAAGAAACTGCAGTAAAACACCGTGCATCCCCGTGGTTAAACATGTGCGCTGTGGTGTGAATTCCAAATCTTATTTTTTGCCACTAGATGATCCTGAGCAAATCTCATTCTCTTATTGGGTTTCCCTTTTCCTACTGCCACAACCGGTGTCACGTGGATGCAGTCTGAACCATAGTACCGGGAGCATTATACGTGTATACTTAAGGCTTGAGAACCGAAAGCCAGATTGCGGGGTGGACTCCGGGCCCGGCCACCTCGGGGAGAGGATGGAGCCGCTGCTAAAGAATGGCTACCCGGGGCACGGCCGGTACGTGCTGGCAGTGGACGTGGGCAGTACCGTCCTCAAATGTCATGTCTACGGCAAGGCGGCGGCTATCAGGGGAGCCAGCAGCAAGAAGGTGACTGTGGGGAAATGGGGTTGTGTGGGAGAAAGGGAGGGGATGTGTGTCTGTGAGGGGCGAGGGGAGGGCCGTGCACACTGAGAAGGGAGTGCGTGAAAAGACCCGAACTGTAAGGAACGGACAGTGGGACAATGCAGGCTTGCAAGAAGAGGCAGAGAAGGGAATGCAAGAGCGGAGGTTATGCAGATCTGTCAAGTTCCCTACGTGTATGCTTGAGTTGGTCACCCGGCCCAAGCTTTTGCTTTGCTTTTTGGGACTTCAAGGGGCATATTTACAAGGGCTTTATCTCCGCTTTTTTGGCTTAAAAAGCCAAAAAAGCGGAGATAAAACTATCGCCCTATTTACAAGAGGGTGCTAACATGCATAATTGCATGTTAGCACCCTTTTCCCAACGCCTCCCTTTGCATCTCTAATGAGATGCAAAGTGAAGCGTACCCCGGATGGACTACCTTGCAAATATCGCTGATGTTCACATCGCGATATTTACAAGGCTGCTCCAACATTTTAGCACACGTTAGTTTTTGGAGAAAACCGCTGTTTTCTCCAAAAACTAACGTCTGCTAAAATGCAGACTTACCTATCCCTAACATTGGAGTGGATTATGCTGATACGACCCTGTGGGTCGTATCAGCAAGGTTATCGCCGTTTTGCAGGGAACATCGCTGGAAAACCAGCGATGTTCCCTGCAAACGGCGATAACCTCGCTATCTCTGGAATTTTTATCACCCTGGAGAAACGCGTTGTTAATAACGCGCTACCAGGGCGATAAATTCCAGAGATAGCCTGCGATAACAAAATTATCGCTAAGCACAGCCAGCGATAATTATCGCTGGCCGTTGATAATATGCCCCCAAGTGTTTATTTTTATGAAGGGATAAACAGGACTGCAAGTCCCAGCATGCAAAGGAAATCCTTGAATTGATGACTTTTATATTGTTGCGTTCTCTTGTATAAACGGATGGCTATTGTGTTCAGGTTACTTTTGAGACCACAATTCAAGAAAGTCGTCAAACCATACAAAATGCAAACCTCCCTGTCACATTACTGCCTGATGCACACTGTGTTGTGGCTCACAGTTTCACCCCTTCTGCGAGGAACAACAAAATGTTTTCTGTTTACCCAGTCCACTATCGCTAATAACTTCCAACAGCCCTTCTAGAATATTACTTTGTTTGGTTCCTGCTCGGGTTTTGAGATCTCGTGACATCATTCACTGGACGGGCTGTCTAAAAACACGTCACACCCTCCATAGCTGGGCTGGTCATCCTGTCACGTTGGCATTTCCGTTGTGTTGTGCAGGCGGGAAGCTGCTTTCAGGGTCAGTTGGGATACAGTCATCCATCCTTAACACCCTGCCGGGTCAGATTCTAGCCGCAGCCCTTTGGCGCCTGCTACCATTGTCATAATGGAGGCAGCTCTCTTTTCCAAGTAGCTTCTTCTCAGCTGGAAATGCCCGCAGCCTGTCACGTGCTGTATGTGCATGGTAGGTTCATGCCAAGCTGACCTGAGCAATAGCAGGAGGCTGACAGGAAGGCCTGCCAGGCGCGCAACGCCCATTGGGCTGAAAGGGTTTCAGCCCCCCCGTCGTGTGTGGCAGCCCGGACTGAGACAGTTTCCCTGGCACACACACAGCTACACCCGAGTACTTCAAGGTCTTTAAAAGACCATTTACGTGTTAATGAGGCTTTGTTGTTCTTTCACCCCTTCTTGCCCCTGCATCCCCACTCTGCCTATTGCTGGAAGAATTAGCCCCCCCCGAAATTTGATTTGGCTCTAGTTGCGCCTCTGAGGCCTGCTATACCGCCTCAGAGGGGCACACACAAGTACCACTGGGCAAGAAAGAAACTCGGTCTTTCTCTCTTTGCAGCAAAACCCCAATCAGCTGACACTACAGCCAGTCTTGGCTGAAGAGCCTCTCGAGTTCCAAGTCCCTGCAGCGCCATCTCACAGCCCCGTGGGCAGTGTCGCATGTAACGCCCCTGTGAGCCAAAGGGCTAGGGGAGGAATTGAAGGGCGTGTGCGTTGAGGTGACTTGCATGTTGGCAAGGGTGGATGTGCTGCAAAATAGTTTTAACATAGGCGCTGGAAGTAGGGGTGTGTGGGTGCTGCAGCAGCCTCAAAATAACCATGGTGGCGTACCGAAGGAGAATGAACATTTAAAGATTACTTTAAATTTAGTTTTTGTTTTTACAGAGGTCCAATGTCAGGCTAGTGTTCTAACAAATGTCTGCTGATTCTTTTTTCATGGGGATTGGGGTTTAATTTTCTTTCTGTGACTGCAAAGTGAGAGGATTTTGTAAAGTGAACTGTGACAATCTTGCTAGTGTAAAAAAGAGATTGCAGGATGTCGTTTTTCTAACACACAAAAATGTAAAATACCTATAAACTAACTGTACAAATATTTCCAAATAAATAAGGCGTTGGGAAAGCTTTTTTGTAATTCTGAAGTGCGATGGAAACGCGTCTTGTGATGGGATCAAAAGAAATGGATGACCATACACTACCACAACATGATTTAATAATATATTTGTGACGGTGTGCTCCAAAATGCTACCTTATCACTCTCTTGCTGAATGGGCGTGGCTCATTTGTGACACATGTTCTTTGTGATGCTTGGATTTTTCAGAATCCCTATGAGTTCAATGATGTTACATTGATGGCAGCACCCCTAGCCTGAGCCTGAAAATTGTTCCAGCACCACTGAGTAACAACTACACTGGCCATATCCAAAGCAGCACTCTGTAGAACCAGTAGCCTCAGCCCAGCCATAGCGTACCTGGAGTTAGATCAGTGTACCATGCTCACAGTGACATGCCCAGGCCATGCATGCATCCTATAAAGCCTCAGCAAAAAGTAAAGCGCATTGTTATACTTAGCCCCATTTATACAATCAATATAGAAGAGTTTGCCCTGGCGCTGTTCAGCCAAAACTTGGAGAGAAAAAAAAAAAAGCATTTGCAATGCAATAGGTCTCGCATTTGCGAGAGTTTAAGCTATTGGCATTGTAAATGACAATGCCTTTTATTTATGTTTTAAAAACCAACACGTAAATAAAAGGCATTGCCATTTACAATGCCAATAGCTCAAACTCTCACAACTGCGAGACCTATTGGATTGCAAATGCTTGTTTTACCAGGGTGTGACCTGACCTATTTTTTGTAATGTCTGTGTGTGTTGTTCATGCATGGTGTGGTAAAGGTGGAAGAAGGCTGGAGAACAACTAAGCAAGGGGGAAGGGGGTCGAGTAAGCCAGCGGGCGGTCATTTCAAAATGGAAGTCAGCAAACAGACATAATGTAGGGCTAAGCTAAGGGAAGAGAGAGGGTAAGTTGGTGAGCCCATGGGGTAGGCAAAAACTGCTGGAAAATGGTGGAAGTATAAATGAACTGTTGGGAAGAGAGGTGGTCATGACTTCCTGGCAAGTGGGTAATTTTGCAGCGGTATTTTCAGGTGGCGTTCTTTGTAGAACCTGAAATCCACAGTGTCAGCATTGAGATGAGACCAATGGCTCAAAAAAAGCAAATTCAAAACAGGAGCCAGTCGTGGGCTGCATCATGATTGGGCCGCCATGACTCATGGAAGTATTGCGTCTTGAGCAACTCGGGAATCCTTGGGCAGGGGGCCAGGCGCGGAGTTCAGCCTTGCCTTTGCAGCCTGACCCGCCAATGCCCCGTATTACCAGATAAAGAGAAGGATAACAAGTACATTTACAAAAACATAAAGTCATTGAGGTTACAAGGCACGCTTCCAACGGAAGGAAATTAACATTCAAGAGCAAAGGAGACCATTTCTGTTTAACCAGATGCGTGAGAACTCGCTGCCTTTCAATGGGTTCTGTAAACTTTTGAGATTCTATGAAACCAAATGGAAACCGGGCATACAAACGTAAACCAAACCTGGACAGCTGGAATGGCCTAATAATAGCATTAGAGCCCTTCTACTTCAGGCTACTCCAGTTGTTAGTCAAGGCCACAGGAATTATCCGATTTCGCGCTGCAGCGTTTTACGCATAAATATCGGTTTGCCACATAATCCATCATCTGCTGCATAATCTGCTGCGTTTAACAAAAAGAATTGTTTCTAGCTCAAAGATCAATGGTAATTACACTGCATAATTTGGCTTTTCCTTCCTCGTGATTTAGTCACCCTGCCACATAATTTGGTCCTCTCATGCCGCATAATTCGAGTGCCCCTCGTTTAGGCCCTCCATATAGGGCTGAGCAGGTGAACTCAGGTAGAGGAACTTTAACGACTGGTATAGACAGCCCTTGGCAGTGAGTTTTAATTCTAGTTTAATGGAGATTCCACATAGAGTAACCTAGTCACAGTACTTGGACCAATACTTTAAAATTTCATTAATGTTATGTATAATACCCATAGCCTCATTAATCAGAGAATGCCTTGTTTGTCTCTCAGCCACATTCTTCGTCATGCTTCATCATCGAGTATGTTTTTAAGTGTGGACGTCCGTCGACAGTGGCCTAATGACACCACGATGGCCCTTCTTAAACAAATAAACGACAGAACAAAAGAGGCGGGGAAATAACATTAACATGTTTAAAAATGTAGAACTTGCTTAAAACTTTATGTGGAAAGTGAAACGTCATGATACAGTTTCTTTTTTGGCAAGGGCTTGTTTCTGGACTTATGCCAATACGGGGGATTCATAGCAGTAAACCTTGCATGCACCCTGTGACATCATCAGTACATGCAGAATACAGTTTCCGTTCACACAAAATGGTTTCCGCAGAGTAGCAGATGGTACTTTCTGCGAACAGCATATGGAAACGGATTCTCCATCCTTAGCTTGAACGCATCATAACAGGGGTGTAAATGGATGGCGTCACCCACTGTGTGCCAAATGTTGCTGCCTCCCACAGTCTTTTGGGATGATCTTTATATGCGTTTCTTGAGAAGATGTTAGATTATTAAGACCTGGGTTGCATATGATTGATGAATGTCCTTCAATGTCAAATTCAGAACCAGAAGAGGTTCATTCTTCACCTGTGGTGTTTATAAAATATGTATGTTTATATACAGGTAGAGTGCAGTGGAGTGACACAAGGGAAGAGAGTAGCAAGTGGTGCTAGTAACTGGGCGCTGGGTTACTTTTCAGGAAGCAATCGAGGGAGGCGATACACAGTAAGTCTAGTTACTTGCGGACAAGATATTCCTTAAACGGACAAGTCATCGGGTCCTTCTGGGAAAGGGTGGGAGCTTTCTGGACTTGTTGGATCTGTGTTGAAAAGGAGATCCACATTTTGGGTGCACGGAAGGAGAAAGATTGATGGTTGCCTTTTTCCTTCATGCACTTTCTTGGTCTCTAGCCGGGTAATGCCCACGGCATTTGTTGCGCAAACCACCAGACATCCTAAACTTACTAGCCAGTAGGGTGGAGTATTTGAGATCACAGCTTTGAAAATGACACAGTAGAGCAGCAAGATGATGTGGGTAGTCAGGAGGGGCCAGTAGACATCTTTGGGGCATATTCTCTAGAACGTGTGATAATCATCGCAAATTTAGCTTAACGCAACTTTGCATATCGCAGTCCATTGCGAGAAAATAACACCATCTTAACGTCCAATTCCCAACCCCTCGGCACCATGCGATAGCAGCATGATAACCCGCCAAATGACTGCGTAAAAACCAACGCGATAAACAAAAAATGCAAAACACGATCGCCCAAAAAGTTGCGATGCCACAAAGCGTGATACCAAAATCAGCGAAAACCAGCGACAGGCCTGCAATACCCACGCGTCATGCGTGAAAATGCGCTATAAAAGCAATAAAAAAACAAACCCCAAAACCAATCCAAACTGCGTAGCAACATGGATGCACCCGGACCGAGTGCAGAGGACATGCCGAACTCCACAAGCCCCACGGAGGACCAGCATGGAACCCCCTGTTCAGGGGAGGGCAAGGAGAAGAGGAAGAGGAAGACGGGGTTCAGTCCGCAGGAAGACCAGATCACCGTCACGGAGGTGATAGAACACTACCAACAACTGTTCGTCACCTCCACTGCGTCATTGGCAACACAAACGGAAATATGGCAGTCCATCGTCACCAAAGTGAATGCAGTCGGAGTGTTGAGGAGGTCAATGGAGGATGTCAAGAGGCGTTGGCATGAAGTGCACAGCCAAACCAAACAGAAACTCGCTGCCAACATGAAGGCAGCAAAGGCGACTGGAGGTGGGAGTCCTCGCCACAGTAGGAGCTGGATGAGCTGGAGGAAATGGTGGCCACAGTCATCAGTGTGGAGACGGTGCAAGGAGTTGGGGGTCTGGACAAAGCCCGAAATGACCTGACCCAACAGCAACAGGGTGAGTAACGACCAGGGACTGGGGGGACGGGGGCAGATGGGCACAATGGCACACATGCACAATCATGTGCAGCACACTGCACACCCGCAATGAGTGTGGAAAATGTCCCTGATACCCTTGGCACACTGCAGCACACATAGAAACACCAAGTAGGCCCCCATCCACAATGTGCACAAATGGGCCCCCCTCCATATCACCAATGCCACAACCTACCCATGCACATGTGCTGAATCCAGAAAAGCAGCGGCTCTGTGAGCCACACTGACAATGCAAGTGACACTGCATGACAGATAGCATGGCTGAAGTCACAATACATGACATGGTGCACGAGACGACACTGAGGTGGCTGAGTGTGGAACACATCCGTAAAGGAGCCGGTCACACTCTGACACATCCACGTGCACCTACGAGCCATGACGTCAAGAACACATCTGCAGACAAACAATGCACAAGAGTACCAAATATCTCCAGTAGCACAAATGACCCAAGTCGCAAACATCCCAGCACCCGAAAAGCACACAAGTCAAATGCACACCGACTCAAAGGGATAAGGGTCCGCCAATGCAGAGCTGCAGGGGCGAATCGCCAACAATGCAGCACACACACATAGCAATCACAGTACATCAACATTGACGACAATGTGGGACAGAGTGCAACCCCTACACCACAGGACAGAGGACACAACTGGTGCCTCTCGTGCGTAGAAACTGGCCAATCACATCTGACAATGCATGACACTGTGAGATGATAATGTACGAGTACAACCACACATCCGTCATGTAGTCGAAATGTCCACTGACTCCCATCAAATAGCCAGCTTCACCAAAACAGTCACAATGTACACCGTCATGCAGTCTGAATGTAAACATCCACAATGCGTCAACATACATGGAACACACTGTTAACCTGCATCTCCCCTTACATTGCAGAGGGACAATCAACACCTCCTGCAGAGCAGACCACACACCTCTTCAGTGATGATGAAGAGGACACCCTGCCCATTTGCCCAGACACACTCCAACGGCTCGTGGACAGCCTCCTCACCCCACCTCCAGGAGCAGGGCAGCCCAGCTGCATCGCGGTGGGCCCACACCCTGCACAGACCACACAGCAGGAAGCACACACCACCACGGCTGCCTCCCAGGACCCCCACGACCAACACATGGATTTCAAACGCCGTGTGTTAGGGTGCCAGGAGAAGATGGCAGATCAGCTGCGGCTGAGTTTCGAGCTCATGGCAGCCAAACTCGATGCCATACGTGGGTGCCTGAGTCCCATCAGGGAGCACCTACAGTCCCTAACGATACCCACTGTCCGCACCATGCCCACCAACAATCCTTGGCTGACATCGCTGGTTCCATTACTCGGATACAAGATCTGTCTAGGCAGACAGGCTCCAGCGATGACAGCACAGAGTTGGCACAGATGCGGAGGACAATGGAGACCATGGAGCCGATGCAGGCTGGAAGTATGGCTGCCACCGCTGAACACCAGCGAGATGTAGCTGCGATCTTCCATGCCTTGCAGATCCTCATCTTGCCACTGCTGCCACTGAGCCTGTTCCAGATGACTGCTGCAGGAACCTCGACACACACATCTCCGACCCCTGATGTATCAGTGGCACACAGTGATGCAGCCATTACACCGCCACACACACCGGACACACCCGACACAGAAGAAGTATCAGAGGAGTAAGATGTGGATGGTAATTACTGTGTGAGGAAGGAGGCAGTAGCATCCATCACCTCCATATGGCTTGCCCTGCCTGGCTCTGCCCCATGCATCATGCCCTGGGACAACACCTTCCACTGACCCCCGGAACACTCCGCGACATTCACCCGGACCCCGACACGGACTGCCATATCTCCACTGCTTGACAATTACACAGCAATCCTGCTGCGGACTGCACTCCCCCTCTTCCAAATCACTTTTCAATCCCCAAAGGACTCTGGTTGGCCCACCACTGGGCTTCCATGTTATGTGGGCTTGGATGGCCATGTACAGCTCCCTCTCCGTCATTCACCAGAATGTGAATAAAACATTCGGAATCATGCAGATGTGTCATGACTATGTTCACTCACGTATGGAAGTATGGCTGGATGTAGGGACAATGATTGCACAAGAAGGTACACCCTGGTAAATGACATCAATGTGCATGTTCATCCCTGAGACACATGGCCAATTGGATGACTGTGAAGGTGGGTACTAGCTGTGTCCCCATTGCACATTAGCAACAATCTCACAACCCCCCAACGTAGGCACAAGTCCATGTATTGAATAGGGCTGTGTGTAGGAATGACCAAATCGGTAGCAGGCCAGAAGTGGTGTCCTACATCACATGTGACGACGGAACTTCACGTCGCATACCTACTCACACACATCTGTGTGGACACATTCTGTAATGATTCATAACATTGCTCAACATGGTCAGAGATTGGACACCATACTCACATTGCTGAAGACACGTAAGAGCACAGGTCTACCAGCAACTATCCCAAAACAATGTCTGTCTCACAGAGGTGGAGCTGTCAGAAGGGACCCACCACCATTGTACATGCGTCAGTCAGTTCCTCCCTGTGTAGGGACGATGCTCATTGTGGCACACGAGTGGTCAATCTAATCAACACTCATCACAGTTAGACACCAGTGGTGTTGCGTAGACTTTATTGGCATGTGCGTGTCAGTACGGACAAGGCAACGGCCACAACAGGCAGGGACATGCTTAAGACACTTACACGCAGCATGGGAACATGTTGAGGTGCAGGGAATGGGGAGGCAAAAATGAACACCAATCATCACGGATGGCAATGGTCTCAGCCCACCTTGCCTTGCTGGACGAGTCATGTGTTGTTTGGCGTCTGCCCATTGCCCCGTGTGAGGGGGCACGACTCACAGCCCATGGGGTCTGCATAGTGCTCTGCCACCCGACTGCGCCGACTGTCTGCTCTGCTGACAGTGATCAGGTGAAAGGGTCCGACAAGTTCACATGTCGTGCTACATTGCCATGTGTGTACTCTCCCCCCAGCAGTGTGTCCGACTTGGTAACGTTGCCAAGCGACTCTGTGCTGCTCCGACCATGGAACTGCATCAACTTGCACAGGTGTGTGTACACACGCGTAGTTCCACGCACATGCATTCAGAGTCCAGACGAAGGCAGACATGTCCTCTGTTGTGGTGGGATATGTGAGCATTCCCCATGATGCTACAAAGTGTTGGGACCAGTGCTGTGGGTGACAATCCGATGTGGCTGCAGGGACGTAGTTACTCGTCCATGAATGCCAGCGCAGCTTCATGGGCAATGTGTTCCAATAGTTCGTCGTTGTCGGGTTCAAGGAACACCAGGGTGAGCCAATCCATTAACTGGTCCGGGCAGATGTGCTCAGTCCACGCCGTTTCCCCAATCCGCAACACAGCCCAATAGGGGAGCGCCTGGATGTGGCCACTGCACACGAGGAGTTGTGCAATCTCCCATGTGCAACTGCCAGCACATACGCCAAGGATCAGTGCATCCCATGCACGGCTATCCAGGTGACACTCCTGTTCGTGGGCCAACAGGGGGCGCACTGTCATGTCATAATCCAATTCAGCTACCGTTGCGTTGGATAGGCAGACCTCCATGGGCCACTCGAATGTGCATGATCGACAGTGGAACCAGGGCTGGACGCAGGTGACGTAGGCAAGACGGAAACTCAGACGGAAACTGATTCGCAACACTGCCATTGGCAGGGATCCCAACAGATGCAGCATTTGTGCACGGTACAGTTCCACGTGACAGGGGTTGTGCATGTGCCCGGGAATACCGGCCATTGCGTTTGTTGGTCTTGTGGCACCGGCACTCGTCTGACCGGCGGGTGTTCGGTGGACGATATGCCACAGCTCTGGGCAATGAGTCGTATGTGTGTGCAACGTTTGGACGTATGGGTAGTTCTTGACAATGTGTCAAGGGCATCCCTTGCAGGTGTAGGTCGTGCAGGGACAAGAGTGTGTGGGGTGTGGGCACGTTGGTGTTTCATTAGCGCAGTTCGTGGTGTGGGAGTCGTCGGAGGCTGGTATGGTATCTCACGCAGGGTGTGCCAGCCGCATTCAGGACCAAGGTCGGGGGTTTGGTTGGCCTTCGGCCTTGTGTGTTGAGACAAAGGAGCTTTCATTCCTGATTTTCGTCTGACTACTGCTTGCATGTCTTAATTGTGATGTGGAGTTCGCGCTGACTTTGATGCCAGGCCTGTGATTTGGGGTGCGCAGATTTCGAGACACACGCAGCTGTTGGCATGTTTGCATGAGCCAAGGGCCCGATTGGCCTTGCGCTCCTTGTTCAGTCTCTCTCTTTCTCTCTGTTTCTTTCTCTCTCTCTCTCTTTCTCTCTCTCCCTGTCCTTTGATGGGTGCCTGACACACCTTCTTATCTTGGATATTGTCTTGCAGGCTGTGAGTCACAGATTGTCCAGGGAGGCCCGCCATGACTCCTCAGAATAGTTGTTTGGTGACGAATTGGAATGTGACATTTTGTTTGGTCTTTCAATGGTGTATGTATGAATCAGGATTTCAGTGCTCACATGTATGTTGATTGTTGCAATTGTGCGACATCAGGCGGGTGCTTGTGTTCATGTTTCCGTGCAGTTGATGTGCTGTGTCTTGGTCCGGGGGAGGTGGGGGGTGCCCAGGGTTGAGTCCGGGGGGGGGGGGGCAGGGGTGTGGTCCTGGGGGTTGTGGTGGTGGGTGTTGTGGCCCTCTTGGGTGTCCGGCACGCATGTTCAGTGGCTCCATGGCATCTGTTGTTCTTCAGGTGTGGCTCGGGGCTGGGCTCTCTTTTGTGGTGAAGTCTGTCGTCCGACTTTGCACCAGGTCGGAGCAGGTGTTAGTTTCCTGCTGCTAACGCGCCTTATCGCATGTTTTGTGATCTTATCGCGGATCTGGCTGGTCGTTGTGAATGTTGAGGTGTGGTGTTGTAGCGGCTTTTTTCACGGGAACGCCTACTCTGCATCTCATTAGCGATAGTTGCCGGGGTCATCTGTGGCGATGTGTTTTTGCGGCTGCTATCGCGGGTAAACTGGTGTTATGGGCTGTTCACACCAGCTTGTGAATGGGGCGATGTATTTATCGCAACTTTGGCTGCGATAAAGTGCTGTTAACTCAGCGATAGCTCCTTGAGAATATGCCCCTTTGTGTTTGTAGGTGAAGCGGTCCAACTGTTGCAGTGGCATAGAGTATGTTCATCAGGGGAGTGAGGTAGGAGTCAGATGGTAGAGAGTAAGCTCTATCAATGGAAACCTTTAGTCTGCAGATCATCTGCTACAGGGCTGCCAGCTACAATGAGTCAGAAAGCCTGCTCTATTTAGTGTGAGTTTTCTGATGCATATTTCTCATCATGCATTCACCATGAAAACCATGGTGGTAACAAAGGTGAAAACAACAGAAATGCTCCCTATGAGCTACAAGAAAAATCCTAAAGTGTCAGGGATATTCATTTTTTAATTGTTTTCAGAAACTCGTTTTACGTCGATATTTGTTTATGAAAAATAAAAATAAAGCAGGGCACATCTAACAATATATTTCACCAAAAGCTCTCTTGTTATGTCAGAGGAAGCAATTTTGATGAAAAAGCACCGTCAGCGTGGCAGGGGATTCAGAATATCGCCTCACTCTTCAGGGTAATTCATGTATTGTGATGGTGTCTGCCATTTCTGCTGCACGTGAATTGCAGTATCTTTGAGTTTGTTGGAGGTGTTGAGAAGGCTGTAAAAGAAACTGTTTGGTTTGACTGTGTGTGCATGTTGCTTGTGTGAGAAGCAAGTGTAGTGTCTTGTGAGTTAGCGATGATGGGACCCTTTTGGTTCCTGATGGACTCCTTAGAACAGTGACATAACTGCTTGGTCATGGGTAATAGAATTCATGACGTAGAATGTTCAGTTAACGGTTACACGCTGAGGAATACAGACGTGTAATACCAAGCTCCGTGTGAGGTGTGATCCTTGGCATGTACCCGGGCTGGGAAAAATGTTACAGCAAGTACACATCCATGAGACTGTAGCTTTACTAGAAAGCGCAAAATGATTGCAGAGATCTGAGGGAATTGACATGGGGCTGTAGCATTCGACCTCAACAGGCCGAAATAGCATTGCTCTTGGTTTTAGCCACCTTTGCTCAGAATACCCTTTAGTGAGGACACTGAGTGATTGGACAACTTTGGGGCTGGAAGAAAATGGAAGTAGACATGAGAGCTTCATGGCTGGCTGTTGGGTGGTGGGGTGAGTGGGGTCATTGGACCTTATTGCAGCACTGCTTCCGGTAGTCGGATTTAGAACCTAGTGCCAGTGTCCTTTTTTTGAGTCATTACAAGTGTTGTCTGTCGACTGCACTATAATGGGCTTTCTGACTCAAACTTCTAACTTAAAATCTACAACTTCTCCAGTATGACCTTTCGATGAACTTCTAGACTATTTGCTCCAATCATCTTGCATATCATTGCTTTTTTCAGAATGAATGTACCCCGTTTCACAAGAGGAAGGGATGGTGATCACTTTATTGAAGTAAGTACAAGGCAGCAAAGGAGAGGGGCTCTGTCAGGAGAAGCTGCTGGTTGTAACTGCAAGTCTTGAATCACACACAATCTCAGCCCAGCATTCCACATTCTAGGATCTAGAATGTGAAAATAACACACCAAGCTACTTGAGAGATTAACTACAACAGGCCTTTGTAGACCTTCATAACTTTCCATCCCCTCTTACAGCGGACTCTAGGATTAGTCCCTGACATTGTAGCAGCAACATCATGTTCAGTTGCCCAGAAACTAAAGAAGAACAAGCTTAACCCTAACTCATAAAAATGAACTAGGGGAAAGCTGTCAAAAGTGGAAAATATTTTGGGCCAACTAATGGAATGCCTACAAATCATTGAACTACAGCATTCTTATCAGCATGGCTTCGCAAAAAGGCAATCATCCCAAACAAATCTCACAGATTGATTTGATTCTTTCGCTTGGGACTTAGATGGAGGATAGCGATGCTAGCTAAAAAGAATGTGCTTTTCTCTGACCACCTCAGTCACCGGGACCCCATATCACTGCAGTGCCAACTCGTTCCACTTCTCTTGCCTGGTTTGCCAGTCGGTCATCTCTCCTCTGCGACTATCTGGCTTACAGTGCCTTGAATGTTCAGTTATTAAGTTATCACCATGTGATTTTCCTAATGGCAGTGATAAAAGAAATGTGGTCCTTATTTCACCTAAACACAAGATGCAGACATTTCCTCTACAAACTGCCTATTTCTGAATTGTCGATTGCCCACTGCCAATTGGATTAAAATAGCAAACTTGAACACTTGCTGGAAACGATTGGCATAACACAAGATGGTGGAGCACTTAATGTGGTCCAGCAGGTCGGTCACATTCCAGGACATTAGCATAAAGTTTGTCATGTGGGTCGTGAGTGTGGCAGTGAATGAGCAACAATCTCGGCAAGTAGGGAGAAGTGAGTTAGGAAGCAGTGGTGGTCTCTGTTAAGGACTGTTTTTGGGGTGCACCGGTGGATCTGATTATGTTACCTGTGGTCCGGGCGTAGTGCAGTAAAACTTATTCCAACAAACAACTTCCCTTAGATCCCCAACTCCCCCCACGCCATGCTTCTAACCCGAAGCATCTGTCACCCAAAACTGAGCCCGAACACAAACTGTGGAAAAACAAACAAAAGTGTAGGCATATGATGTGGACCTTCTCCATTGCAGAATACCTTGCCAGATATTTAGTATAGTGTCTCTGTGTAGTACTTGATGAACCCTGCTCCTTCACGGGGCTCTAGCCCTTCCACGTCAGAGAGGCAAAATCTAGACAGATCATCCAGAGCGGCTTGGCGGGATCTGGACCAAGGGGCTAAGGGAGTCTGTAGTGTAGGAACTTCGATCGCCTCCCAAATTCCCTTTAGTGACTGCGTGGTCCGATTCTGAACCCAAGGAACCCGGGTGACTACAGGCACAGGAGCGGTGTTTATAAAATCTTGGGAGCCTCTTTCTAGGCAGATTTGAGTCGGAGCAGCTTCGCGTCATTCCTTGGAACCTCCAATCAAGGCTCTGCCTCGCAGGTCTCTCCTCTCCTCTGCCCAATCCCAGACCTGCTTTGGTGTCTCAAAAAAGTAGGTTTTTGAGTTTAAAAGCGCCTTCAGTTTTGCAGGGAAAAGAAACCTGCACAGAAGATTAAGAATACAGAGTGTTTGTTTGACTCATCGAAGGATCATTGGCGCTGTTGGACCACTCTAGTATAATCAGTAAAAATCATGATGCAAGAGTTTTGATAACCGAGTCTGGTGTGTTTAAAGGCATCTCGGAGAATGGTGTGCCTGTCCCAAAAATTAAGTATTTGGCAATCAGTGGGTGTGCCAATGCTCCGGGGGGCAACGGGACCAGGGATCTGTGGAACTGTTCCACCACAAACCATGGCGAGAGGGCACCTTCAGGGACCTATGATCACAACCATCTGTCTAGGAATTTTTCGGTATCTGCGGTTTTGGAGCCTTCCGAGAACCCAACATACCGAAGGTTATTTCTACGTGATCTATTCTCGGCCTCCTCAGTGCGTTCTTCCAGGGCCTTCGTGGAGGAAGGCAGATTGAAGAACTGCCTATTTAGGACAACCACATCATCCTCCACGGAGGATATCCAGCATGGTCTTCGAGTCCTGGATGGCTTGGAGAATGGTAGCAAGGTTGGATTGTGAAATCATCCAATGCATTGGCACTGAGGAGTAGGAGGGGCCTCCTCCACTCAAGGCTACTGTTGTGTATTGATCTATTTTGTTGAGGATCGTGCAGGCGACGGGGATTGTCCTTACCCATCTCGGCCACAGCAGACCCAGACATGGGGGTTGGTCCAGGGGGGATATGTGCACCCAGGCCTGCTTGCCCTCAGGCAGCACGAGCAGCCAGGCCCCCCGGCGGAGTGGGTCTTGTGGCATGGCACTGGAGCCAGTCTCTGGCCGAGTTTTCTTTGTGGCGAGATGAGCGGGGTCAGCCCCTGGGAGGGAGGGTGTGTCTAGTTTGAAGGGCAGTCAAAGGGAATCAAGAGTACCTTGGCCCGCTTACCCTTGGGTATCACGAGCAGCTGGGGCACCGATGGCATCACCCCATACCAGGCCCCACAGTCTTCAAATCTGGGTCTTCGGGGTCCAGATCTGGTGGATGAAGAGGAAGCAGAGCTTGTCTTTAGCTGCAGACAATCTGTCCAGGTCCAGGGCCACAGTGAGCAGCAGGGAGGTCACCCCAGTGCCCAAACCAGCAGCAATGCAGTCCCCTCCCCGGGCCTATATTTACCACAGTGTCTCTCTGACAGGGTCTGAGGTCTTCCCTGGGATCTCCAGTTGGGGAGGAGAGAGGTCATTGCTGTGGCCCCCTATCTAAATGTCCCCTTCCTTAGGTTTCTCCTCCTCTGCCTCCTCCGGCTGTTGTCCCTCTGCCCCAGCCCCGCTGCACTGTATGTCTACCTGCTGCTGGTGGGCTGGCAGACCTGAAGACAGCTGGAGGTCCTTTTCTGCCTGACCTGGTGTTGAGATTGTTTGATTTTTACCAGCTGTTGGTTGCTGAGTCTGGCCTCATTTCCATTGCACATCAGGTCTGCCGTTAAATCTGGGCCTGATTGGGCCCCTGTTTCTGACCGGTCGAGCTGGTTCTGGCTGTGGTTTTGGCCCGGTTTCTGCTGCTGATTCTGGCTCTGGGTTTGGCTTTGATTCTGCTGCTGCTAGTCCAGGCCCTTGTGGTGTGTAAGATAGCAAAAGTACGTCTTTCACCCTGGCATCTCCTTGCCAGTTGGCTATGATCCACACAGTGCCTGACATCCCAGAGCCCACACAGCCCAGGGCCCCTTTGCCCTTCAAGATAGGGCTGGGGAGTGTATTTGTTTGTGTGGTGTCGCAGGGGTAGGGAAAAGAAAGCATCCAGTCCCAACCCGGGGGCCTTGTGGGTGAGTCGTCGGGTCTCATGAGCCCATCCGGGCCGCCCACCTTCCACCCCTCTGTGAGCTGAAGGTGAGTCCATGACCCACTTGGGGATTGACCACTACTAGATCTCTGCCAGTGGCTGGGTCTACGCCTCCCGAGGTCTGGCCAGAGGCAGTGCCACCCCTCAACATGGGACTCTCGGGCCTTCAGCAGGCTGCCATCAGCTACGATGAGTCCCGGGATGCCATCTTGAGCATCACGGTCCTGCGGCACCCTGTCAGCCACAGGGTTCCCAGACAGAAGTCACGGCATCGGCGTGGGGCCAAGGAAGGTGCATGGTGGGTCTGCTCAACTGCGTATCGGCTGGCCAGGATGTTGAAGGATGGTGGAGGAGTTTGGGTGCAGTCTTACACTGTGACCGCCATCTTGGCCGCCTTCTCAGAATCTGAATTTTATGCACGTACCTATTAGTACATAGAAAATAAATTTTATAAAGGAGGAGCACCAAAATCAATACAATCAATTATTGTAGTCCTTCTAATGATTAGTCCTTAGGCAGTGGATTCAATTGAAAATTCTTCTTTATTGAAAATTTCACAAAGTTCATTTCAAACACGCTTAATTTTCATTTCCAATTTCTGTTTTAAACTCCATCATTTACATCAAAACTTCACTTTCTGAATCAGCCAACGCGTTTCGTCCTATTTAGGACATCATCAGGCACAATTAAAAATTCATATCAATTTATTCGATGTTCAGTTCACTAATTTAATTATCTTCAAGAAAAATATTCAATCTTCAACTTCAAACTTTGCATCATCAAGTCCTCCGTTTCAATTCTAAACTACATCGAGTCTATTCCGTGTGTTGCTACTCAGCGCGGCCCGATAAATCCCGCTGGATTTATCGGGCCGCGCTGAGTAGCAACACACGGAATAGACTCGATGTAGTTTAGAATTGAAACGGAGGACTTGATGATGCAAAGTTTGAAGTTGGAGATTGAATATTTTTCTTGAAGATAATTAAATTAGTGAACTGAACATTGAATAAATTGATATAAATTTTTAATTGTGCCCTGATGATGTCCTAAATAGGACGAAACGCTTAGCTGATTCAGAAAGTGAAGTTTTGATGTAAATGATGGAGTTTAAAACAGAAATTGGAAATGAAAATTAAGCGTGTTTGAAATGAACTTTTGTGAAATTTTCAATAAAGAAGAAGAATTTTCAATTGAATCCACTGCCTAAGGACTAATCATTAGAAGGACTACAATAATTGATTGTATTGATATTGGTGCTCCTCCTTTATAAATTTTATTTTCTCTGCAAGGATGGTTTTGATGCGGTGGACCATGAGGAGTGAGCACTAACATTCTTTAAAAAGCAAATTTATCATTATTATTTTTTGAATCAACTAGTGCGCTGTGGTACTAAGCCCTCACCGCTGTAGCTACACAAGGACTATTAGTACATAGGTCAAGTTTATTAAAAGTCTTTACTAGTCGAAAAAATACTGGTTGCAAATTGTGACAAGATTTTTTAAACTAGATCTTTGTACATCCAGCTCATAATTTGTATATGAATAGGGTCAGTAAACCTATGAATGGTTTTTGACTGTGTTTCCTTGAGACAAAGTGAAAATACTTTTTTAAATAGACAGAAAAGGTAGCGCTGAATCTAGATGGTGTAAACATGAATATGCACAGTGGATTAGCATGTTAGTTCCAAATAGTTTATTGGCATTTTAAAGTAACATACAAATATTCAAGTATTGCAAAGACCTTGGAAGGCATACAAAAAATTTACCATAAGTATTAGAAAGAGTACATATAAGAATCAACGTGAAAGTAAGCAGACATTCTTAAGTTAAATGATACAAATCTACTGGTAACAAGACTAAATTTGGTGCAACCAGTGATTATCCTCCGTTTGTGAGATAAGTCCCCCCTAAAATAGGAGAATAGGGAATAATATGTCTTATGCATCTGGAGTATAAGATACGTCTGCTGCGTGAGAAATACGCAAGGCAAAGAAGAGTGTAACCAGGGGAAGGTCTAGGCAATGCACAGGGGAGAAATGTGAAGGGGTAATGGGATATCGTAGTCCAGATGTTGGACAGTATCTAAGACCCCAAATTTAGTGGTGATAAGTGCAATTGCTTGCTTTTCTTCAGAACATTGAACTTGTCAAGAGAGTGCCAGAGAGCAGAGGAGATCTGGGGTTATATCGGTCGGTTGGCTTGTGACCCATGAGCTCCTCTCAAGAAAGAGACCCAAGCCCACTATGTGTGGAAAGAAAGATGGTTGAAGGATTTCCACTCAGACAAGATGACCTTCACAGACATCACCAGTAGGAGATCAAGCAGTGCCATGTCCATGCTTCGAAAGATTTTCTTAGTCTTAGAAGCCCAAGGACCTAAAACCACCATGGAGAAATCTAATAAGATCGGGGTATTAAAGATGGCTGATAGGTGAGTCTGAATTTGGTCCCAATACTGAGTAAGGAACTGGAAAAGCATATGTTGCTATGAGCCAGTCCCCTTATTGTAATTCCAGCAAGAATCACTCTCCTGTAAGTTCAGTTTATGTAATCTAGCTGAGGTCCAGTGTAGTTAGTTCATGGAAAGGAATTTTGATTGAAGGAGACTTCCACCAACAATCGAGAAGACTACGCTCCACCTCCTTTTCACTTGCCCATACTCCCCGCATCTACCGAAGAAGATTCTCCCATATCACGGCAAAGACCTGGAACCACCTCCAGGCACACCTCCGGACCATCACCTCACTTCCAGAATTCCGATCGACCCTCAAGACCTGGCTGTTCGAATAAGCCTTCAGGGCCTGCAAGCACCTGGTTACCCTATCAGGTGATTAGCCACGCTTTATAAATCCTGATTGTTTGAAGGAGAGAAGGAGTTTTTTTATTGCTCAAGGATAGCATGCTAATATTCTGCCAGTTTTCTTTTGAGATGTGTTCAAACACCTCTAAGTCAAAGTGTTGAGCCCACTTTGTATACAGTAACGAGGGCTGAGGTCCTGGGGCATAGCTTGGTCAGTAAGATTGGGGGGGTGTGAGCTTCAGATTTTCTGACAATCAGGCTTGCATATAATGTTTCAATACATTATAAGACAAACAGGATGCATGAGAGGGGCTACGGGTCTATAGAAAGGGAGAGGAATGCAGATTGATAGGACTACTAAAGATGAAACACAATATTTTGTAAAATAACCAATATTTGGAGGACTTACAAAACAGAGGGGGATATTATCAAGAACGTGCGATAATCATCGCCAAAATAGGTTAACACAAGTTTTCATATCGCCGTCTATCGCGGGAAAATAACCCTGTGTCAACGTGGCATTCACAACATGGCGGTAACATGCGATAGTACCCCAATAACGCGGCAAATATCCGCGATAACACTACCAGGACGGCGATAAAAATCCCGACCCGAACGTGAAAAAAGTTGGGATGTGCCCAATCGTGATAAAAAATCCAGCGAGAAGCAGCGCCAGGCCTGCAAGTCCCACAAGTCAGGCTGCAAAAAGCACAATAAAAGCGCCAACACAAAACACAAACAAAACACAAACAACTGCGAAGCACCATGGAGGTAGCCGGAGCAAGCACAGAGGACAACCAGAACCCCACAAGCCCCACGGAGGACCAGCCTGGGACCTCGGGGTCAGGGAAGGGCAAGGAGAAGAAGAAGAGGGACACGCAGTTCAGTCCGCAGGAAAACAGGATCCTGATCACGGAGGTGATAGAACACCATCAACAACTGTACGTCACCTCCACTGTGTCATTGGCAACAAAAAATACAATATGGCAGTCCATCCTGGACAAGGCGAATGCAGTCGGAGTGCTGAGGAGGACAATGGATGAGGTCAAGAGGCGCTGGAATGATGTGAAGCGCAAGACCAAGCAGAAACTCACAGACAACCAGAAGGCAGCAATGCAGACTGGAGGTGGGAGTCCAGCGCCACAGGAGGAGCTGGATGAGATGGAGGAAATGGTGTCCACAGTCATCAGTGGGGAGACGGTGGCAGGAGTTGGGGGACCGGACACTGCTCAACATGACCTGACACAACAGCAACAGGGTGAGTAACCACCAGGGACTGTGGTGACGGGGGAGATGGGCACAATGGCACACATGCACAATTAAGTAGAGCACATCTGCGGACAAACCATGGCCAAGAGTCACCACACCAACCAAGAGCCCAAGTTACCCAAGTCTGCAACATCACAGCACTGCATAAGCACAGAAGTGAAAGCCACACCGCCTGAAAGGGATAAGGGCCAGCCAAATCAGAGCTGAAGGGGCAACTGACCTACAATGCAGCACACACACATAAGAATCAGAGCACCTCAACATTTACAACAATGTCAAACGAACAGCAACACCAGCACAACAGAACAGAGGACACAACTGCTGCCGCTTGTGTGTGGAAAATGGCCATTCGCATGTGGCATAGCAGGAAACTGTGAGATGATAATGTACAAGTACAACCCCACATCCCTGATGGTGTAGTAATGCATGTATGGCCGTGACCCAGATAGGCAGTGAGACACACATTGTCATGCAAATCAACACTCATCACAGTTGAATACAAGTGAAGGTGCGTAGACTTTATTAGCGTATGCGTGTCAGCACGGCCAAGATAAGTGCCACAACATGCAGACCAATGCAGCAGTATGTCAGAACGTGGAACGTTGCCAAGCGCCGCTGTCCACCCCGGGGGAGTGCAGCACCATTCACAGGTGTGTGTTTACCCGCGTTGTTGTCCGCTCATGTATTCAGAGTCCAGGCGAATGCAGCCATGTCCACTGTCGTCGTGGGAGATGTGACCAGAACCCCAAGTTCCAACAAGGTGTCGGGACATGTGCAATGTGTTCCAAACTGTTGTGTCTGCAGGTACGTAGTTACACGTCCATCAAAGCTAGTGCAGCTTCGTAGGCAATCATTTCCAACATGAGGTCGTCATCGACTTCATCGAACAGGACGGCGTGGCTAACCATTAGCAGGTCCGGACAGATGTGCTGCGTCCACCCCTTTCACCAATTAGCACTACAGCCCAATAGGGAGCGGCTCAATTTGCTCACTGCACACGAGGAGTTCTGCAATCTCCCAGGTCCAGCTGCCAGCATGTATGCCAAGTATCCAGGCATCCCATAGACGGGTGTCACGGTGACACTCATGGTCGTGGGCCAACAGGGGGCGCACACACATGTCGAAATCCAGTTCGGCTACCGTCCTGTTGGATAGGCAGACATCCATGGCCCACTCGAATATGCACGAGCGACAATGCAACACAGGCTGCACGCAGGTGACGTTGGCAAGGTGGAAGCTCAGCCGGTAACTGATCCGCAGCACTACCAATGGCAGTGCCCCCAGTAAATGCAGCATACGTGCACGGTACAGTTCCACGTGACAGGGGTTGTGCAAGTGTCCGGGATGGTCTGCCATTGCGTTGGTGGCTCTGGTTGAAGCGGCACTGTTCTGACCTGCGCCAGTTCTGTGGATGAAATGCCACAGCTCAGAGCAATGAGTTGTTTAAGTGTGCAACAGTTGTACGCCTGGGTTAATGTGGGAGTAAGTGTGAAGGCCATTCCATGCAAGATAACTTCGAGCAAGGACTTCTGTGTGTGGGGTGTGTATACGTTGGTCTTTCGTCGGGCTGTGCGTAGTGTGGGAGTCGTCATCAGCTGCTATAGTATCTGTCAGGGGGTGCCGGGCACATGCAATTCCGAGGTCAGAGGTGCAGATGTGCTTCCGCCTGATAGCTCAGACAAAGGAGCATTCATCCCTAATGTTAGTTTCTCATCTGCTTGCATTCAGGAACTGTGAAGTGGCTTGTTGGGTGTGGGGTGGGATGTGTGCGACTTTGGGATTCATGTTCGACATGTCTTGCATGTGGCAAATGAGCGGCATCACTGTGTGTAACGTTGCCTCACAGCTGCTCCTCCCTCCCCCGAGCCTATTTACTTGTGTGCGCTGCATGGTTGCATCACTGGCACTCCTACGGCACACCATTGTCATGCCTGTCTGCGCATGTCCACAAGCCTGACAACGACAATGTGATGTTGGCTGTTGGAGGTGGGCGGCCACGTGAGTGTAGGCCTGTGGGAAGGATAGGGCGGACACAGATGTAGAGTACATGCCTGGCTGAACTTGCGCTGCAATTAAGGCTAGGCATTTGGCTCATGCTGCGGCAATACAGATACACACAACACTTGGCATGTATGAGCCAAGACCCCGAGCGGTCTTGCGCTCCTTCATTTCCCCGTTCATGCAAGCCCGCCCTCCGGGTGCATGCTACATTGCAACATTGTCGATTGCGGACTGGGTGGCGCCGACACTACAACAGTGACACACTCATTAGTTACTTCCTTGTCCAGGCCAGGACTGAACCACGCCCAGAGCCCCGGGTAAATCCTTCACACCCCTACGCTGGCTTGGCGTACGCCGGCCCAGCCCACTCCGCTTACGCTTACAGGGGGGGGACGACAAAGCTACGTGTCCAAGGTCGTACCCACTGCCTGAGGTGACATGGTTGAGTCCGCTGTCCACAGCACAATGTAATGTGGTAGGGCCCTGGCCCATCATGCATACATAATGACCACACAGACACACTTAGATAGATAGTTGAACTGGCTACGGGCACGTGCGCCCGGCCACTTTTTATTACCAGGGTCACATGTCCAGTGACGCCTGTGCTGGATGGGTGTGGGGTGAGTGTGAGTGTGAGCCAGCCCTCAGGGAGTGGTTGGTGCTGGCAACAACTAGAACAGTGATCATCGGATCACACACACAGATTCAATCATAAAGGGTCCATGACTTGCAGTGCACTGAGGTAGGGGCACCAGAGCTGAGCGTGCTCATGTGAAGAATTGTTAATGATTTGGTCCCTTCGGGATATTCCTGCTGCAGCTGCAGTGGGGTGTGGTACACCTGCCTCATCTTCATCATCATCGTCCCAGGTCTTCCCCACTGCCTGAAGTGACATTGTTGCGTCCGCTGTCCACAGCACAAAACTCAATCAAGAAGGGTCCCTGTGTTGTGGTTCACTGAGTTAGTGGCACCTGAAGAGCTGAACAGGGTATCAAGCTGATGATGGCATCCAAGACAGGTGTGAGCAACTTAGGTAGGCTGGCTGTGAGACTCCTCCGACTCTGGCAGTTGTTGGTTGGAGGTGGTCCTGGCGGTGGTGGCGGGTGTGCAGCCAGCGATGATGGCGTGTCCTTGCAGGTCAGGATTGGATTTGGTTTGCGAGCCCTGCTGACCGCAGTGTAGGCCGGAGGCAGCGGTCAGAAAGGGCACACAGCCACGTGACGATGACTTGTGGTGCACTGAGTTAGTGGCACCTGGAGCGCTCGGCGGGTGTGCGGCCTGCGCTGATGTGTCGTCCGGGCGGCCCTCCCTGGAAGCAATGTCTGTTGCCTACTGGACTCTGCCATAAATGAATCAAGACTCAATTTGATTTGCGAGCCCTGCTGACCGCAGTGTAGGCCGGAGGCAGCGGTCAGCAAGGGCACACAGCCACGTGGCGTCGGCTTGTGTTGCACAGAGTCAGTGGCACCTGGAGCGCTCAGCAGGTGCACAGCCAACGACGATGCGCCGTCCGTGCGGGCCGCACTGGGTGCAATGTTTTTCGCCTACTGAATTCTGCCTCAATATTGCCACGTGGCGTCGGCTTGTGTTGCACAGGGTCAGTGGCACCTGGAGCACTCAGCAGGTGCACAGCCAACGACGATGCACAGTCCGTGCAGGCCACACTGGGTGCAATGTTTTTCGCCTACTGAATTCTGCCTCAATATTGCCACGTGGCGTCGGCTTGTGTTGCACAGGGTCAGTGGCACCTGGAGCGCTCAGCAGGTGCACAGCCAACGACGATGTGCCGTCCGTGCGGGCCACACTGGGTGCAATGTTTTTCGCCTACTGAATTCTGCCTCAATATTGCCACGTGGCGTCGGCTTGTGTTGCACAGGGTCAGTGGCACCTGCAGCGCTCAGCAGGTGCACAGCCAACGACGATGCGTCGTCAGGGTGGGCCGCACTGGGGGCAGTCTGTTGACTAGTGGTTTCCTCCATTGACAGAAATGTGGCACGATTTGAATTGTGGGACCTGCTGACTGCAGTGTAGGACTAAGGCAGTATCCGGCACACACATGACTCCGTGTTGCTGTGCCGCTGGATGCGCTGGGGGCCTGTGTTGCGGAGTCTGGAGGTCACGACGGCGGACTCGTGGCAGGGTGAGGTGCGCCGCCCTGGCAGACGCATTGCCCATCACGGAAGAGAACCACGCCCAGGGCCCTGGCCTTTTTATCAGCACTCCTACGCTGGAGTGGCGTACGCCGGCCCAGCCCACTGCGCTTACGCTTACAGGGGGGGACGGCACAGCTACATGTCCAAGGTCTTCCCCACTGCCTGAGGTGACATGGTTGCGTCCACTGTCCACAACACTACACACACCAGCAGTATATGTCAACATGGACATGTCTGTGCTCTGCATTCTGTGGTATGTCCAGCTCATCACCGCCACACTTGGCATTGTGTACATTCTTCTTCATGGGTGAGTTGCCTCCTTCACACATACTTGGTTCCCACCTCTCCCCACATTCTGCACTTGTGTGGCTGAGGGGCCATGCCGTTTTCGGAAGGTCCGCTGTCTTGTCCTACGCTGCCTCTGTGGTAGTCCGGGGGGGGGGTCCGGAGGGGGGTGGTCCTGGGGGTGGTGGCGGTGGGTGTTGTGGCCCTCTTGGGTCTCCGGGCTGCATGTTCATTGTCTCCATGGCATCTGTGGGTCTTCAGATGTGGCTCTGGGCTGGGCTCCCTTTCATACTGCAGGTAGTCGTCCTGCTTAGCACCAGCAGAAGGCAGGTGTTAAATCCCTGCTGCTAACGCGCCTTATCGCCTGTTTTTGGGTCGCATCGCAGATCTGGCTGGTCGTTGAGAATATCGCGAAGTGGTGTTTTCATGTGTTTTTGCACGGGAACGCCTACTCTGCATATCATTAGCGTTAGTTGTCTCTCTCATCCACGGTGATGTTTTTTGCGGCAGCTATCGATGGTATACTGGCGATGTGGGGTGTTTGCACCAGCTTGTGAATGGGGCGATAATTCTTTCGCTACTTTTGCTGCGCTAAAGTGCTGTTAACTCGGCCGATGAGTCCTTGAGAATATGCCCCAGAGTGTTTGTGTGCATTTTTGTCTGTGTATATGCAAACATCCCTGGTGAAATCCAACGGACATCTTACAAAACCCGACTGAAAGCATCTGTACCCAACTATTTATCAGAAAATACATTTATGAAGGGGGGTGTAGCACCGCAAACACCCCCCATGAAGCTACGCTCCTGTTGAGGTCAAAGAGAATTGGAGAGTGTTTTGTAAATTTTGGAGGCAATGTGGCCTACACGAAGCCAAGAGGTCAAACGAGCAGGAAGTATTGGATGTTCAGCTCATCTGAGCTTAGACCATTTTGCTTTTATTTTCAGGAAACTATAAAAGTCTAAGTTGGAGAGATCGTGCAGTTGTGCTAAACGTGAGAAAGGCAAAGGACTACTGTTATCATCAAATAAGTCTCTAATTTGTGTAATGCCCTTGGAAGCACATGTATAGGGAATGTACCCTGCAACATCACCCAATACTTTAGGATTGTAGCATAATGAGGCTAGCATAGTGGATTAGCATTTTAAATAGCGTTTTCATGTTGCCTGGAAAGAACACACAAAAACGCTCGCTTCTCAGGTTCAGTGATCGTGCCCAAATATTTCCAAACTCTTTATAAAATGAATGGCTTTTTTAAACCAATTTTCTATGTGTGCCATGTCCTGAGATTTAGGGTTCACTAGGTCTATTTTCATTGCTTTAGTTAGGACCCATGGTATCCTCACCTCAACACTACCCACTACTCAAAATATTTGGTGGCTGACACTTTCATGTCCAAGATCCTACCTTCTGTTTTTCCTCAAACTCTATCTAGTAGGATAGATGAAGGGGCATATTTACAAGTAAGTGGCGGAACGCGGGTTAGCTCCAAAATTGCTAATGCCGCGCTCCGTCACTTTAGAAAAGCAGGGATGCGTCGTATTTACAATAATACGGCACTTCCCTGCGTTTCTCCCTGTGCTGGCGCTTAATTCAGCTGCCTAGCGCCAAAGCAAGCACCCTTGCACCATAGTGCAAGGGTGCCTGCAGTGAGGGAATAATTGTTTATGTGCAGGAAGGTGTCCCTTCCTGCACATAAACAATCCAGAATGGCGATTTGCAACTCCTATCTGTGCTGCATTGTGCAGCACACATAGAAGTTGCAAATCGTCATTTTTTCAATGATTGTTTATGTGAAGGAAGGGACACCTTCTGGCACATAAACAATCATTCATGGCAATTTGCTGTTTCTATGTGTGCTGCACAATGCAGCACACATAGAAACAGCAAAAACTAGGAGAAATAAAGCATTTCTCCTCGTTTTGCCATGTTAAGACCAGGTTTTCCCTGGTCTTAATTTTGGTGCTGCCTCCTATTTACGCCACCCTTGTAAATAGGGGGCAGTGTAACACCCACCACAACAGCCATTGCCCATCCCTTTCACGCTAAGTATAGAGTGAAAGGGTGCCTTATATACAAGGCGGCATTAAGCCACGTTAAGTGGTTTAACGCCGCCTTGTAAATGAGGCGAAGCCCCTATCTCCACAGGTACGTCGCAAAAAGTGACGTTGCTTTGTCGATATATAGACCCCGAAGTTTCTTAGGGGGTCTGAAAACACACCTTTACATAGATAAAGGCCAGACCGCATTGACTTCAACTGATATGTCTGAGCCCAAAGCAGGTTTTATCTACCCTAATTCAACAACAGCTGGTACAAAGGTGTAGCCCTCTTGCTCAATAAATCCTGATCGTGCATCTGTTTACAGCCACCTGTGTAGAACTCATTAACATTAATGTGTGCCACTCTCCCACTTAAGAGTGTCCAGATGTATCTGTTTGCAAATTAAATACAAACCTGGTCCTGAAAACAAATGAGCCGATCTTACCAATAATATAATCCACTATGCCCAAAATATCTTTCCTGATGGCTTTAATATATTAATATTTACTATAACAGGAGATCAAAGCACATTACCACATACTTAAATAAAACTGCCTTCTATATAAATTGACCCAATCTGATTGTTTTCAAAGCTTATGAAAGGAAATTCAGTCAATCAGTTATTGATCTCATCGCTCGTATTGTAACCATGTGGGTCTATGGCCACTCATAGGGTAGGAAAACATTTAGAAGACATTCTAATATATGGTACTGGAGTGCTTAGTGGGTTCAGACAGGGCTGTCAAGTCCACTCAGTCCTTGATAGGTGGCCGGGGCAGGAATTTCCTTGTCACAGTGATGTGGTTGATCCACTTCAGGCAGGGCTGGCTTTAGGGTGGTGCGACCATTGCAGCAGCACTTGGCACTGAGCTTGCGGGCGCTGTGTTTAGAAATAACTTAAGGGTTTACAAGCAACCGATGCAGAGTTCCTCAGGTGTCCAACAGTTTCCAGGCAACGATAAAAATATCAAGATAACTCTAGTGATTAATGTTCCTGATAGAGAGAGATCAAGTTTTTTACTAGTGGTAGATGAGCACATCATAAAGTAGCACAGAGGGTTAATATGCCTGCAAAGAATATGTACAATGCCTCTCACAGAACTGTATTTTAGGTGGATAACTCGGTGGGTTACTGCTTTTGTCACAGAGATCCTTTTGTTACTTTCATCTTATAAGTTACAATCCTAATATAGCAAATTGATTTATGAAGAGTCATCAAAGAGTATGGAATGGGATTTTATGTGTTTTGCCCCGTCTTTCAATATATAATCCTAATGTTGCTGACAAGGGTTCAGTTCGGTAGAAATACATTCTCATTAGTAAAGCCAACCCTAACCAGTGCTTTAAAACAAATGAAATGAATGTGAAAGAGGAGCTATGGAGACA
Source organism: Calotriton arnoldi (assembly GCA_963921515.1). Classification (NCBI taxonomy): domain Eukaryota; kingdom Metazoa; phylum Chordata; class Amphibia; order Caudata; family Salamandridae; genus Calotriton; species Calotriton arnoldi. Next base: position 176,971 of record CAWUFW010015165.1, on the reverse strand, counting down.
TGAGGCGCACAGGTGGAGGGTGGTAGTGAGGGAATCAGTGGAGAAGGAGGTCACTGGGGGACACACAAAACAAATTGTTCCACCGGGAGCCATCAGCGCTAAAGCCAGCCCTGACTCCAGATCACAGATTAGTCAAACAGTTTACATTTTGAGCCAATTGAGTTATGGCAGGATTTCCAGCTTCTTGCATAACTATTGTTGCAGTAGCTGGAAAGGAACATTATAACTGTGTATCAGAATCGGGCCAGCCATTTGCAAATCAGCCTTAGCAGTGCTTCATTAGAAACAGTCAAGCTGAACAACTAGGGCAAATGCCCTCTGAATGTGATCACTTGCAATGCTAGGCCAGATTTGGTGTGGTTGAGACTCATCAGCGAGGTGCAGCCAGAGTCCATATTGCACAGTGAGTAAAGAGCTCGCTCACATTCGAGCATACCCACACAATTCAGAGAGAAATAACATTAATTGCATTATTCCAGCAATCACTTTTTATTCTTTCTAACTATAATGAGTACACCCCTATGTGAGTACCGTAGCTTGCTGTGCCTGGTGACTCAAGTTGCACCTCAAGTTGCACCCCATTAATGAATTGCTTGAATATCAAAAAAAAGGGGAAGTGGCAGAGCGAGCAAGTAAACAATGGACTGGAATGCTGCCAAGAGTAATTGCCAGTGGAATTTATTCAAGTATTCAATCTATCACTTTTTGTTCTTCTCAGCAAGAAGAAAAGAGAAGGCACACTTTGAAATGCTCTTCTCATGCCCTTCACAATGCTCAAAAACCAAAAAATGTAAATCCCTCATTTAACACAATGAAGTTCAATATTTTCACAACCAGACCACCCTTTCTTAACTTACTCCACAGTCCTTTGTTCTATAATTAAACACTCAGCAAATATGCAGCCATACTTTCAACAATCTCGCAAATAAAGATTTGCTCAGCTCACACCAAGGAAATCATCATTTTATTAAACACTAGGGGGCAGATTTACAAGCCCCTTGCGCCACTTTTGCGTCACTTTTAACATGGGAAAAGTGACGCAAAAGTGGCGCAAGGGGCTTGTAAATCTGCCCCTTGGATGTGGAAATTATAAAGCAAAGTTTACATTATGGGGGTATTCTGAAGGCGGTCTAGGAGGTGAAGAGAGTACTGGGACAAAAGAAGGATGTGGTTGAGGTAGATTAAGAAACAAAGAACTCTGAGGAATGACACCACCACCAGAGAAGATTGCTGAAGCACCATAGGATGGAGGAGAGGCTGAAGGTAAGGCAGCAGAATTGCTAAAACTTCCAGTTATATTGCAACTCGAACTGCAGGTGGGAACCGTAGATTGTAATTGAAAAATAGGCGTCTTTGAGATCCAGACACACAGGGGCATATTAGCAAGACCGGCGATAAAATTATCGCCGTTTTAGCGGCAGGAAACTGCCGCTAAAACGGCGATAATGGGCTTGCTAATATGCGTTATAGAATTCCAATAGAAGCCCAGGTTAGATGTGCAGAACATCTAACCTGGGCTTCTATTGGAATTCCATAACGCATATTAGCAAGCCCATTATCGCCGTTTTAGCGGCAGTTTCCTGCCGCTAAAACGGCGATAATTTTATCTCCGGTCTTGCTAATATGCCCCACAATCCAATGATTGGTGAGAAGGGTGTTCCTCAAAACATGGATTCCCTCTATATTAAAATGCTTATAGGTGACCCATCTTTTGAAGGACTTGAGATTAATGATGGGACACAAACCCATGAGTTTTTTCCACTTCAAGAAGATCGAGGCCACAAAGCTGCAAATGGAAGCTGCGGGTAAGATTACCCCTTTCTTGATGTGTTCCGCCACTCCTTTATCTACCATGGTGTTTTTGTTGTTTAACTGAAGAAGCTCTGGTTAGCTGGAGGGTTGAAGGCTCCAGAGGAGAATTGACTACATCCAAAGAGAGCAAACGTGGGCTGGAGCTCATCTGCCGTCAGCACGCCCTTGTCTGTCGCTGGCTCCACCCTAAACATTTCTTTTATATCCCATGGAACAAATGTCCTGGGCTTTGTTTAAGGTCATAAGGTAGAAACTTATTTGGAGAGTTCCTTCAAAAAATGGTCCACAAAGAGGAGGCCACTAGTAGAATGAAGTTGACATGGGGGAGTTAATACGGAGGCCTTACTGGTAATCCAGAAAACAATGGATTTGCGGTGCTCTAAAGTAATGCTAAATTTGGCTTCAACTGAACGGCAGAGAGATCTTTGAGCCCAGTCCCATAGAAACAGGAGATTGTGGGGCTCATGAGAGGAAGAGGCCAGTCTTAGGGGATGAAGAAGGCAAACTAGAAGGCCTCCCAGAATGATGAGGTGCCCCCGGCACCACTTTAAAGCAGATCAATGCCTTTCCGTGAATGCTTTCCAGATCCCAGCATGGAGAAAAACAAATTTGCCTCATTCTCAAGGGTGAGGTTAGTTTTACCCCAAAGCGCAGGCCTCAGATATTCTCCCTTGAGATTAAACCTAGGGGCCTTTTCTTAAGGATGGGTGAGCCAGTAGCCTGCAAACTGTGCCACACAATGGGTGGGTGAACACTCCCTTAAGTTTTGGATACTGGATATTGATTGGGTCAAAAATAGGATCCCCACCCAAATTTAAGAAACTGAAGACTGAAATAGGAAGGGGAGCTTTGACAGAGCTACAACTGGAGACAGACAGAAGTAATTTTTCATCTGAAGAGGAAAGGGTGTCCACCTCCTTGCTGGTCATCTGGGGGGGAGAGTTGTGTCCCTCATAATCAAGATTAGTATGCATATGCCTGTCATATGAGTACAAGAGGGTTGGTAACCTTCAGGATTAGAAGGGTGCCATTCACGAGGTTCATCAGCACCATCATTGTGGGAGCACGTAGGCCTAGGAGGGGGAGTGGGCAACAGTCATGCCTCCTTATGAGAAAAGTAGGGGCTGGAACCAAGTGATACCTGGCTGAAGAGCCATAACAAGGGGGAAACTGGTCTTAGGTTGCTTTTGTTCCGGTTCACGGAGGACCTGACCTGGCAGTTCCAGCAGGACTGTTCCCATGAGGAACAGGGTCAAGACTGATTTGCATATGGCTGGGTCCAAACTGAGGTGGAATGGTGGGTGAAAAATAATGGATTCAAGTGCAGCACTGAACGATTGCCAATGGCTGAGATTAATTCAAGCAGTCCATCCCTCACCTTGTTCTTTTTGATTATGATGCCCTAAGTGCGTCGGGTATGCCCAGACGTTGGTCCCGGGCCCACTGTGCCACTGGAACCAAGCTATACCCGGCTGAAGAGCCCAGAACAAGGGTGAAACCAGTCCTGGGTTGTTTGTGTTATGGTTCAGGGAGGACTTGGCCTGGCAGTTCAGGCTGGACTGTTCCCACGAGGAACAGGGTCAAGACTGATTTGCATATGGCTGGATCCAAACTGAGGTGGCACGGTGGGCGAAAAATTATCGATTGGAATGCAGACCGAGCGATTGTCAGTGGCTTAGATCAATTCAAGCATTATATCCATCACCTTGCTGTTTTTGCATCCTTATGAGAGATGGTAGAATACAGGAGGCAGCATGCCACTACAGGGCAGACTCAAAGAAGTATTCCAAATGGCGGTTGGAATCCACAACAATTTTCCGAATTTGGTCTCTTGAGAGATAGAGTAGGGGTGGGCCTTGCCAAAGCTGTCGTCAGAGTTAAACATATTATATAATTAATAGTGGTCTTCTATCAAACACGGTAAGACCAGAATTAATTTTGATGGTATGGAAAGAAGTGTCAACACACTGCACAGATGGTAGGTTGGTTGCCCTACTTTTCAAGGGCAGGTGAAAAAGACTGTTCCAAAATCGCTCTCTCTTTTCATATTGTACTTTTCCTTTTTTTAATTTATGGTTAAGGATACAGCTGCAGTGAATTGTAGCTGTGGTTATAAGAGATGTCAGCTGAAAAGTACTGTTGCTGCTCAAGCCTCAGATGCTGTTGGAGCATGATCAGCACCTAGACTGCTGATCATGTTAAGGATATAAAAAAATGTAGATGACTGACATGAGTTTGGTACGTGCTGCACTTAGGGCCTGAGAATACACGATGGGGTGCAACCTTGAGGGTGTAGAGGCCGGGTGCAAGAAAGAATTCAACGTGAGATGCCACATTGGATAGCACCGAAGAACATGCAGGACGGGAATGTGAAAATAGGCGTCCTGCAAGTCCAACGCTACCATCCAGTCTCCTGGGTTGAGGGCAGACAAGACCTGAGCCAGAGTGAGCATCTTGAACTTTTCCTTTTTGAGGAAGTAGTTGAGGGCTCATAGATCTAAGATAGTCCTTTTTTGGGACCAGGAAGTAGCTGGAATAGCAACCACAGCCTACTTCTGGTGCCGGAACCCTCTCTGTGGCTCCATTGGCCAAGAAAGCCCTGACTTCCTCCTAAAGCAAGGTCAGGTGGTCCTCCATCAGCCGGTGATAAGTTGGAGGCATGGACAGAGGGGTAGTCTCAAAAGGTAGGGAGCAGCCCTTCCGGACTATCTGAAGAACCCACTTGTCTGATGTGATGGTTTGCCAGTTGTGGAGGTGATGGCTGATCCTGCCAGCAACCTGAAGGGCCGGACTAGGAAGGTTTAGAGGCTGCTGGAGGGAGTGGACTGATTGGACCTCTGGCCACCTGATCCACAGGGTTGAAAGGAGCCGCGGCCACGCAGAAGTTGCTGAACTTGTGCAGTCTTGTGGCTGGGATAGAGCTGGCACGGCTGAAAGCCTCTTTGTGGCCACAAAAGGGACGAAAACCTGACGGGGGACAGGTGGTCACCGAGAGGCCCAAAGAGTCCTTAAAGCGTTCTAGGGCAATGTCTGCCTGGTCTCCGAAGAGATGCGTGCAATCGAAGGGCATGTCCATAAGGGAAGCCTGGACATCCATGGAAAAGCCAGAAGTCCTCAGCCAGGTGTGGCTTCAAATAGCCACCATTGATGACATTGCTCTGCCCAGTGAGCCTGTGGTGTCAAGCCCACGACAAATGGTGAACTGGGCTGCATCTCACCCGTCCGACACTGCTTGGGAGAGAAAGTCACGGGTCTCCTCCGGAACCTGTGGCAGCACCTGTGCAACCGTTTACCACAAAAAGTGGGCGTAACGGGCCAAGAGGCATGCAGAGTTCACTGACCGCAATGCAAGGCTGGAGGAAGAACAAATCTTCTTGCCCCAACTATCCACCCCTTAGATCCCATGTCCGGGGATGCGGAAGGGAACACGCCCTGTGACCACCAAGCTCTCGGGGGTAGGGTGATTGGTGAGGAATTTCGGGTCACGTGGTGCAAGGCGATGGCGGCAGGTGATGATCCTATTCACTGGAGCCCCTGTGCTAGGCTTGAAACAGTTGCTTAGAAGGACATCAGCTAAGGCCTCGTTGAAAGGCAGAAGGGGTTTTGAGGAAGAGACACGGCTGCAGGACCTCCATCAAGATGTTCGTCTTAATGTCCACCGAAGGAAGCTGTAGGTCCAGGACCTCATCTGCCCTCCTCACCACCATAGCGTATGAAGCTCTCTCCTCCGTAGCCTTGGTAGGGGGAGAACACAGGCCATAATCCGGGGAGGTATACAGTCCACTGGCCTCACCCAGTTCCTCATACCAGTCCATGTCGTGCTCAGGCTGGTCTTGTAAAGGGTCTAGTGACCCGTTCCAATACTCCATTCCTAGTCCCTCAAAATAAGGCTGAGGAAAAAACCTAGGACCCGAGGGTGCTGTCAATGCTGCAATCAGAGTCAAAAGGCGCCGATCTGGCTCCGGGTCATCAGGGATAAGGATGGGACTGGCACCGCTGGGGGCGCCGGCAGCGTCTGGAGCCTTGGTGCGGGGGCAGGCACCGGGGAAGGTCGCAGGGGTATGACCGGCACCTGTCCAAATGCACCACTGGATCCATTGGGGGCCATCAGCGCTGGGGCCAGAGCCGCCGGCACAGAGTCTGATGGAGTCCCTACTGAGCCTCCGGGGCCTGAGGGCGCTGGGAGGGTCAGGTCACCCAAATATGAGGCACATGGCATCATAGAAATCTTTAAGTTGGGTAGGGATCACTCCAGCTCCTGGAAATGCAGGGACACAGAGCCAACCCAGGCGAAGGTTCCGCAGAACGAGGCCTAGAGCGTCGAGGCTCTTCTGTTGCATCGGCAGACGGACGGGAAGAAGAGGAAGCACGCTTCGACTTCTTGTGTTTCTTATGCCTCTCACCTGACCGACTCAACGACTTTGAGCAGGGGGGATGAAGCCTTAGGACTCCCGGAGCAGTGCCCGGGCCTTCCTCTCGACTTGGACAGAGAACGAGACCTCCGGGGCAAGTGACGTGGAGTCGAATGCCAGGCCACAAGCAGCTTTAGTGACCACTCCCTCAAAGCCTTCGGAGTCATGGCCCGGGAGTCGGAGCGCAACATCGAGTCATGGTTGTGCTCCAGGCAACAGTGACAAATTAAGTGTGGATACATCACCGACATGGCATGGTGGCAGATGCCACACAGTTTGAATCCAGAAGTCTTCTTCAATGTTGAGGGAAAACCTCACACCAAAAATAATCGACAAAACGTCTAAAGAAGCCTGTAAAACGTGACAGAGGGTAGCTCTCTTCACAGGCATGCACTAGCTGGCGCAGAAAGAAAAGAACTGACGTCAGTGCGCCGAGGTGGTGCCTATATAGGTGACGCAGATGGCACTTCTGGCGTGGATGCAGCCGACATCACATCGAGCCAATCGAAGCCACCTACAGGCGCGCAAGGGTATTGCTCAAGCAAAAGTGTTCGGATCCAGCCTGATGCCTGGGATATTCTAAGGTAAGGAATCTGCGGCTAGATGTCTCTATCAGATTATAGACTTCATAATTCATGTGGTTGGAGTATGGATTCTGTCTGAGACCAACAGCAGGAGTCTCTTCTTTCCGAAGTATGGAAGTTGATTTTTTCAGTATTTATTATATTCCACATTTTAACTGCAAAGAACTTGCCTGACAGGTCATCCTCCGCTTATGATCAGTGACTATGTGAATACCTTGATTATACAACTTTGAATAAACATTAATTAAAGGAGGCGGATATATCAAGAAAATATTTCATCCTGGAACATAAACTAATGGCTAGCTGCTTCATAAATGTTGTTAGTTCTGCTCTCCATCACCTTCTCTCTTCTTCTTTGCACATGTTTTCTTTGATTCTATTTTTCACGGCCTGTTGCTAGAAAGCATAATTTTTACTATCTCTCCAGAGACCAGATCGGTCTTTAAATGGACCCTCCACTATGCCAGAGGCTTGTCTTTGATTTAGGTGAGCACAGGTACAGATACGTTTATATTTCTGCTGTGTAACTGCGAAGTCCTTTACTGGTCCCATGATTTTATTTCTGCACATGCAAGGCAGGAAGAAATACAGACTGATGGGCAATATACCATTCCAGCTAATGCGCAGTTGAGAATCTGTATTAAAACATAATATTAAAAACGCAGACAAGCAATAGTGCGTCATTACAAACCAAACTGCCTTAAGAAGGTGTAAAGAGACAAGAGAGATGTGTAGAAATGGCAAGAGAAAGAGATGGATTTAGAAAGTGAGGTCCTGGTGAAAATATATAGCACAATGTATCTACAGCCAAGAGATTTCAGTAGCTTTCTTAAAAAAGACACCGGTTACATGAACCACTTTTTATACGTTATGTCCACTTTTCTTTCTCTGTTTTTTCTCCGTTTTTAAGGGAAGGGTGATCATCTGTGTCAATGCATTGGAAGAAACAGTTACTTATCAGTAATTTTGGTTTTGTAGTTTGCCACTCTACTATATCCATATGCTTTGCGCAATCCCTCTATCTAGTGGTTGGGTCTGGAAGTGTCATTCTTTTCCTCAAAACTTTTGTTAGCTTGTGGGTGGGAGTCGAAATAGGTGGAGCCCCTATATGACGCTGCTCGAAATCACACAAAGAACATGTACTCCCCCAACATTTTTTAAGCTACAAAACCATAATTACAGGTAAGAAACTGGTTTCTTTTTCAGCATGAAATCGCTTTCTAGATTCACATGCTTTGCACAGACTATGTAGCGGTATTACCTGCCTTGTGGTTGTGGTCAGGAAAGGGAGTGGAAGCAAAAATATCCTTCAGCACATCCTGACCCACTTCCACCTCTTTGCATGGGTTACAATTCAAACAGTAATGTTTTGTGAAAATATGCTGGAATGCCCATGTGGCTGCCTTACCTATTTCCTGTATGGAGACATTGGCCATCAAGGTCATCGTAGCCCCGTTCTTCCTAGTAAAGTGTGCTCTTGGTTTGGTAAGCAAAGGTTTGCTTGCTAGAGCTTCCGTTCCCAGAGCTTGCGTTGAAGCCCTACAAAAAACTGTTGGGTTTTGTTGATGTTGTGTGTCACTTGCATGTAATACATGGCTGCCCTTCTGACATCCAGTGTGTCCAGGCCCCTTTCTGCTGGGTTTGCAGGTTTTTGAAAGAAGGCTGGTATGGTAATAGTCTGGTTTATGTGAAAAGGTGAGCTAACCTTGGTAGGAATTTTGGAAGTGTTCTCTTTTTTTTTTTTTTTTTTATTGATTTTTGAAAGTGTTCTCAATATACCCTTATCCTCGAGTATGGACATGGATAGTTCCTGTACTGTCAGTGCTTGTATGTCACTGGCTCTCCTCAGTTATCTGATTTCTACTGTGAACACTGTTTTCAATGCATTGGTTCAATAGATGCTTTCATCAAGCCTGCCAACACTAGGCTTAACTTAAATTTCACTGCAGATGAGATAACTCCCTCGCAGGAAAAAGCCTTCCATGAACCTTTTGATCAGTGGAAGTGAGGAAACGTTATGTGTGCGTAGCCCTTTCAAGTAAGCCGCAATGGCTGAGAAGAGCACCCTTTGTGATGCATATTAAAGTTTAGACTTTGTAAGATGTGCCAGGTATCGAAGTATTAGTGTCCTGATGGAGCATGTGTTGCATCTTCTTGCATTGGCACCAAGTTATGTACCTCTTCCACTTAAAGGCACCTTCTGTTGTCCAGCATCCTTACCTTCCTGATGATACATAATGTAGTCTTTGGCAGATGTAGGTATGCAAATTCGCTATTTCAGAACCATGCTAACAACTCTATTTTCCCCTGGTTTGGGTGGAATAACTTCCCTTGTTGCATGGTTAAGTTTTCCCTGTGCAGTTGAATTTTTGACAGACTGCTGCTTCAATAGTTGGAGTAGGTGTGATAACCATGGCTGTGGAGACCACCTTGGAGCTATGAGAATCATTGTCATGTTGGAGATCCTAAACATCTCTAGGACAGTTTGAATCAACAGTATTGGTGAAAAAGCAAATGCAAAGATCCCATAACAACTTATTGACAGGGGATTCCCTTGAGACTGGAGATGGTAGTACTTGGACACAAAGCACTGGCATTTTATGTTTTCTGTATTGCGAAGAGATCCACGCCTGCTGTTCTCCATAGATTGAAAAGTGTGTCCACTAGTGACTGCTTCACCTACCAGTTGTGTGTGCAGCTTGTTTGCCTACTTAGACCATTTGCTTGGATGTTCTCCACCTCTGGGACATGACTTTCCAGCTATGAGATGTTCTCTATTATAGTCCACTTCCAAATGTTCTAGACGAACTGTGACTGTGAGTATAATACTGTCCCCCCCACCCCGTTTGTTGATGTAGAACATAACTGTTGTGTTGTCCGTTAGTATTTGCACAGGCTTCCCTCTGACCTCGCTCTGGAAGGCCTTTAGTACAAGGAAGATTGTCTGGTAGTGCCCTTCTTGGACCACAGAGCTCCCCAACCTACCAGTAAAGCATCCATGGTGATGATGGTTTGTGGTAAGGGTGTCTTTAAGCTTCTCCCCTTGAGCATATTCCTTACACTCTACCACCTCAGTCCCTTGTTGACCTTGTCCATAACACCACTAGATCATCCTAAGTGCCTGACCCCTGAGCCCATTGGTTGTGTAATCACTCCTGAACCGTCCTCACATGAAGTCTTGGCTGGGAATGAGGTGAATACAGGAAGCCATCATCCATAAGAATTTCATTACTGTACTCACTGTCAGAGACTGTGATGTCTGGTAGAAGCGAACTTGCGCCATAATAACTGAACTCTCAATGTAGTCGGGTACGCCATTTCCAATTGTGTGTCGGGGTCTGCTTCTAAGAAAGTTTTCTGTTCTATGGACTGGGAGATGATTTCTCCCAGTTCACCGTGAATCCCAGTGTGTGTAGAAATGATACCACTCTTGTCATGTTTTCTTGGCAGCCCTCAGAGATATTTGCCTTGACTGGCCTATCGTCCAAGTAGGGGTAGACATGTATGCTCTGCCTTCCAAATGGTAGGATCTGAATTGCTAATCGTATCCCTCCATTACAAATCTTAGGTTCTTCTTGTGTGCTACGAGAATGGGTATGTGGAAGCGTCTTTGGTATTTACCGTTGCTAGGAAGTCCCCCTCGGCTAGCGAAGGTATTACATCCTGTAATGTTGTAATTTGAAATTTCTGTGTCTTTATGTACCTGTTTACAAAATGCAGGTCTATGGCAGGCCACATTGTGAAGGATCTGCCATTGGTCCTTCCTGTAATGTTGATGTTTTGGTGGTTTTTGTATGAAGTCTATACAGTAACCATGGCAAACAATATTTACAACCCACTTGTCTGCAGGAATTGGCTTCTCAGTTTTTGAGGAATTCCTTTATTCTACCTTCTACAGGAGTGTTTTGAGTAGAGGGAATAAAGTTAGAGACACTTAGAGGACCCAGCCATCATGCACTTAACATCTGCCTTCCCTATCCTCTATTCTCATGAAGGCTCCCATAATCTTTCAGGTATCATTTGCCTTCTTTATCTCCTTCAGCGCTTGGTCCATCCCAGGGTCAAAGAGCTGGTTTCCTGTGAGAGTCTTATTGATGATACTGGATTGCATATCAGGCTTAAAACCAGAGATGCACAGCCATGACCGTCTCCATGGCCAGCTGCCCACTTGCTGTGTCAGCAGTGTAGAAGGCTGTGGCATGAGTTGGCGAGGTTCTTTCCTCCCTCAATAATGCTTTTCACCCTCTTCTGGTACTCCTTCAGGAAGTGAGACATGAGGTCCTCCATATCCTCCCAGTTTTGGTGGGCATGTTGATTCAATAGTTTTGGAATTACCAATTCTCCATTATGTGGCTGCAGCCCTCCATTTTCCTTTCTACTGCCTCCATTCTTTTAATTTCCTTATCCGGTAGGGGCCACCATGGACACTAGGGACATGGCTCTCTTCCTCGCTGTGGAGTCAGTTAGGGAGTCTGACTCTACATGGCCTTGAATATATTTGAGGTCTTGTGTTGAAGCCCTATATTTCTTCTCTGTGCATGGTGTGACCGCTTTTGACATCGCCGTTTAGACAAGACCTCTCTACACTGCTTAACAATATTGGGGACCTACATGGTCCCTCTTGTAGGCTAGAGTTAGAAAAGGAGGAAGCATGCTTCTTCCTCAAAACACTAACTCCATTTTCATGCGGAAGACTGCCACCGCCTTCTTCACAGCTGTGTGGTATGTGGATCTGTTGTCTGGAGGGGAAGGCATCGAAGTATAGGATTCCTTCTCCTTCGGAGGTGAGTCTGCCTCGACGTCTTCCCACAGCATCTCCTCCTGTGGTTCATCTACTCCCAAGTCTTCAGGTTGACTTCAAAAATACATTCATAATCTTCCCCCAGATCTGTGTCCTGTCTTTCTTTGAGTGTTTCTTCCTGTTGTGTCAGTACAATGTCCTGTGTGGGTCTCCTAATGCCTATCAATCTTTCTTCCTTTAAAGGTGTCATGGCTTCCTCGAAGGCTGCCTTCTTTTTCATCAAGTTCTCCATCTCGACCTCCAAGGACCTCCTCTTTCTCTTAACGTCACCAACATCATATCTTAGGTTTCCCATAAACTGTTTCCTTCAAGGCCGCCCATCAATTCTTCCCTCTGTACGCTCGATCATCCTCAGAAGTTGAGGTAAAGCCTTTTGGCATATCCTTACCAGTGAGTTTTTCTTTCCCGGTAGGATAGGAAGTTCCTTGCTCTCCTTCAACTTTGTGTCTCTTCAGTGTTGAAGGCATAGCTTTTAGTGGTTCTAGGTTGTGGCTTGTAGTACCAAGCTTCTGTGTCTTGGGTGTGTGTCTGACTGTCTTCTCCCTCGACAAATTAGGTGTTTCACGGGCATGTGGCACGGTGGGCTTAAGGTCTCAATGGTGTGTCTTTTTAACCACGTACACCCCGTCCGTGTTCGATGTCTTGGTGTTCCCCGAGCTTCTTGTGCCTCAACCTCATCCGATAAGGCCGCCATGTCTGTACTTTCCCAATGTGCTCAAAGGATCTTGTCTCTGTGAACCAGGGTCTTTGGTTTATAATAAAAGCACAAGACATAATCCTCGGACCTATGGTCTATAGGGCAGACAGAACATACAGACTGGGTGCTCATCATTAAGGGTGAACCTTGGGTGACAGTGTGGGCAAAACTTAAAGAGTGTGCTCATACTCTAAAATGGCGTTGAGGAGCTGCAGGGACCCCACTTTGACCAAAAAGCAGTCTCCGAATGTCGACCCCTCCAGACAAACCCCCCAAAAGCCTCTCTTCAACATTTAGTGCCTTTCTTAGTTACCTCGACTGCTTTTCTTCTTTGAGGATTTCTCGATAAATTGTGTAGAAAAAAAGTCGGGAGCTCTCCGATGCACCTCTGTACCCAACGGCGGGTAAAAAACAGAATCTAAGATGGTGGGCACGCACATAGGCATTGTGGTCATATAGGGGCTCTGCCTATGTCGACTCCCACCCACTAGCAAACAAACATTTTGAGGGGGGAAAAAAGACACTTCTGGACCCTACAACTAGATGGCGGGATTGCACAGAGCATGTGAATCTAGAAGTGTTTTCATGCTGCAAAAACAGCTGTTAGGTCTGTTAATATGCTGTTGACACTTTTATTTGGGTTTGGATTGGAAAATCCATTTTACAATCTGCTTACACTGCCAGTATGTGTAATGAATGGGGCTGACTAATTCAGTTATTACTGATGATGTCCATGTCTGAGAACTCTCATAATAATGACCTTCCTTAAAAGGTCCGATCACAAAGGTAAGTAATTTTTGCCAAGCATCTCAATACTTAGACCATCGTAGAACAATTCATAAATTGATAGTAATGGGCTCTGATTATATCTCATGCGTTGTTATCTACTGCTTAGGCTCCAAATATTGCCTACAATAAAACAGCAGAGCCAAAAGTCACAAATTTGTTTACCAGGGCTGGGCTCTTGGAAACTGAGTAATAACTTCCAAAAAATGTTTTCAGCATATCCACATGAAATATGTATAATAACAATATCTGGGGTGGCGAAGTGAGCTAAAGAATGATGATGGACTCAACCCAGATCTAATAATGACTGGGGGTGAGTGTCTGAAAAGTTTCAGCGCTCCGTCTATCGTCTTCTTGTGCTTGCTTTGTTCGCCCTAAGCTGGCAGGGTATGCCCAGATGTGGGTCCCTTGCTCACTTTGCCACTGGATTCAAGCTAGCCTGGCTGATGAGGGGTGTTACCCCGAATCCGGTCCCAGGATGCCTGTTTCCGGTCCAGGGAAGACCTGGTTTGGCAGATCGGGCTGGACTGTTCCCATGAGGAACAGGGTCAAGACTGATGTGCATATGGCTGGGTCTGAACTGGGGTGGCGAAGTGAGCTAAAGAACGATGATGGACTCAAACCAGATCTAATAGTGAGTGGGGGCAGTGGTTAATTTGTAAAAACATAAGTGCCGGGGATCTCGTCAGGAGTCAGCTTGCAACAGCCCATTCCTCCTGTTAGCACCGCCTAAAACAGAACCAACTACTAACCATGAAAGTGGGGAGGGGATGTGGTATAATGACCAGAGCTGCCGACTTCGGAGCTGGGGAACCAGGTTCGAGTCTGGGCGTCGACTCAACATGCTGTTATTCACGGCAAATCACTTAACCTCCCTGTGCCTTCCAAAAATGAACGTGTCCTTAACTGCTGCTCATGAAAAGCACTGGTGTTGATAATTAAGTGCCGGTGCTGAGCATCAGAAACCACCGGCTAAAATTAAGCAGTGAGTGGGGGCGAGTGTCTGAAAAGTTTCAGCGCTCCGTCCATCGTCTCCTTGTGTTCGCTAAGAACAATATCAACATCAGTGTAGATTATTTGCATATTTGTTATACATTCTGAAAACCTGACAGAGTTTTGCTATGTGATGGCTTTACAAGCTCCCTTGCAAATTCAAGAGTGACGTAAATCAAGCAGGGTGATGATGTACATACTTGTCCATATTAAACACTCCACAAGATGCCTTTGTTCACACAGCGATTCCTATTACAAATATTAGACACAACAGATCATTGTAAAAAGCAGACAAATGTGCGTTTTTTAGTTCCATATGCAAGAGTGAGAGAAGAGGAATATTGGCTTTTGGATAGCAAGCTCAGGAAGAAATCACATCCACCACACAGATGGCTGAGGTAATAGTTTATTTCAGTTGGCTGGTCACGGAAAATTTAAAATAAAATCATCTCTGTACAGAAAAAACTGGCAAAGATTTCTCTCTGTCGCATCCCAGAAAACGAAACAAATAAAATACCAATTTGAACAACGATTTTAAAATATAGCCAGAAAAAATAATCCATCCCAGGTAATCAGTGAATTACTATAGAGTCTTTAACACACAGCTCAGTACGACGGGTGAAGTTTTGATGTAATGGATGAAACTTCTAATAAAGTATGCCACTGTTTCACATGGCACAAAATATTATGCCTTCAGTTGATGCCAAATATTAAGGAGCAGTTTCCTCCAAAAGGAGATCCCTTTTCTCCGTAATGTGTAAAGAAATAAAAATCATGGAGGTCTGCGGTTTTCAAACTATGCAAATACATTTTTAAAACTATTCTGTGATTTGATCCATTAAACATAAAAATCAATGCTTACTAGGCCATTAGCGGGGCACTTCTGCAATGCAACATTACACCACCAAACACAGGAAGTGGTTTGCAAACAGACCAACAAAAACGATTATTCGACACAAATTTAAAGAGATGTGTTTTATTTTATTGTTCTACATGGTACCACTTCATTGCATTTTAGCAAGGGGAGAGAGAAGGATACCTGCTGCCAGATGACAACCTCTACAGCATTGATAGCAGAGTCTAATAAGATCATAGTTTTGTTTCAGCTGCAATTAAGTCCAAAAGCCTGTTTGAAGAGGAAGGAAGGTTTCAATCACTTCTTGACTTTCTTTAGGTCTTCTTCTGGGCACAAAGTGAGTGGCTAGAGGCTTTCAGAAGGAGAGCAGGTGCAAAGCCCTTTATTTTGCTTCGACACATTTTGTAGAAAGACATTCCTTCTAGAGAGAAACACACTTAAGTCATCAGGAATAGGGGAAGGCAAACAGGACCCTTTGCGCAGGGAAAAAGAAGGAAAAAGGAGTTTTTTTTAAAAAAAATCTGTCCCTGAGCTATTTAGTATACTGGTCAGTGCATTTTTGTTTCAGGTGGGAGTCGTTGGTATGATTAATTTGATTGTTCTCTCGAAAGACTCCATTCAGCCACTAGTTAGAAGAGTTAAAGAGATAACAGAGATTTGTACCATTCTGGCCAAATCTCCCAGATGTCATTCCATGCAAACTTCCAATCGGGTTATGTTGCTTAGGCGATCTCAGCAGAGAAAGCTTTCAGGGAAGTCTATTATAAAAAGGACAATAGCCATTTATTCAAAAACGAAGAACTTAACATTAACCTTTTCAAACAGTGAGGACCACACCTGCTTCATTATCACCCCACATAGAACGGAATGCACTAACAAACTCATGTGTCATGTTTTTTTCTAATATATTTTGGTGAGTAGCAATTTTGCCCTGGTTGTGACCTTTTCTAAAGGCTTTAGTGCCTTGGAATTTTGCCATTCTTTAGCCTCTTTTCCCATCATCTTAGTATACGCTCCTTAGGTCAATGTTGCCAGCCACGCTACTTGGGGCAAGTTATTGACCAAGCACGTCACATCAAAGTTGGCCAGACATTCAAAGACAACTGAAAGGCCCACTCTTTAAGCCAAGACCAGCCATGAAGTGTAAGGAAAAACTAGCAATGGTCCTCAGGGAGAGTCCATCATGCCCCTTATATTTATAACAATGGGCGCACCCTTTACACATTTTCAAACATTAGTGATGATACAGTGCATCCAGAGTGGGATTTACAACATTTAATGGGGTATTGGTTCATTATTATTGGACCAACATCTCAGCATAGGGCATAGTTTGTCTAAACCCAGGTTTCACAATTTATGCTAAAACTCCAATATTTGAGAAACTGCAACACTACTGCATCTGATATATTTGTAGCAAATTGTGGTCTGAGAAATACAAGACTGAGGCTTGGTCAGGAATTCAGAATCCATTGCACTGCATACAAACAGAATTGCAGGAAGCATGCAAGAGTCTACTGACGTGTATGAAGCAGGCCATACTGGGAACAAGTAAGACTGCATTGAAATAACTGGGCCAGTAATAAGTGGAATGACAGTTTCTATTGCTTTGACTGTATGCGAGGCAAGTGGTGGAGGATGAATGAGACCCCACAGAAGTGACTGACCTCTTGAGTTCAGTAATGTGGGGAATGAGGGAATTGTGTAAGTGCTGTGTTTCTGAATAAACGACATTGACTAAATGAAATGAGGTAAACAGAGCAGGACTGGGAACGCAAACCGGCCCTGGCAATTGAGTGAGACCGGCCGCGGGGGAGGGAGTGGGTCGTGGAAAGCATTGCAGTTGTTTTTGGTACAGGGGGCCAATGCCAATATTGCAGCACTGCTGCAAAACCGGCCCTCTATACCAAAAATGGCCCCCACTGGTCCAAAACAGGCCCCACCCTGCCGGCCCACCGGGAAAAACGCCCAGTGCCCACAACAGCCAGTCTGGCCCTGGAGGTAAAACATGATAAGAGCAGCTTTCCTGCTTGAATGACCAGTTGAGTGATCATATTGTCCCTTAATGACCATTTGTTTCTAGTTTTAGACAAACCCTACAAGGTGCTGTGTCTCCAAATCTGAACAAGAAAACTGTATGAACGCAGGGCATAGACTGCTTGGAATATTCTTTGTGATATCACTGGTATTTCTATCCCAATCTTCTTTACCCGGGCTTTGCATTTCATCAAAAGGCATATACAATCAAAAGATGAAAAATACCTGGTTACAACTTCTTTACCTTACTTTTCCACCATTAAATAAATGTTTTTTCAACAAAACAATGTCTTTGCAGGTTGATCAAGCAGCGGTCAAGCCTCCCAATGAAATTCTTGGGCACGCCATACTTCACCCCAGCCAATGGTCAATGTCTGGCTAACTTCCGGGTGTCAGTAGTCATTAGAATGTGATACACAGCTGATGGTCAGCTAATATCAGTTCACAGATGTCTTCTGCAATAAATTTCCAAACCCACATAGCTGTATGCAGTCTTCGGCCGAACATCCTGAACATCATGTTCTGAATTGCAGACATGGACCTAACCTTGCACTCGCCACTTATTTCTCAGGGCCTTGCAGTCCAGCATGTCCACAAACTCTAATCCTGGGAGTCCAGTTTTGAAACAGACCTTTGGAGGTCCCAAACTGAAAAGGGAGACCACCATGACAATGACCTCAACAAATAAAGACACACCGGACCATTAGCAGCAGAGGTTATTAGTTTGTTTCTCTTATAAGCCACAAGTGACTCCAAATTGGAAATCTCACACTTCCTGGGGCTCTTTTAGGTGGTGTTGGCTTGAGAAACTGAAACATGAATACCTTTCTGTCCGCTGGCTGCTGGGAAAGAAAAAAGAAAAATTATTCATAAGTCTTCCAAAGCAAAGATTATTCTTAACGTACAATATTAAAAATAACATTTTACTTAGAACTATGTCATGCCTGGAGATGTAAAGGCTAAAGAAACAAAGTATATGTTGCTTGGTTCTGCGTTGATAAGTCAAGCAATACATCCACAGTAAGTCGTCACCTCCTTTGGACACCACTGAATACAACTAAGTATGTGTGTGTATGTACACACACACACACACACACACACACACAACACCATCCCCCACCTTCCAATAAGAGTGTATTTCCTATTCTAAATATACATCTTCTTGAATATTGAGGCATTGCATGTAGAAGACCAAAGTAAATGCTTCTGAATTAAAACATCTGAAAAACACACATTTAAAAGTGGGAAACCTTCTGGGGGGTGTTCAAGTTATTACATAACAAAGATCTGCTACTTCTTTCATCCCTGGATCTCTCTTGACCATCTGTCCACTACCGAAGCATGGTAAATTTAAAAGGGTATTCAGGAAACCAAATGTTATTCTACGACACTTCATTTATTTATGAAGGCAACATAAAGATATGTCAATCTTTAGAAAAGCTCTGGCATATCTCCAGCGTGCAGCCATGTTGGAGGCCACGTTGGAAGACGGGCATTTTTACATAATCAGCCTAATCTGGCACTGGTATCTGTCAATTTCATGCAGGTTGTCGGTTGATAGCCAGCTCCTTTTGTTTCAGGTCTGTATTTGAAGGTGGAATGTCAAAACCAGGCTCTTTGGTTGGAAGAGGAGGTGGTTTGGTTTTCGGCGCTGGAATTTTCAGTGTCGAAGGTTTCGGATCCGAAGATTTAGTTTTCGGTGCAGAAGGGATAGTCACTATTACATGCTTGAATTTCGATGCTGAAGGTTTCAGATCAGTGCCCGAATGGGGCCGACTCGGTCCCGAGACGGAAGGCTTTGATGTATGTTTCGGTGCCGGGCCGGAGGGCGAGGCGTTCAAAACCTTTTCTCGGTGCCGACCTTGGCCCGATGGCAGAGGAGGGACCGGAGACTTTTTCTTTGGTAAATATTGGGGCAGGGGAGTGTCTGTACTCACTGTACGATGACCCGGTGTTACTTGCTGTTCTGTGTCGGAGTCGGTTTCGGACACGGAGATGTGTTCCTCCTCTTCGTCGGCTTCTTGTGCGTGGGATTCTTCACGGTCTAAATCTTCCCCGAAGATAGCCGGTGCGGAGCCGCTCAGTTGATGCATTTCGCGACGTTGAGCCCGACGGTCACGGAGGGTCTTCTTGGCTCGAAAAGATCGGCACGCATTGCAGTCCTGTTCGTTGTGTTCCGGGGATAGACACAAGTTGCACCCTTCGTGCAAATCGGTGCGCGGAAACTTAGTGCGACACCCGGGACAGAATTTGAATGGAGTCCATTCCATCGACTGCTAGCGGGCCTGATGCGGGTAGGCCCAATGGCCCTCCACGAATCTTCCGATCGAAGACCTTGAATGGAAACGATACGCGGAGAATGGAAAACGAGATCGAGAAACAATACCATTGAGGGTAGTGGATTGCGCACCGAGGGGAACCCGAGAAACAGTGTCGAACCAGAGCGCAGCAATTCACGTCCGAACCCGATGGCGGTAAAAAACGATCTAACAATGGAGTCGATGCCCATGCGCACTATCATTGAAAGGAGGAGTCACCTTCTCGTGACAGGAAAAGACTTCTTCGAAGAAAAACAAAGTGCAAACATCCGGACCCAACACTAGATGGCAGACTTATGCAAAGCATGTGATCTACAGCTCACATGCCTCGAACATGTCTATCAAGACAAGCAGTGCAGGTTAATTCTGGCAAAACGAAGCACCCCACTGTGATTGGCATAGAGTGTACACCTATTAACATATAAATAGAATCCTTTTGAATGCAGGAAGTGACTGAGACCCAAGACCAAATCGGGTAATATGCAGATCAGGCAAGCTGAATTTGAGGATTCACAGAAAGACTTAATTAAAGCAAGATTATTTTTGGCTCAGGGTCTAGTTAGAGAATACAAAAATATTTTCCAGAAGAGATTCTGCAGTCATACACAGGAGCATGAATAGAATTTCTGAGACAAAGCTCGGATTCATAAGGATATGGAGCAGTCAGTGAAAACTACATATGCATACCCAGCCTTTGAGTCCCTTTCTCTCTCAGACATGTGGGGTGCTTGTACCGGCAAGCTATCAATTAGAAAATCTAATTAGGTACCACATCAATTTACAGGATACTCCGGGTACAAAATAAAACAGGGTAAATGTGACTTCTCATCACACAAAACATTAATATACCCTCTTGCAGAGAAAACCACAAAGATTTTAAATATATGGAAGACTTCGGATAAGAGAACTGGGGACTACAAAGTTCATTTTAGGAAATAATGCTGGCTGACACTGCCAAATGGTGGAAATTGTAAGTGTGCCTCCGGTGAAGAGCACAAGCCATGGAAATCTGAATTTCTCTAAGGCTCAATTGTGTGCTTGTGAAGCTATCATTGACTATACCTATTTTCAATGAACACTGGAGGGCTCAAGATTATTTCTAAGACGTCTAAGAGACATGTAGCAACAATGTACACAAGCAGGATTGCAGGAAAACTATGCCTATTGGACACGGAAACTTATTACCTCCGCTAGTACATACGTTATAACATATGGCTCCACATTGTTCAAATCTGAAATGTTAGCACTACAGGTAAAAATGAGAAAGGAGTGTGTAGACAGTGGGTTAGAGTTTCTGCTTAAAGACATTCAACAGAAGGGCCTCCCTGTCCAACACAAGCATAGACCAGTATGGCAAAAAGATATATAAGCCACTGAAATAGACTCACCTGACACAACTGGAAGCACCAATATAGGAAAATTCCTCGGTTTAAAGAGGAGGTAAAAAATTAGCAGAACAGAATGTGTAAAGAAACTTCATTACATGTATAGTGGGTGTAAAATCAGGTAAACTGGCAATTCAATGCCACCTATCAAAAGAGTCAGAAATGTGTGGATTTAATTATATATCTATGTACATCTTACTGATAAACTGCTTAAGCCAAATCTCCTAAGAGAGAGAATACCTCACCTCTGTGAGTTACAAAAATGTGGGGCCTGATTTAGAACTTGGAAAAAGTAATGCACTTGTAAATAAAGCGGACAAGATATCTGTCACGTTTATAACAGAATAATCCATCTACCAAACTCGAAATAAGACCCATAGTTTGGTGGCGTGACAACACGGGACAGCTAGCCATCTTGTATGTGACAATAAATAACATGATCATTGACAACATTTATACCAGTCAGGTGTCAGAAGATCTCCACATGTGCTGAAGTTCACAATTATGCAACTATAAGGAGATACACAATGGAAAAAAATATTAGAACAGCAATTGAAAGTGCTCAAAGAAGAAAACTTAAATCACTACACTACAAACTGCTACACAACTGTCATGGATCGTAATTGAAATTGGCTTTGCATCATGTATGGGAATGTCTATCCCTACATGAACACAGATCTGTGGAACATATATATCACAATAGGAGTTTCGACATTAAAGGAAGTTATGTTTAATATTAGATTTCAGGGAACAGCAGGAAATGTCTAACTATTGGCAGAGTTAATGGAAAACATAATATGTTCTAGCTCAGCAATGTATGTTGAATAAATGAAGTCCTGTGGACTACAGTAGAAGAAACAAGGGAATGATAGTAAGTTTGGATGGTGCTAGTATGAACTGAAAGGCAAATAAATGGTTTACGAAAGAAATTTTAAATCAGTAATTCGGCTATGTTTTTACTCACTGCTTGTTCCAGAGGGCTATGAACCACGCATGGAGGGGAGCTTTGATTAGAATGAGGGAGAATAGATTATTAAGTGAATAGTGAAATTCACTGGGATTACGAAACACAAGTGACTGTTGATATTGAGGTGAAATTTGATTTTTTTAACATTTGACAGCTATCTTAAAGAAGGAGTGTGAAATTGCCTTGGAATGTGTTAGTGGTTTAGACCTTGTAGGAAAGTAGGATCTGCTTCTTATGGTTACCCCCACTTTTTGCTTGATGTTACACTGTTTTTGACTAGTCTGACTGGGATTCTGCTAATCAGGACCCCAGTCTATCTGCTTTCTCCCTAAAATGTTATGCCATGTACTTAGGTACACTCCAGATTGGATACTGGTGTACCCTTGTCAGTCCCGAGTATATGGTACACATGTACCCAGGGCATAGATACCCCAGAGGCCTCCCATGGGCTGAAGCATGTATTATGCCACCCATGAGAGGCCATGCAAAACGGAACTACAGGCCTTCCATTTCAGCCAGTGTAAGATGGTGCATGCACCACTTACTTTAGATATAGGTTTACTATATCTATAGGTCACTTCACTTAAAACCTATCAGTCACCCCTCTAGCAGGCCTTGACAATCCTGAAGGCAGGGTGTTGGGTTTTATGTAAGAGAATGCCCCTACATGAGCAGAGCACCCCTGCAGCCTTCGGAGACCATTCTCCCGGATTATCGGTGACGCAGCCAGACAAATAGGTAGAGGTGCATTATATGCTCGCGTAAAATGCTATCTCGGAAACGGCTGCAACAAACCATGTCGTTTTTGGTATCAAACACCTTGGAATCATACCTCCACACCGGTAACCGGTGTGGGAGGTATGATTCCACCCTTCTGAAGTGAGCTTCGTGGAGTCCCTGGTCTTCCGGGTACCAGCCTTTTCGACCCGGGCAGCACAAAATGGTTGCGGCCGACCAGAGACACATTTCTGCCCTCCTGCTGCTGAGCCAAGGTCGAGCAGGGGAAGGCAGCACAATAGGCATCGTGTCACAGGGAGGTGTGACCACCTCCCAGACAGGATTTAGTGTATTGGGGCTGGGTGGGTGCACTTCCAAAGTGCCTGAAAGTCTGCATCTGGGGCACACTTGGTGTCCCTGTGCATAGTCCAGTTCAAACCAGTCCTGGGAGCCGTTGGCTCCCGCTCTGGTGCGAAACTGGACAAAGGACAGGGGAGTATCCTCCCCATTGTCCAGACCCTCCCCTGGGAGGGTTCCCTGAATCTGTCCAACCCTCTCCCGTGGGTACAAAAGGGCTTACCTGGCTGTAGGACCCCACTTCGACGTGGACAAGATTCTGATCAAGAAACCACTGAACTTCAACCGTCTGGACACTCTAGACTTCGCTGGACTTCGACTGGGCCTGACTTCGTCTCCCTCTCCGTCCAAAACATCGTCTGTGCCCGTGCACCATACAGGCTCCGTGCAGGATCTGTGGAGCATTAAGGACAACTGAAGATATCTCCCTTGGGGTGAAGGAGTCACTCCCCTGCATTCGCAGACACTGTAACGCAACTGACCAGTCTGCTGATCCTGAGCTCCTGCGGACTCCGAAGGCTTCAGCAACACAGAAGGTGGGTTGCTAAGTTCCTTGAGGTCGAGCTGCCCTCTCACCAAGTTTGAGCCCAGTATCCCTCGTGGGGACAGCATAACCCGAACCCCTGTGCACCGCGTACTTTTGCAAGTGCATATGCTTGTTGGTGTTCCCCAACTAAGTGCATTGGGGTATCAATAGCCCCAATCTCTGCACACATTTCGTACAAAGGACTTTGGCCTCCTCACACTCTGTGCCCTGCAAGCTGTTACTTTGTGAAACTGCTAGAGGTCCCCTTGCAACTCCTGTGCCTCCGGCCTGTGGGTCCACTTGAGGGACAACACTGCTTATCTTGGGCTCCCCTGGTTGCTCCAGGCCTGCCCTGACTCCCCTTGCTGTGGTGAGTCTCCTGGTCCTTGCTGGGCCAGACCGTAATCTTCCTTGACCTTCTTCATGGGTTGCCGCTGCCAAGGCTTGTTGGTGCTCCTGCCGGACACCGACCCCTCAGCAGTCGACATCCTTTGTGGGACAGCTCGTATCCGGCTCCTGGTCATCCTCGACATCTCCAGGTCCCTGTAGCTGCAGAGTCAAGGTCTCCATCATCACACCTGAAGCACCCGACATCGGTGGGGATTCCTCTACTGAGCCCCTGGTCACTTCTGAGTGACCCAGACTCTGTCCCCTCTGCTTTCAGGCTCCTTCCATCCTGTGGGTTCCACCGGACACTTTTCTTCTTTCCAGCAGTGGCATTTCTTTGAAGACTCCCATTGAGATTGACAACGGTTTCCGACGTCACTTCAGCTCTATGCACCCGGCTTCCCTGGGATAGGTAACTCTGGTACTTCGGTATCCATGGGTGGGGTGGCTCTCCAACCTTCTATGTTCTAAAGGGTTTCTTCGTAATCCACTGGGAAGGGTCCTTAAACTTTAAAACTGCGATTCTCCCATCGAATTGTACGTAGCACGCGGTCGTGTTCTCACACTGCACCCGTCCCTCCTTACTCACCTTGGGTGGTTCCTTGGGGTCCCAGCAATTCTACAACCCCTAGACACTGTCTTGACTCGAGTTGTGGTTCTTATACCACTATTTTAGTATATGGTTTGGTCTCCCCCTGGAGCCCACTGTGTATTAGTGCTACTTACGACTGTTTCTGTGCTACAGTATTGTGTGCTTTGTGTTTATCTGCGTGTAGCAGATACTGTGAGGTATTTAAGGTGTGTTATAGTAATAAATACATACTTTTATAACTACTGTGTAGTTCTCCTTTCATTTAACCAATACAATAAGGTTGCATTCTGGTAAAACAAGCTGCTTAACATTCCTTCAAGACTAAGCCTGAAGGCTGCTCTCCACAGCTACCACTTGGATAGCTTTCTAAGGTTATCTTTGACCTCTTAAATCACCATAAGGGTTGTTTGGACTGGTGCAAGGTGTCCACTTTAATTAGTGGAAATCATATACCAGGCCAACTTCTCACAGACCTGATTAATTCTTCACATGATAATATGGATATAGAAAATAGTGAAATGGGGTAAAATTTCAAATGTATATGAAACCTTGAAGTATAAAGATAATCAAAATACTATTGTGGAAATAACCCAAAGTTACTGAATATTGACTAAATAATAATATATAATAATACCAACAATAGTAATAATGAATAATAAATACCATCTGGACAAAAAGAAGTGTCGACTTTTGAGTTTGTAATAATTTTTCAGTTTGAGCACCACATATTTAGGAAGACTATGAACATGCTATGAATAAAATGAATCCTAGGGGGCCAAGAATGTGGTCTCTACAATCACAATCAGGCTCGAAGAAAAAGAAAGAAGATGCAAAGAATTCTTGCAAGCAAAAAAAAAGGAGTTTGGAGATAATAAAATATTATCTAAATGTTATACAGCCTTTAATACACTAAATATAATTTTGCAAAAGAAAATGGGCCAAGAGAAACATAATTGCTGGGGATGGGTATGAGAGAGGACTAGAGTGTGACAATAAAATCGCTGCAGTTTCCCCTTTATTGAAGAGTGAAATATAAATAAGGATATTTATAAATGACATTATATGACTGAGGCCCTCTCCTTGTGCTGTTCCTGAACCATGCCGCTGATAGGGTGGTTAGGAAGAGGAGTCTTAAAATTTGATCTTAAAATATTGATTTTGGTTGCAAAATACAGCTTGGAGGAGTGTGCTCCAAAGTGGGGTTTCTAAACTAGTTAAACAGCACACGTAGGGGCAGATTTACAAGACATTTGCTGCGCCGTGCTACATTAGTTTCAAAGCACAGGGATGCGACATATTTACAACATGTCACATCTCTGTGCTTCCCCCTGCACTGGCGCACAAACTGCTGCCATGCACCGACGCAGGCACCCTTGCACCATGGTGCAAGTATGCCTGCATCACAGGGATGGTTGTTTATGTGCAGGAAGGGACACCACATGCTGTTCTCAAATAGCCCTGAAAATGTGGGTTCTTCACAAACCAAGGGCCAGACATACTCCTGAATTTTGTTTAATCTGTATTTTATGCTGCTGTTTTGTCCCCGGCCCCCAAATATGGAGACCTAGCATCGCCTAATCTGGAACCGATTAAGGTGCCAATGGTCATAGCTCTCAGAGACAAAGGTGTGAGTTGCAAAACACGGTGCATGATGTTTTACCAGCAAGTTTGGTCCAAAGATTTTTGAGTGAGATTTACTGAGCAGCATGTGGGTTCTAATGAGGATGAGTCCCATTTTGGTGCCAATCGATTGGAGCTACCCTTCCATGGATTTCCACTTCAGTTAGGTATGAGAGATCAGCTTTGTAGCAGCAGCCCTGACGATTGTGAGCAAAATCTGTGTGTCGTGACATGTATTAGATAGTACTGGAGGGACTGGACAGTTGTGTGTGCATACAATAGGTTCTTGTGCTTTCTAAGGGACACGCGCTCACTGCCTATGATGCAGACTTTGTTGTAGGTTTAGAACGGGGTCTTTGAGGTGGCTCCCTGAAGGAGGTCCACCCCCAGTGGTTTTCGGACAGGTGGTACAACAAGTCCCTTGGAGGGACGGGGACTGGATGATTCACAGTCAGTGTTTTCCCCGGGGATAAGTCAGTGTAGGTTGCGCTGTTGTCCTGTAGCCGGCATAGGGTAGGCTATTTTTGTTCCATGCCCCCTCCCCTAGGGTTTAGATATTTACCTTCTTTTCCCGATTGCATTAGGGTGGCTTTATTGTCTTTTCAAGTTGAGGGTAAACTTTATCTGTCGCTTGGACAAGCAGCAGACAAGCGGAAGGCTCATGCACTAGGCCAGAAGGGTTGGGGCCTTGGCAGGGGGACCTTTGCAAAAGGAGGACAGGAGAGAGACACTGCGGTCAGATGTGAAAGAACGGTGAATGGAATGAAAGAGGGAGCATGTTGAATGCTGGCGTCTTTTGTCTGGAGTTTTTGTACAGGTTGGGAGGGAGGTTTAAGGGTGGGAAGGGTCAGGTGGGGTTGTTGGATTATAATTCAGGGGCAGATTTACAAGCCCCTTGCGACACATTTGCGCCGCCGCTGCATCAGGTATAATGTGGGCGTACCGTCGCAGTGTGGGCGTTCCGTCGCAGGAAAGCCTCGGAAAAGTGCCTGAGTGAAATCTACAAGATTTCACTCAGTCACTCTTTCGACGCTCGCTGCGTCAAAACCTTGCGCCTGCTTGAAGCAGGCGTAAGGCGTGACGCAGAATGTTAAAGATAGGCCGGTTTGGAACAGTGCAGGAGTTGCGTCACGCCCGCGACACGACTCCAGCACTGCGCCAACCTTACGCCGGCAGATACGACACGCATCTGCCTATCCTTGCGCCACGGCGCGCCGCATTGTAAATGTGGCGCATCCGTGGTGGCGCAAGATAGTTTTGCGTGGCGCAAGTTTACTGGCGCATCCCTGCTGATTTGCAGAGATGCGCCAGTCCTTGTAAATCTGCCCCATACTGTTTAATAAAGTTCAGCTGTAGCCTGTCCTAATACAGCGGCCTTTTGCTCTCACGTTGGCCTGTTCGGCACCATTTCGCCCGATGGTATAACATCCCTAAGGGTGATTACAAATGCAACCTTTATTTAACAAATAAGAAAATATTTTCATTTTGGCGGATTTTGCTGACTTTCATTTTACTGGCCTTGATATGAAAAGTTTTGGCCCAAACCTCAGAGTAGAGGGCAGGTGGTGTCCACAGCCACAGAGACCGGGGGTGGCAGGAACTAGTGGTCAGGCATTGCGTGAGTAGCCCTGTTCTTTCTCCTCAGACGTGAATGCCTTTCTATTTTTTCCCATGCCATCGATATAAATTTAGCCTCTCCATCCTGCCAAGCTGATGTGACTAATGACCCAATTCTCATGGTTTTCAAGCAAACCCAGGAGCCTGCCCGACGGTTGAAATACATACACACGTAACAGGAAGTCCTTGAGAGTATTTTTGCCATCTGCAAAACAATGCCCAATTTCCACAGAATTCTGCGTCTCGGGGACATGGCATTTTTATAGACAACGCCACTACCGACTCCCCGTCCCTTTAGCCCCGCTATATTGTCAGCGACAACGCAACGCTTTTTTGGCTGCGTTCCGCGCTCCTGCGAAGCTACCACTTGGACCACTTCAAACTGAATCCGACACAACAACATGTTTTCAAAGACTGAGATGAGGCCAGACGGTCAGCAATGCCAAGAAAACCAATGTTTAAGGAATGAGTGCCAGAGAGACAGGTCAATGGGGCGTTGGGGAAGGCAGCAGGTATTTAAGGTAACAGCACTGCAGGCCTCTATCTCTTTATAATATATGCATTTTATGTTGTCATTCATAAAATTCAACATAGGCTCCTTCCTCTTGTCTACTGTTGTGTGTGTCTCCTTACTCACTGTGTTTTGGGAGGGGGTGTATGGCATTGTTTTTTTCCCATTGCCCTTATATCCAAATCTTATTGCAAGGTACTCAAAAGCCTATGGGTATCAATATTGGCAATAACTTATTCCTCATGTTAAACTACTTCCAGCAGAATGTGTTGTTTCCTAGCTCAGTAAAAAACAGGGTGTGGCACTGCATCCAGCGCAAAGTTTGGCCAAATTACTAAAAACAAACACTTCCACCAACTGACAAGTGTCATCAGCTAGGAAATTTTGAGTATAAAATGGTGCAGGCACTAGATCAATGCCATGTAATGCGGAAACGTCAGTACAAAACTACACTAGCCCTACTGCAAAACTATGTAATCTGGAAATTTGACGGCAAATTATCACCACCCAAGGTACAATCAATCCCATGCAATCTGAAAATGTCTGTGCAAAATTGCATGGGTGCACTCTCATGCAGTTCGTCTCTGTGTTACTATTACTCAGCACAACTGTACTTGTTGCAGTGACCTAAGGGGGATGAAATGCTGAGCAGTCCTAACTGGCATTCGAACATGTGGCATACAAGTTACACACAGATCTCTGCAGCAGGCATTTAAACTCTCAACTCAATTGGCCACCTGACAGGCCTTCAAAATGCAACTGTTTAGCTGCGGTGCTCCAAGAACAAATTTTAGAGATTGTGTGCTGAAATCATGCTTTTAACCAGCCATCACAACCCTCAAGCACTGTAAAGGTTAGAGGCTCAACAGCACAGACGCCACTTCTCCCAGCTCTGACAGCGTTTTTAGGTCGAGCCTAGCGCTGCAGCGGATGCGTTGCTCGCTTTGCGAGTCATGCTGTATTAGGGTATGTTTTAGAAGTGGTGTGGAAGCCCCGCCCATATTTTTCATTGGCTGGCGTCAACATCCATGGTAAATGCTGGCTTCCGATTGATAATGAGACTTCTTAGTCCCTCCTTGTTACCGCCCTGTCTGCTTTTGGGACCGCCCATCAGGACTGGATCTTTTACTTGCTCGTTTTTTTTTCCTTTCTGTGCCCCCTTGATGCCCTGATTGTGCTCGTTTTCCCTTCTGTGCCTGTTTCCCGCCGCTGCGCCCCTGCGGCCCCGCCCCTTCACTGCCCATTCGCTGCCCCATTCCCTGCTCCTCCCTCCCAACTCCCCATTTATGGCGGCCGCTGCGTGGTGAAGAGAGCGACCCCTGACCTTGACTGGTAGGTCGCTCCCCCACCACACAGCTCCGTCTGTGTGCCCTGCTGCTGCCCCTGATTGTGCTCGTTTTTCCTTTCTGTGCCCCCTTGCTGCCCCTGATTGTGCTCGCTTTTTCCTTTCTGTGCCCCCTTGCTGCCCCTGATTGTGCTCGTTTTTTCCTTTCTGTGCCCCCCTTGCTGCCCCTGATTGTGCTCGTTTTTCCTTTCTGTGCCCTCCTTGCTGCACCTGATTGTGCTCGTTTTTCCTTTCTGTGCCCCCTTGCTGCCCCTGATTGTGCTCGCTTTTTCCTTTCTGTGCCCCCTTGCTGCCCCTGATTGTGCTCGTTTTTTTTCCTTTCTGTGCCCCCTTGCTGCCCCTGATTGTGCTCGTTTTTCCTTTCTGTGCCCCCTTGCTGCCCCTGATTGTTCTCGTTTTTTTCCTTTCTGTGCCCCCTTGCTGCCCGATTGTGCTCGTTTTTTTCTCCTTTCTGTGCCCCCTTGCTGCCCCTGATTGTGCTCGTTTTTCCTTTCTGTGCCCCCGTGCTGCCCCTGATTGTGCTCGCTTTTTCCTTTCTGTGCCCCCCTTGCTGCCCCTGATTGTGCTCGTTTTTTCCTTTCTGTGCCCCCCTTGCTGCCCCTGATTGTGCTCGTTTTTTCCTTTCTGTGCCCTCCTTGCTGCACCTGATTGTGCTCGTTTTTCCTTTCTGTGCCCCCTTGCTGCCCCTGATTGTGCTCGTTTTTTCCTTTCTGTGCCCCCCTTGCTGCCCCTGATTGTGCTCGTTTTTTTTCCTTTCTGTGCCCCCTTGCTGCCCGATTGTGCTCGTTTTTTTTCCTTTCTGTGCCCCCTTGCTGCCCCTGATTGTGCTAGTTTTTTCCTTTCTGTGCCCCCTTGCTGCCCCTGATTGTGCTCGTTTTTTTCCTTTCTGTGCCCCCTTGCTGCCCCTGATTGTGCTCGTTTTTTCCTTTCTGTGCCCCCCTTGCTGCCCCTGATTGTGCTCTGTTTTTTCCTTTCTGTGCCCTCCTTGCTGCCCCTGATTGTGCTCGTTTTTCCTTTCTGTGCCCCCTTGCTGCCCCTGATTGTGCTCGTTTTTTCCTTTCTGTGCCCCCTTGCTGCCCCTGATTGTGCTCGTTTTTCCTTTCTGTGCCCCCTTGCTACCCCTGATTGTGCTCGTTTTTTTCCTTTCTGTGCCCCCCTTGCTGCCCCTGATTGTGCTCGTTTTTCCTTTCTGTGCCCCCTTGCTGCCCCTGATTGTGCTCGTTTTTTTCCTTTCTGTGCCCCCTTGCTGCCCCTGATTGTGCTCGTTTTTTTCCTTTCTGTGCCCCCTTGCTGCCCCTGATTGTGCTCGTTTTTTCCTTTCTGTGCCCCCTTGCTGCCCCTGATTGTGCTCGTTTTTTTTCCTTTCTGTGCCCCCTTGCTGCCCCTGATTGTGCTCGTTTTTTTCCATTTCTGTGCCCCCTTGCTGCCCCTGATTGTGCTCGTTTTTTCCTTTCTGTGCCCCCTTGCTGCCCCTGATTGTGCTCGTTTTTTCCTTTCTGTGCCCCCTTGCTGCCCCTGATTGTGCTCGGTTTTTTTCCTTTCTGTGCCCCCTTGCTGCCCCTGATTGTGCTCGTTTTTTCCTTTCTGTGCCCCCTTGCTGCCCCTGATTGTGCTCGTTTTTCCTTTCTGTGCCCCCTTGCTGCCCCTGATTGTGCTAGTTTTTCCTTTCTGTGCCCCCTTGATGCCCCTCATTGTGCTAGTTTTTTTCCTTTCTGTGCCCCCTTGATGCCCTGATTGTGCTCGTTTTCCCTTCTGTGCCTGTTTCCCGCCGCTGCGCCCTGCGGCCCCGCCCCTCACTGCCCATTCGCTGCCCCATTCCCTGCTCCTCCCTCCCACCTCCCCATTTATGGCGGCCGCTGCGTGGTGAAGAGAGCGACCCCTGACCTTGACTGGTAGGTCGCTCCCCCACCACACAGCTCCGTCTGTGTGCCCTGCTGCTGCCCCTGATTGTGCTAGTTTTTTCCTTTCTGTGCCCCCTTGCTGCCCCTGATTGTGCTCGTTTTTCCTTTCTGTGCCCCCTTGCTGCCCCTGATTGTGCTCGTTTTTTTCCTTTCTGTGCCCCCTTGCTGCCCCTGATTGTGCTCGTTTTTTTCCTTTCTGTGCCCCCTTGCTGCCCCTGATTGTGCTCGTTTTTTTCCTTTCTGTGCCCCCTTGCTGCCCCTGATTGTGCTAGTTTTTTCCTTTCTGTGCCCCCTTGCTGCCCCTGATTGTGCTAGTTTTTTCCTTTCTGTGCCCCCTTGCTGCCCCTGATTGTGCTAGCCTTTCTGTGCCCCCTTGCTGCCCCTGATTGTGCTCGTTTTTTTCCTTTCTGTGCCCCCTTGCTGCCCCTGATTGTGCTCGTTTTTTTCCTTTCTGTGCCCCCTTGCTGCCCCTGATTGTGCTCGTTTTTCCTTTCTGTGCCCCCTTGCTGCCCCTGATTGTGCTCGTTTTCCTTTCTGTGCCCCCTTGCTGCCCCTGATTGTGCTAGTTTTTTCCTTTCTGTGCCCCCTTGCTGCCCCTCATTGTGCTCGTTTTTTTCCTTTCTGTGCCCCCTTGATGCCCTGATTGTGCTCGTTTTCCCTTCTGTGCCTGTTTCCCGCCGCTGCGCCCCTGCGGCCCCGCCCCTCACTGCCCATTCGCTGCCCCATTCCCTGCTCCTCCCTCCCACCTCCCCATTTATGGCGGCCGCTGTGCGGCCCGCGCCGCTGGAGCGCCAAAGGCGCGCCTAAGGCAAGCCCGTCTGCGCCCGTCCGCGCCGTGACCGCGCCCAGCGCCAGACCCCTGGTCCGGGCATCCCCCGCGCCCGCCACATCAACAGACGCCGATACGACGCCAGCACCCTCCACGCACTCAACCCCGGAAAAGATCACGCCTGCTACCAGGCCACCCCGAAGCGCACCCAAGGGCCCTTCACCTGCCGGAACTGCAGCTTCGCCAGCACCCGCCCCGCCAAACCACCGCCCAGGAAAGAACCCAACTACCTCAGATGCATCCTCCTCAACACCCGCTCCGCCCGCAAACACGCCATCGAACTCTGGGACCTTCTCGACTCAACCTCCCCAGACGTCGCATTCCTGACGGAGACCTGGCTGAATCCCGCTTCAGCCCCCGACATCGCCATTGCCATCCCGGACGGATACAAGATCACCCGCAGGGACCGCACCAACGGAGTCGGAGGAGGCATCGCCATCATCCACAGGAACACCCTCAGAGTCTCAACCAACACCGACGACACCCTCAGCACCGCCGAACACATGCACTTCCAGATCCACACCGATCCCAACACCACCCTCAGAGGAACCCTCATCTACAGACCCCCGGACCCCGACCACAGTTCAGCGATTCCATCGCTGACTTCGTCAGCACACACGCCATCGCCTCCACGGACTACATCCTCCTCGGGGACCTGAACTTCCACCTCGAGAACAACAAGGACACCAACTCCACCACCCTGATCGACAACCTCGCCACCCTCGGACTCAGACAGCTCGTGACTACACCCACCAACGCCGCCGGCCACACGCTCGACTCCATCTTTTCCGCAAGCCCACACGTCTCCTTCAACCACACCTCCGAACCCCACTGGACTGACCACCACTGCATCCACTTCACCTACAGGAAGCCCACCACGCACCACCGCACCGAACAAATGCCTCGCCGCTGCTGGAGCAGAGTCACGGAAGACCAGCTAACCACAACCCTCGCCCTGAGCCCACCCGCCGAACCCTCCGACCGCGACACCGCCGCCCGCAACCTCAGACAGTGGATCGACGACTGCGCCAACACCCTCGCCCCGCTCAAGAATCCGCCCAACAGCCACACCAGCAAGAAAGCCACCTGGTTCACCTCCAGGCCTCCAAACGAACATGCCGAAAACTGGAGAAGATCTGGCTCCACGAACGGACAGCGGACAGCTACGCCGCCCACAAGAGCGCCACCCGCAGTCACCATCACCTCATCAGATCCGCCAAAAGGGCCTCACTCAAAGACCGCCTAGACAACAACGCACACACCAGCAAAGAGCTCTTCAACATCGTGAAGGAACTCTCCAACCCCAGCTCCAACACCAACGACATCCAGCCGTCGCGAGACCTGTGCGACTCACTGGCCACCTTCTTCCACCGCAAAATCGCCGACATCCACGACAGCTTCAACAC
Source organism: Calotriton arnoldi (assembly GCA_963921515.1). Lineage (NCBI taxonomy): Eukaryota > Metazoa > Chordata > Amphibia > Caudata > Salamandridae > Calotriton > Calotriton arnoldi. Next base: position 143,518 of record CAWUFW010015165.1, on the reverse strand, counting down.
CACGACCACCCCGGCAACCACTGAGACCACTGCCCCCACAACCACCAACCGCCTGCTCTCCTGGATCAACATCAACGACGAGGACACCAGCGAGATCATGAACACCATCCACTCCGGTTCACCGCTAGACCCGTGCCCTCACCACATCTTCAACAAAGCCAGTACAGCCATCGCGCCCCATCTCCGGAAAATAATCAACATCTCCTTCGAGACAGCAACCTTCCCGGAAAGCTGGAAGCACGCCGAGATCACCGCCTTACTCAAGAAACCCAAGGCAGACCCCAAGGACCTCAAGAACTTCCGACCCATCTCTCTGCTCCCGTTCCCGCGAAGGTCACCGAGAAAATCGTCAACAAACAACTGACCCGCTACCTCGAGGAGAACAACATCCTGGACCCTTCCCAGTCCGGCTTCCGCAGCAACCACAGCACCGAAACCGCCCTCATCGCCGCCACCGATGACATCAGGACCCTGCTAGACAACGGAGAAACAGCAGCCCTCATCCTCCTGGACCTATCAGCCGCCTTCGACACGGTCTGCCACCACACACTACGAACACGCCTTCACGACGCCGGGATCCAAGAGAAGGCCCTGGACTGGACCACATCCTTCCTTTCCGGCAGAACACAAAGCGTCCGCCTCGCCCCCTTCCGATCCAAGGCCACCAAGATCATCTGCGGCGTACCCCAAGGCTCCTCCCTCAGCCCAGCGCTGTTCAACATCTACATGGCACCCCTCGCCCACGTCGCCCGACAGCACAACCTCAACATCATCTCCTACGCCGACGACACCCAGCTGATCCTCTCCCTCACCAAAGACCCTCACACCGCCAAAGCCCACCTCCACGAAGGAATGAAGGCCGTCGCCGAATGGATGAGGACCAGCCGCCTGAAGCTGAACTCGGACAAGACGGAGGTCCTCATCCTTGGTTCCAACCCTTCAGCCTGGGACGACTCCTGGTGGCCAACATCACTGGGAACAGCCCCGCCACCCACCGACCACGTACGCAACCTAAGAGTCATCCTCGACCCCACCCTCTCCATGACTAAGCAGGTCAACGCCGTTTCCTCATCCTGCTTCAACATCCTCCGAATGCTCCGCAGGATCTTCAAGTGGATCCCCACCGAAACAAGAAAAACAGTCACCCAGGCCCTCGTCACCAGCAGGCTGGACTACGGAAACGCCCTCTACGCAGGAACGACGGCTAAGCTCCTGAGACGGCTGCAACGCATCCAGAACGCCTCTGCACGTCTTATCCTCGACATCCCCCGACGCAGCCACATCACACCCCACCTGAGAGACCTGCACTGGCTCCCTGTCAACAAGAGGATAACCTTCAAGCTCCTCACCCACGCACACAAAGCACTCCACAACTCCGGACCAGCCTACCTCAACAGACGACTCAGCTTCTACACCCCCACCCGCCAGCTCCGCTCGACCAGCCTCGCCCTCGCCACAGTCCCCCGCATCCGGAAACGACCGCCGGCGGCAGATCCTTCTCCCACCTCGCCGCCAAGACCTGGAACACCCTCCCCACCAACCTCCGACAGACCCAAGACCTACTGGCCTTCAGAAGACTCCTCAAGACCTGGCTCTTCGATCAGTAGCAGCACCACCCCCCTCTTCCCCCAGCGCCTTGAGACCCTCGCGGGTATGTAGTGCGCTTTATAAGTGACATGATTGATTGATTGTCTCCTTCATTAGTCGATAAGAACTATATTTTTTTCACAATGGTGACAGCTTGTCTGGTATTTGTATTCAGGGTTTTAACACGCCGCTGTACAGCCAGACAACCAGGTCAGCAGAGCCGTTGTAGAGCCAGAGAACCAGGTCAGCAGAGCTGCTGTAGAGCCAGAGAACCAGGCCAGCAGAGCTGCTGTAGAGCCAGAGAACCAGGTCAGCAGAGCTGCTGTAGAACCAGAGAATGAGGTTAGCAGAGCTGCTCTAGAGCCAGAGAACCAGGTCAGCAGAGCTGCTCTAGAGCCAGAGCACCAGGTCAGCAGAGCGGCTCTAGAGCCAGAGAACCAGGTAAGCAGAGCTGCTGTAGAGCCAGAGAACCAGGTCAGCAGAGCCGTTGTAGAGCCAGAGAACCAGGTCAGCAGAGCTACTCTAGAGCCAGAGAACCAGGTCAGCAGAGCCGCTGTAGAGCCAGAGAACCAGGTCAGCAGAGCTGTTGTAGAGCCAGAGTACCAGGTCAGCAGAGCTGCTCTAGAGCCAGAGAACCAGGTCAGCAGAGCTGCTCTAGAGCCAGAGAACCAGGTAAGCAGAGCTGCTGTTGAGCCAGAGAACCAGGTCAGCAGAGCCGTTGTAGAGCCAGAGAACCAGGTCAGCAGAGCTGTTGTAGAGCCAGAGAAGCAGGTCAGCAGAGCTGCTGGAGAGCCAGAGAACCAGGTCAGCAGAGCTGTTCTAGAACCAGAGAACAAGGTCAGCAGAGCTGCTCGAGAGCCAGAGAACCAGGTCAGCAGAGCTGCTCGAGAGCCAGAGAACCAGAGAACCAGGTCAGCAGAGCTGCTCGAGAGCCAGAGAACCAGGTCAGCAGAGCTGCTTGAGAACCAGAGAACCAGGTCAGCAAAGCTGCTCTAGAGCCAGAGAACCAGGTCAGCAGAGCTGCTCTAGAGCCAGAGAACCAGGTCAGCAGAGCCGTTGTAGAGCCAGAGAACCAGGTCAGCAGAGCTGCTCTAGAGCCAGAGAACCAGGTCAGCAGAGCTGCTCTAGAGCCAGAGAACCAGGTCAGCAGAGCCGCTGTAGAGCCAGAGAACCAGGTCAGCAGAGCCGTTGAAGAGCCAGAGAACCAGGTCAGCAGAGCCGCTCTAGAGCCAGAGAACCAGGTCAGCAGAGCCGCTGTAGAGCCAAAGAACCAGGTCAGCAGAGCTGCTCTAGAGCCAGAGAACCAGGTCAGCAGAGCCGCAGTAGAGCCAGAGAACCAGGTCAGCAGAGCTGTTGTAGAGCCAGAGAAGCAGGTCAGCAGAGCTGCTGGAGAGCCAGAGAACCAGGTCAGCAGAGCTGTTCTAGAACCAGAGAACAAGGTCAGCAGAGCTGCTCGAGAGCCAGAGAACCAGGTCAGCAGAGCTGCTCGAGAGCCAGAGAACCAGAGAACCAGGTCAGCAGAGCTGCTCGAGAGCCAGAGAACCAGGTCAGCAGAGCTGCTTGAGAACCAGAGAACCAGGTCAGCAAAGCTGCTCTAGAGCCAGAGAACCAGGTCAGCAGAGCTGCTCTAGAGCCAGAGAACCAGGTCAGCAGAGCCGTTGTAGAGCCAGAGAACCAGGTCAGCAGAGCTGCTCTAGAGCCAGAGAACCAGGTCAGCAGAGCTGCTCTAGAGCCAGAGAACCAGGTCAGCAGAGCCGCTGTAGAGCCAGAGAACCAGGTCAGCAGAGCCGTTGAAGAGCCAGAGAACCAGGTCAGCAGAGCCGCTCTAGAGCCAGAGAACCAGGTCAGCAGAGCCGCTGTAGAGCCAAAGAACCAGGTAAGCAGAGCTGCTCTAGAGCCAGAGAACCAGGTCAGCAGAGCTGCTCTAGAGCCAGAGAACCAGGTCAGCAGAGCTGCTGTAGAGCCAGAGAACCAGGTCAGCAGAGCCGTTGTAGAGCCAAAGAACCAGGTCAGCAGAGCTGCTCTAGAGCCAGAGAACGAGGTCAGCCGAACTACTCTAGAGCCAGAGAACCAGGTCAGCAGAGCCGCTGTAGAGCCAGAGAACCAGGTCAGCAGAGCCGTTGAAGAGCCAGAGAACCAGGTCAGCAGAGCCGCTCTAGAGCCAAAGAACCAGGTCAGCAGAGCTGCTCTAGAGCCAGAGAACGAGGTCAGCCGAACTACTCTAGAGCCAGAGAACCAGGTCAGCAGAGCCGCTGTAGAGCCAGAGAACCAGGTCAGCAGAGCCATTGAAGAGCCAGAGAACCAGGTCAGCAGAGCCGCTCTAGAGCCAAAGAACCAGGTCAGCAGAGCTGCTGTAGAGCCAAAGAACCAGGTAAGCAGAGCTGCTCTAGAGCCAGAGAACCAGGTCAGCAGAGCTGCTCTAGAGCCAGAGAACCAGGTCAGCAGAGCTGCTGTAGAGCCAGAGAACCAGGTCAGCAGAGCCATTGTAGAGCCAGAGAACCAGGTCAGCAGAGCTGCTCTAGAGCCAGAGAACCAGGTCAGCAGAACCGTTGTAGAGCCAGAGAACCAGGTCAGCAGAGCTGCTCTAGAGCCAGAGAACCAGGTCAGCAGAGCTGCTGTAGAGCCAGAGAACCAGGTCAGCAGAGCCGTTGTAGAGCCAAAGAACCAGGTCAGCAGAGCTGCTCTAGAGCCAGAGAACGAGGTCAGCCGAACTACTCTAGAGCCAGAGAACCAGGTCAGCAGAGCCGCTGTAGAGCCAGAGAACCAGGTCAGCAGAGCCGTTGAAGAGCCAGAGAACCAGGTCAGCAGAGCCGCTCTAGAGCCAAAGAACCAGGTCAGCAGAGCTGCTCTAGAGCCAGAGAACGAGGTCAGCCGAACTACTCTAGAGCCAGAGAACCAGGTCAGCAGAGCCGCTGTAGAGCCAGAGAACCAGGTCAGCAGAGCCGTTGAAGAGCCAGAGAACCAGGTCAGCAGAGCCGCTCTAGAGCCAAAGAACCAGGTCAGCAGAGCTGCTGTAGAGCCAAAGAACCAGGTAAGCAGAGCTGCTCTAGAGCCAGAGAACCAGGTCAGCAGAGCTGCTCTAGAGCCAGAGAACCAGGTCAGCAGAGCTGCTGTAGAGCCAGAGAACCAGGTCAGCAGAGCCATTGTAGAGCCAGAGAACCAGGTCAGCAGAGCTGCTCTAGAGCCAGAGAACCAGGTCAGCAGAACCGTTGTAGAGCCAGAGAACCAGGTCAGCAGAGCTGCTCTAGAGCCAGAGAACCAGGTCAGCAGAGCTGCTGTAGAGCCAGAGAACCAGGTCAGCAGAGCCGTTGTAGAGCCAAAGAACCAGGTCAGCAGAGCTGCTCTAGAGCCAGAGAACGAGGTCAGCCGAACTACTCTAGAGCCAGAGAACCAGGTCAGCAGAGCTGCTCTAGAGCCAGAGAACCAGGTCAGCAGAGCTGCTCTAGAGCCAGAGAACCAGGTCAGCAGACCTGCTGTAGAGCCAGAGAACCAGGTCAGCAGAGCCACTCTAGAGCCAGAGAACCAGGTCAGCAGAGCTGCTCTAAAACCAGAGAACCAGGTCAGCAGAGCCACTGTAGAGCCAGAGAACCAGGTCAGCAGAGCTGCTCTAGAGCCAGAGAACCAGGTCAGCAGAGCTGCTCTAGAGCCAGAGAACCAGGTCAGCAGAGCTGCTCGAGAGCCAGAGAACCAGGTCAGCAGAGCTGCTCTAGAGCCAGAGAACCAGGTCAGCAGAGCCGCTGTAGAGCCAGAGAACCAGGTCAGCAGAGCTGTTGTAGAGCCAGAGAAGCAGGTCAGCAGAGCTGCTGGAGAGCCAGAGAACCAGGTCAGCAGAGCCACTGTAGAGCCAGAGAACCAGGTCAGCAGAGCTGCTCTAGAGCCAGAGAACCAGGTCAGCAGAGCTGCTCTAGAGCCAGAGAACCAGGTCAGCAGAGCTGCTCGAGAGCCAGAGAACCAGGTCAGCAGAGCTGCTCTAGAGCCAGAGCACCAGCTCAGCAGAGCTGCTGTAGAACCAGAGAACCAGGTCAGCAAAGCTGCTCTAGAGCCAGAGAACCAGGTCAGCAGAGCTGCTCTAGAGCCAGAGAACCAGGTCAGCAGAGCCGTTGTAGAGCCAGAGAACCAGGTCAGCAGAGCTGCTCTAGAGCCAGAGAACCAGGTCAGCAGAGCTGCTCTAGAGCCAGAGAACCAGGTCAGCAGAGCCGCTGTAGAGCCAGAGAACCAGGTCAGCAGAGCCGTTGAAGAGCCAGAGAACCAGGTCAGCAGAGCCGCTCTAGAGCCAGAGAACCAGGTCAGCAGAGCCGCTGTAGAGCCAAAGAACCAGGTAAGCAGAGCTGCTCTAGAGCCAGAGAACCAGGTCAGCAGAGCTGCTCTAGAGCCAGAGAACCAGGTCAGCAGAGCTGCTGTAGAGCCAGAGAACCAGGTCAGCAGAGCCATTGTAGAGCCAGAGAACCAGGTCAGCAGAGCTGCTCTAGAGCCAGAGAACCAGGTCAGCAGAACCGTTGTAGAGCCAGAGAACCAGGTCAGCAGAGCTGCTCTAGAGCCAGAGAACCAGGTCAGCAGAGCTGCTGTAGAGCCAGAGAACCAGGTCAGCAGAGCCGTTGTAGAGCCAAAGAACCAGGTCAGCAGAGCTGCTCTAGGGCCAGAGAACGAGGTCAGCCGAACTACTCTAGAGCCAGAGAACCAGGTCAGCAGAGCCGCTGTAGAGCCAGAGAACCAGGTCAGCAGAGCCGTTGAAGAGCCAGAGAACCAGGTCAGCAGAGCCGCTCTAGAGCCAAAGAACCAGGTCAGCAGAGCTGCTCTAGAGCCAGAGAACGAGGTCAGCCGAACTACTCTAGAGCCAGAGAACCAGGTCAGCAGAGCTGCTGTAGAGCCAGAGAACCAGGTCAGCAGAGCCACTCTAGAGCCAAAGAACCAGGTCAGCAGAGCCGTTGTAGAGCCAAAGAACCAGGTAAGCAGAGCTGCTCTAGAGCCAGAGAACCAGGTCAGCAGAGCTGCTCTAGAGCCAGAGAACCAGGTCAGCAGAGCTGCTGTAGAGCCAGAGAACCAGGTCAGCAGAGCCATTGTAGAGCCAGAGAACCAGGTCAGCAGAGCTGCTCTAGAGCCAGAGAACCAGGTCAGCAGAACCGTTGTAGAGCCAGAGAACCAGGTCAGCAGAGCTGCTCTAGAGCCAGAGAACCAGGTCAGCAGAGCTGCTCTAGAGCCAGAGAACCAGGTCAGCAGAGCTGCTCGAGAGCCAGAGAACCAGGTCAGCAGAGCTGCTCTAGAGCCAGAGAACCAGGTCAGCAGAGCTGCTCTTGAGCCAGAGAACCAGGTCAGCAGAGCTGCTCTAGAGCCGGAGAACCAGGTCAGCAGAGCTGCTCTAGAGCCAGTGAACCAGGTCAGCAGAGCTGCTGTAGAGCCAGAGAACCAGGTCAGCAGAGCTGCTGTAGAGCCAGAGAACCAGGTCAGCAGAGCTGCTGTAGAGCCACAGAACCAGGTCAGCAGTCCTGCTGTAGAACCAGGTCAGCAGAGCCGTTGTAGAGCCTGAGACGCAGGTCAGCAGAGCCGTTGTAGAGCCTGAGACCCAGGTCAGCAGAGCTGCTGTAGAGCCAGAGAACCAGGCTAGCAGAGCCACTCTAAAGCCAGAGAACCAGGTCAGCAAGCTGCTGTAGAGCCTGAGAACCAGGTCAGCAGAGCCGTTGTAGAGCCAGAGAACCAGGTCAACAGAGCTGCTGTATAGCCAGAGAACCAGGTCAGCAGAGCTGCTGTAGAGCCAGAGAACCAGGTCAGCAGAGCCGCTCTAGAGCCTGAGAACCAGGTCAGCAGAGCTGCTGTAGAGCCAGAGAACCAGGTCAGCAGAGCTGCTGTAGAGCCAGAGAACCAGGTCAGCAGAGCTGCTGTAGAGCCAAAGAACCAGGTCAGCAGAGCTGTTGCAGAGCCTGAGACCCAGGTCAGAACAGGTGCTGCAGGTACTGGAGAGGTACAAACGTAATCAGACACAGAAGAGGCGCAATGATGCAGCGTAATATGGCACATTCTGTCGCAATATTTTGCTACTTTGTCATTTTACAACTCAGTAGTACTGTCTGGGCAAACGTTTCTCCTCATTAGCAGCACTCTAACACCCGAATACAGTGGTCAGCAACAAAATGGTGACAGTTAATCTTTGCAAAGCATCCGGGGAACCACGGCTGATGCTTTTTAAAGCCTCTTTTGATCCATCTGAGCTAGAATCAATGTTTGCAACTGATACAGAAGATCTGAATCATGCGGCAAGTGTGGAAAATATGTAAATACTCCGAGAACGCAGCGGCCACAATATTGCGTTATTCCAGTGGTTCTGCCTATGAGCAAAGACTTGTAGTGTAATGGCCTTGATTTACTGACTGTGTTGTAAATCCATGGAACTGTCTCCCAAAAGAATATTTGGGCAAAAAATAACCTCGAAGTACTGATTCTGTGGTACTGATAAAGTCAGGGTAAAAGTGGAGGCCATGCAAGATCACTGAAGTCAGGAAGGAATGGGCAGTTCTGGACAGCATTGTCATTCTCCAGGTAGGAATTCCCATGCAGGGCAGCGCCAAGTAGCTGGGATGAAACAAGCATTTGCAATGCAATAGGTCTCTCATTTACGCGAGTTGAAGCTATTGGCATTGTAAATGACAATGTCTTTTATTTATGTTTTAAAAACCAAAACATAAATATAAGGCATTGTCATTTACAAATCCAATAGCTCAAGCGTGTGTAAATGCGAGACCTATTGCATTGCAAATGCTTGTCTGCCTTTTTGTGGTCGGCTTCTTGTCTTTATTGTGTGGTTTGCCACTTCTTTTTGTGCGGTTTCGGACTTCTTTGCAGCTGTGAGATTAGGACATGCTCATGCTGCATTATAGTTTCATACACAAGCCTCCACCCTGCCCTCATGTAACAAGCCCGGGGATATGGTTCAGTGCACAACATGGCAGACCTTGCGTGCTTTTAAAATCAAAACAGGAGAGAGGCTGTGGGTATTTGGCATTGGAATGCCTGTGACCCTGAGGTGCACTCTTTGTTTCGGGAGGCTCAGGGGCAAGGGCACGGGGAGGGAAGAGCGTCAATTGAAGAAATGAGAGACATCTGTGCCTGTTGAGATTGTCACCGGAAAGAAGAGTGATGAAATTAAAAAAAAGGCTGTATCTACTAAAGGGATAATAGGACAAGAACAGCACAGATCTCAACACAAAGAATGAAAAAGTAGAGAACAAAAATAAGGAAGAAAACGATAGATTCGTTATTAAAAAATTAAAATAGAAAAAATTAACCTTTTAGAGGGCGTAAAATAAGGAATGATAGATGAAACAAATAGGCAAAAGAAAAGGAATAGAGAAGGGAAAGGGTAGGAAGAAGGAAGAAAAGAGGGGGAGTATGAAAGGAGAAAAAAGGGAAAGCGCACAGAAAAAAACGAGGAAGAAAAAAAAAAGTAATACAGGTAGGGAACAGTGGATACAGAAACAGAAAATGTGTGAAAGAAAGAAAGAAAGAAAGATTTTCCTTACCTAGCCGATATTTGTCTTTGGCTTCTGCTCTTTCCTTTGCATCAAAATACCACACTGTGATGGCATACCTGAAAGCGTAAGGACATAGTTAATAAAGAATGACCTCAGCTCCTGGCGGCATGAAGAAACAAGGAAGCGATTATAACAAGGGTGCTACAATCCTTTGAGGTTCCAAAATGGTTACTATAAAAAAAAACGTACTTACAAAGTCTATAGGTTTGATGTTTGTTTGGCATGTGGATCAGGCACGGTACAAATAACAAACTTATTAGCTTTGCCGCAGCTTCTTTGTGCATTGGGGTCAGGGATCAAGTACAAATATAAACATCTGGAAAATGGATGCTATGTAAAAAAACAATTGCTTTCTTTTCTGTTGCATTCATTATACAAATGCATTTGCCAACGCTCCCTTCCCAGTGTTAGTGGTCCGGTTGCCAACTGATTACACTTGTAAAACAGTTCCTCTTGCATTCTAATGGAGGCAGAAGGATACACCTAAACAGCCAGTAGAAACACTTGGATTCTAAAATGCTCCAGTAAGCTGATGCATTGTGTGATTGACAATGTCTCAAGCCAATGACAGAAGATTCCGGAGGAAAGGAAGCCAATGACAAATGTAGGCTGTCCCAAACCCCCTAAAGTAAGTTAAGAATAGAAAAAGGATAGCTATGAATGGTGCAATTACCATGCGCACCATACCTAAAGAAACATTCAACAGCAAGTCAGTCAGGCAAGTTGGACAAAAAGGGGATGTATCACACCAGTTTGCCATCCATCATAATGTTCCATGAGAAAACACATGGTGCCTAACACAATGTGCACCTTGCATGCCGTTATCAGATGAAGTGACCTTCTCTGCCTCCAGCATGCATGGCACTTGAGGGATCAAAGATCAGACCACCAGGATATTATGTATTGCAATGGACATTACTGCATAAGAAGGTAAATCTCAGTCTGAAGGATGTGGCTTTACAGCTAGAACTGCCGACTTTGGAGCTGGCGGACCAGGTTCGAGTCTCGGCATTGGCTCAAAAACCCGTGATTCTGGGCAAATCACTTTAGCTCCCTGAGCCTCCAAAAATGAATTTGTCCTTGTGTAAAGTAACTGGTGCTCATGTAAAGCGCTGCAATACCTTCGGGTCGAGTTTGCGCTATATATATATTTTTTTTAATGCAAAGAGGGCCTCTGGCTCATCACAGGGTGCAAGGCAGATGTAGTACATGCTTTGACCATTTCACGTAATCAATCAATCAATCAATCAGGGAATTGTAAGCGCGCTACTCACCCGTGAGGGTCTCAAGGCGCTGAGGGGGGGTCCGCAGATCTGTTTAGCCGAAGAGCCAGGTCTTGAGGGTCTTCCTGAAGGTGTTCAGGGAGGGGCGCGTCTGATGTCTGCCGGTAGCTCGTTCCAGGTCTTGGCTGCAATGTGAGAGAAGGATCTTCCGCCTGCTCTGGCTTTGTGGATGCGTGGGGTTTCGGCCAGTGCGAGGTTGGAAGATCGGAGGTTTCTTTTGGGTACGTGGAAGTTGATTCTGTCGTTGAGGTATTTGGGTCCGTTGTTGTGTAGGCATTTGTAGGCGTGAGTGAGGATTTTGAAAGTGACTCTTTTCTCCACGGGGAGCCAGTGGAGACTTCGTAGGTGTTGGCTGATGTGTTCGTGTCGGGGATGCCGAGGACGAGTCTGGCGGCGGTGTTCTGTACTGTCTGGAGTTTGCGGAGTAGGGACTTGTTGATGCCGGCGTAGAGTGCGTTTCCATAGTCCAGTCTGCTGGTGATGAGTGCGTGGGTGACTGTCTTCCTTGACTCAGGGGGATCCACTTGAAGGTCTTGCGGAGGAGGCGGAGGGTGTTGAAGCAGCTGGAGGTGACGGTGTTGACCTGTCGGTTCATGGGGAGTGATGAGTCGAGTACGATGCCGAGGTTCTTGGCGTGGTCTGAGGGGGTAGGTGGGCTTCCGAGGGCGGTCGGCCACCAGGTGCTGTCCCATGCAGAACGGGTGGTACCGAGGACGAGGACTTCTGTCTTCTCGGCGTTGAGCTTCAGGCAGCTGTTGGTCATCCAGACTGCGACATCTTGCATTCCTTTCTGGAAGTTGAGTTTGGCAGTGGTGGGGTCTTTGGTGAGGGAGAGGATAAGCTGGGTGTCGTCGGCGTAGGATACGATGTTGAGGCCGTGTTGTCGGACGATGGCTGCGAGGGGGGCCATGTAAATGTTGAAGAGGGTGGGGCTCAGTGATGAACCCTGTGGGACTCCGCAGGTGATTTTCGTGGGGTCTGATCCTTTGGCTTCTTCCGGTGAGGAATGATCGGATCCAGTCCAGGGCTGTTCCTTGAATGCCTGCGTCGTGTAGTCTGACGACTAGTGTGCGATGGGAGACGGTGTCGAAGGCCGCTGATAGGTCAAGTAGGATGAGGGCTGCGGAGTGGCCTTGGTCCAGGAGGGTGCGGATGTCGTCTGTGGCGGCGAGTAGGGCGGTCTCTGTGCTGTGGTTGCTTCGAAATCCGGATTGGGACGGGTCGAGGACGGCGTTTTCTTCAATGAATCGTGTCAGTTTCCTGTTGACTGTTTTCTCTGCAACTTTGGCTGCGAAGGGGAGGAGCGAGATGGGCCGATAGTTCTTGAGGTCGGTGGGGTCAGCTGTGGGCTTCTGAGCAGGGGTCTGACTTCTGCGCGCTTCCAGTCGTCTGGGAAGGTGCCTGTTTTGAAGGTGGTGTTGATGGTGCGTTGTAGTTCGGGTGCGATGGCGGCCACGGCTCTGTGGTAGATGTGAGGGGGCAGGGGTCGGTGGGGGCCCCGAGTGGATGCTTTTCATGGTCGAGGCGGTGTCTTCGGCCGTGATCGGTGTCCAGTTGGAGATGGTGGGCTGGCTGGTGTTTCTGGGGGCGGGGGGCCGTCTGTGGCGCCTGGTGGATGGTCGATGAAGTTGTCGTAGAGGTTTTTGATCTTGAGGTGAAAATAGGTTCGTAATCACTGTTTCCAAATGAGACATCTAGGGATCTGGGATTACACTGGTCTCCTAATCTATAAAATACCAACATGAGTTCAGGGCTGTTCCAGAACTTTCAGATCAGGTTTGTCACAGTTAGTTTGCATTTAATGCTATGCTACATATTGTCATCCACATTTTAAATAACACACACTTTGAAGAGGGAAGAGAAACTTGCACAAGACTTCTGAGCAGCTAGGCGACTGATCCTAAAATGCCATGGCACCTTACTTTGATGACATTACTTATAGAGAAGCCGCTTGATGGATAACTAATCTTTACCTGGTAGAGTAGGCAGGCTTCACTTCATGGGGATTGCGCCGATCGGACCAAAATATTAGCAGCCTATCGAACAGTGGCTCAATGTTAGCCACCATGGATCGCCCTTCTGGAAAGATCTGCAAGAGTCCTCCATCCACCTGTGAGAAATAAAACAAACAGAAGTATGGGTCTTAAAGGGCAAGTAGCAGTGTAGGCACCCTTTTTATTCTTCCCTCACACTGTGATCACTTTTGGGATGAATACTTGCTGGGAAGAAATAATGTTATGCAAAAGTACAGTTTGGGTTTGACCACAAATGTACGTCAGTAGAGTCCGGAACGAAGCCGTAAATGGTTTTCACCAATTCCTTACATGGCTGTAGTGTCCATCGGATCACAGCGGTGTCCCTGCGTTGATGGACATGTTTGTGCAACATAAAAGACAAAATACCAAAACTCTTCTGCACACTTCCTCCTCATGTCTACCTTAGCACTCTTTGGAGAGGGACAGGTTCTAGCTGCTTTCGTAAGTGGAAGCGCAATCTTGTCTCTCTCGGTGGCTGGTCATGGTCTAAAGAGTGGAGCCATGGGTAAGCTAAGGCTGCCGCAACCCATCTCCGAAGTATGTATTCTGTGCACATGCAGACCAGCTCTGACAGAATCTAGTAACCTAAACATGTTAACAAGGCATATGGGGCCAGGTTGGACAACCACACTAATGATCTTGAAATGTAAGCTGGCTAGTACTTGATTTATGCAAATAACAGGGAGGAACTGCGGTCCCTGCCTCAGACCACTTTTCTAAAAGTGACAGAGGGTGTTAGACAAGCGATACCCAATCAGTTCTTTTGGTTTAATACAGCCCAAAACAGGTACACAATGTTCAATAAGGAAAAGCAGAATAACCGGTAAGAGTGACAATGTTCAATTCTATGAATAGGGGCTGTCCACTGCAACCCTCTCAAGGCAGAGGAGTGGGCATTATTATTTCCAAAATATAAATATCAAAGGAAAATTTGCTTACATGTGACAGAGCATAGAAATTCCTGCATCCCCGGCTCACGCGATTTGCCACTGTGAAGTCACAAAGTTTATATGGTGGTTGGACCATCACATGTGAAAGAAGCATTCAGGGAGGTGTTCCCTGATCAGCAATGGTCTATTGGAAACACGGCATAGGCTCCCTGGTCGTCTGTAAGGGTGCCAGTACCCGCTACTCAGATCTGTCAGGTTCTCCGTGTGTCCATTACCTTGTTGGTACAATGCTGGTACATACCTCAACGTCCCAGTTTTGGTTCAGGTAGTATATGCATGTAATGCAACGACCGTCACCGTTGGGGTTGTCCACATGACGGACATAGCCCATTCCATTGCCGGGGTAACACGCCACCATGGCCTGCAGGTAAAAAGAAACAGTTAGCTCTAATGTGTGTATTTCAAATCATTGCATGTACTTTGGTGGTGCAACTGCCTCTTCTCTAACTTACCCTTTGCCTCCACTCTTTAGGTCTGGCTTGGAGGTTGCTTTAGCTGCCGCACCAGCCTCATGTCTTCCAAACAATTCATAATAGAAATACATACTTGTGTACATGCATACAGGGACTTTTAGTCAGCCCTCTTCATCCATTAGTCTGTTATGCTGTCATTCAAAGTTTGTTTCCACCCACCAAAGCATGCAGTATGAGGACATGGGTGAGCTCACTTGAGTCATTAGCTCTCTTCACTGTGAGTGAAGGCATTTTGCTTGTGCACATGTGCACACCCGCTTAGAAAGACGTCAATACAATGCCAAGATTGGTGAACCAATATCTGCTTTCATTTCGTATTTATTCTTTTTTTTTTTTAAAGGGTCAATTTTTAATTATTTTTGTTAAGCAATATGCATTCCACCTTTAGAGAATGGCGTATTACTTTTTAATACTTTTAAACATTTAATGCTTATTGCGTATGTCTGCATAAATAACACTGAAGGGTCTTTTGGCTTTGACACGCTTGAAGTCATGTCATCATTCATGTTTAATCAGATCAAACTACCAAAGATTCCACACTTGCCAACACACCAAACGCTACCTATCACTTGCAGGCTGCAAACACCCAATCATAAATTTAGGTGGCATATCTCCTTTCCCTGTATATTTACAACAGCAGAAGCAAACACAATGACACCTCACTGTGGATGAGGTGAAGAATGCAAGGCATTTGTTCCATAGGCTCACTCTTTGAAACCACTAGGAGTCACTGCAGTAGCTCGCTGTCTGATCAACACAGAAATTCTTGCGCACAGCCATGGCCATCCTCTGACTGTCAATGCTTCATTAATGGTCCCTCAAACCTCCATACGCGATGGCATGCATACATCCACCACCCAATACCTTACTGTTTATTACAAATGTCAATTAAAACTCAAAAAAATTCTACCCTGAATGTTACAGTACCAGCATAAAACACGCAGCTGCACCATACTTTATACAGTGCATTTATTGAGGTCTTAAACAATAATAACTACCAGTCCTCTTCTAGGTTTAGCAACTCTGTTATCTTACTTCATTTCTTTTCCAACTATAGCGCCTTAATGGCCCTCAATGAGCTTGAAAGTCCTTGGTATGGAAACGTTTTCAACCATGACGCGTGGTGGCCATGGAATAGTACAGCAATGCTCTGACCTACAGTTACATTTAGAAGATTAATATAATAGGACCCGTCATTCACACAGTGACTCTGATGACCTAGCAAAGAGCAACAACCCCTTGAGAAACAGAATACGACACAGGCAATTAATGAGCCGAAGACAACAAACATGAATACACCTTGATGCCTCAATTACTGATGACAACACATTCCTCTTATTAACCAATTGGCGCTTTAAACCCACAGCGGTCGGTTGGAGGGCCAAAAGAAGAACAAGCATTTGCAATGCAATCGGTCTCGCCTTTGGGACCTTATATGTATTTAGCTATGCAGCACATTAGCCTGGGTGCTGAAACATCTACTGTTCTTTAGCATGGAGGGAAAGTAAGCACCAAACTGCGTGACACACCAGGTATGGGAACACATGGATAGAAATATTGCCTTTCAGCAGGAAATGGTATAGTCCAAAGCTCTGTTTTTAATATAAAATCAGTGCCTTCGGTGGTCATATCATTGAAAATAAAGGATTTGAAAAAAATATTGTCTACAGGTGCTCGTGGAAGACAATTTCTATGGACTGGAATCTAGAGAATGCTAAAGTGATTCTGGTATTTTACTGACCTCTGCTGGTCGTTTTCTATCAAGAAAGTTAAATAGAGGCAGTTGCCAGAAAAATAAAAAAAAGAAAGTCCTTCACCAGAAAGCAATTCTGGTATTTTACTGACCTCTACTGGTCGTTTTCTATCAAGACAGTTAAATAGAGGCAGTTGAACAGAAAAAAAAGTCCCTAAGCGGAAGCAGACAAGTCCTAGGGCTGATCTCCAGAGCCCACAAAGTACATACACATATAAGTATATACTAAAGTATATACAAGAGGTCTCGAATGCTCGACCTAAAAACTGCATTTCATTCCGCTTCTAAATATTCTGAGAGAATTATGGGCCACAGAATGAAACTCCCAGAGAGCTATTAGGGTGTGAGGCGAATTCCTGATTAATTTGTGTCAGACTAGCTACTCGTGAAATGTTTCCCTGCTTTCTTTCGGTCCTCTACTCTAGCTGTGTCTTTTTTTACACAAAAGATAAAGTTAAAAAAATTATCCAGGTCTTACAGGCGGTATATTGCCCTTCCATATTCTGGGCAGCCATGGTGAAAAGTTTTAAATTGAATCTTTAAACGTAGATCTAACCAAAATAGCAAACGGAGGCACTGAACATGGAAAAATAGAGGTACATGTGGCTCTCAGTCCCATGAATATTCAGTCACATGTGCTCCAGATGCTACTAATACATCTGGGTGTGATGCCTGCATCATGATAGTAAGGAAGCAGGCGTTGACAATGTATAATATATATTTATTTAGACAAAAGCAATCATAGTTGAAACAAAATAAAAACTTTAATTCATGGTAGTACAAAAATATATTTTTTAAGTTAGGTTTAAAAAATGGCAACCCGAAACTGCAGTGATTAAAAGTTCATTGATTGATAATGGTTAATTCACAATTGGCTTACTTTTGATACAAACCTTGCAAGTGCAACAGACATACCCAGAGACCATTGCAAATGTTCTCCTCACTCTATATTTAGGACATGTAGGGTAAAGCCGTAACTTTCCTTCAGGTATTAATTGTGAAAACACTAGCATTTGAACTGGTGTATCAGGAAAATTCATCTTGCACGAACACCATCACTGGACCCCCTTCCAACACCAATTATTTCTTTACCCCCTTAAAATTCAGAGTCTAACTCTAAAAACGTATTTTCAATTTCTATCTTCAATCGTCATCGGATATCTTTTTAAAACAAAAAATAGTTTGTAATCTATTTCACTTCACCAAAAAGTGCAGTTATATTCAGAGGTGCTACATAAAGTTCCAACATTATCACTTGCTTCATTGAAGTGGATATTAATCACACGGCGTTCATGAAAAATAAACCTACACAAGAAAGACCCAGTAATCCACGCCAGACCTGATTGCCTTTACATTATGGTTGGAAGAAATTCCTCTGAGGTACAAGCAAGAGACCACCTAAGAAAGCATTACATACACATAAGGCGACCATCATGACTATACTCAGTCACTTAGGCCACCATCAAGAGCTGTTCTGAACTTGACCCATTACTCAATCTCGAAATTAGTGACACTGGGGGGTTCCTGGTAATTTGGTGTGGGGTTTGGAGGGTGAGAGGAGGAATTAAGAGGTATTCAATGTTTAAGGCGATTAAAATGCAGGAATCAGTCTTTTAATACCGATCCCCTCACATTTTTCTTGGAATTTCATTCAGAGACTGTGTCCTGGAAGTCTCTGGGTGAAATACACTTAGGGGCACATGCATCAAAGGTTTTTGCGATCGCAAACGGTGCGAATCGCAAAAATCGGCCGTTTGCGATCGCAAATTGGCCTTTGGAGATGCATGAAAGTAGTTTCTATGCGCAATTTAAGAATTCGCAATTAATTGCGAATTCCTAAATTACGATTGCATTTAAGGAATCGCAATTTGCGATTCCTTAAATGCAATGCTAGAAGCACTTTCAAATAGCGATTTCAGCTATTTGGGACCGCAAATTACAGACAAATCAAACTTGTCTGTAATTTGCAATACCTTCGAAAAATGCTCTAAAATGCATTTTTTAAGTTTTAGGTTACACACACACATGCCCTTGGGGCATGTGTGTGCGCAACATGGGTGCACATCACAATTTCAGGGTGCAACAGGGTGTCATTTTGACACCCTGGCACCCTTGAAATTGCATTCTCAATTTGCGATTCTCTAATTGCGAATCGCTAATTGAGAATGTCTTCCCATTCATTCCTATGGGCCTCTAGGCCCATAGGAATTAATGGGAGGTATTCCTTAATTGCGACTCGCAATTAGCGAGTCGCAATTAAGGAATGTTTAGGAATCGCTATTTTTATAGCGATTCCTACATGCATAGGCTTTTGCGATTCCTTAATTGCGATTCCTTAATAATCGCAATTAAGGAATCGCAAAAGCCTACCTTGATGCATGTGCCCCTTAGACTGTTAACTCTTACTATGGGTCCCATTCTAATTCATGTGCCTCTCATAACGACCCCTAACTCTTCTAATGTGTGTTTGATCACAGTAGAGGGTTTAAAACTATCATACCACACTACGCATGCTCTTCACATCAAGTTTAGTGCAGCATAGGCTTTGCCATGTGTCCATACCCATTTCTTTTTTAATTTTACCGTATACCAAGACTTTTGTTTTGATGATGTTGATACATAACATGCCACATAGCACTTCAACACCCCATCAGGGGTAGCAAGAGCTATATAAATGCAAACCTTTTTTCCCTTCTCTATCCCTCCACTATCCTTCTCAATCCAAATAACTGACTAACATATCCACCACTAAAATTACTTTCATATTTTCACTATACTAATTCACCACTAATCCTTTATGGATTCCGAAGTAGCGTGCTACTCGCCGAAAAGCGCTTCAACACCCCATCAAGGGTACCAAGCTCTATATAAATGCAAACCTTCTTCCCTCTTCTATCCCTCCACTATCCTTCTCAATCCAAATAACTGACTAACATATCCACCACTCAAATTATTTAATATTTTCACTATACTAATTCACCACTAATCCTTTATGGGTTCCGGAGTAGAGTGCTACTTGCCGAAAAAGCACTTTGATGCCTCATCAGGGGTAGTAAGCGCTATATAACAGGTCCTGTGGAATATGAATTATGGGCGCGCAATAACCTGGCTGGAAGAGAAAGTCACCGCATGGGCTGGGCTCCCGCTCTCTTTAGCCGGGAGGATAGCATTGGTTAAGATGGTGGTATTGCCGAAATTCCTTTATTTATTCGTTAATATTCCCCTTGTCCTTACACAAGCCTTTTTTAAAACCCTGCGGTCCCTGTTGATCTCCCTGGTATGGGCGGGTGGACAGGCAAGAATTTCGTGGGATCTTTTAACACTTCCTTTGCGTCAGGGTGCACTGGGGGCTCCGGACATGCAATTATATGCCTGGAGTGCACAAGCTCAGTTCTTACACTACTGGGTACACCCCACTCCTTTTCAGCCTCATGTGGCTGTGGAGGCGGACGTTGCAGCGCCCCTTCCCCTACAGGTCGCCCTGTTTAAGGCTTACAGACGCCCTAGGGAAGATATAGATACAGTGGAGACCCTACGTTGGGCCTGGAACGAGTTGCGGAAGAGAGCCGGCGCTCCCATCCTATATGCCCCGGCAGTGCCCCTAGCACATAACCCAATGCTGTTCCTCAGGAGACGGATTTGGAAAGGACTTGGCACACAAAATGAATCTACACACTTTCGCAGACCTCTATCCAGAAGGGTTGTTCCGACCACCCCCGACGGCAGTGGAGGATCGGCAGGTGGCTTTTTCTGAATTATTCGCATATCATAAACTTAGGGCAGTGTGTCGGTCTTTACATGACACTTTCCCGGATGCCCCGCCCATCCTGAGCGCTTTAGAAAACATACTTAAATCAGCTTCCCCTCGCCGACTCATCACCAGGATATATAACCACATGCAGATATCGGCTCCTTTGATGAAACCCCGGGCACTAATGGCGTGGAATGAAGACCTCCAGCCCCCGCTCACGGAAGACCAGTGGTTTTATTGCTGAAGCCAACTCACGGCACTCTCCCCTAATTACAAACTTTGTTTAATCCATTTTAAATTCCTACACAGATTTTATAGGACACCTACCAGTTTGCATCATATTGGTCTAAAAGACGACGACAGTTGCTGGAGATGCGGTATTGCTCCTGCTGGTTTCTTACATATTGCATGGGACTGCCCGAGGTTGGAAATGTATTGGTCCAATGTGTTTAATATAATACACCAAATAACTCGATTGGTTCGGGATCCTAATCCTATACAGGGGCTGTTGGGGTATGTTAAGGACACACCTGTTAAGATTAGAAAGCTGCACGCCTTACTACTCCTTTTCGCTAAAAGACGGGTTGCCATTCACTGGGGAAGTAGGAGGGTTCCATCTAAAGATGATTGGATAAAAGATGTAACCTTTGGCCACTCACAATTGACCACTTTCTGGGAGCTGATGCCTTCCACATCTCGGCCTAAGGACATTTGGGAACCCTTTGTTGTGTGGGCCCGCGAACATCAAGAGACGACCGTAGACACAGCGTCACAGGAGTAGCCTGGAGGGGGATCGAGTTGGGCCGTGGGGCACCATTTGGAGGAAAGATACACATGCAGATGTACATTGTTATATTGAATTCCCTACGAATTTTACAGTTCTGGATGAGATGTGCCCTGCAGCGAACTGCTACGTTGCAATTATGGTTCAAACCTTTATAATGGAAAATACCTACTCTGTTATTGGGACTATGCGAAGGAGCGAATATGTATACAAGTATAATTGTAATTCACATGATGGTATTATGTAACGATGACCCTGTATTGCACAAGCAACTGACTGGCTGTTTCTATAATTTTGTTGTAATGTTTTTTGTTTTTTTTAAATGTCAATAAAGAAAAAAAAAAAAAAGTAAGCGCTATATAAATGCAATTACGATACAATACATTCACTATAAGCCTCTAAAGCTGTGTTGTCTTTGTAATCCGAGAGTAGTCTCACTGAGTATAAACAGTTTATCTGCATATACACATAGATCAAGCGAAATATTTCGCAACCCTGGACGGAATACGCTTATCTCTCTCAATTTGCAAGATACAACCAAAATAAAATCACCACAAGGACACAGCCGTCCTTCGATCTTCCACACTGACATTTGTAGTGTATTCACCATACTTACCCAGCAGTATCCCCATCCATTTGTTTTCACGTTTGAGTGTAATTTAGGATAGACAAGTTTATTTAATCCGCCCCCTTTTTAGTGTTTTCCACACAATGCTTAAATTTACGCTATTAAGTGAGGTCCTACTCCACAAAACAGCCATACAGCTGTCACCTCCCAGTAATCTTCTCCAGGCACAAAACTGATGGAATGTTCACTCATCTGGATGAAAGCCTTTCTGCTCAAGATGAATGATATACTTATTCTACTCGTCTGGTGTGGCACAGTGAGCAACAAAACAATGGTTTGGAATGCAGCCCAGAGTAACTAACATTGGTTGAAATTAATTCAAACTTTCTACACATCACTTTTTTGTTTCTTTCAGTGTGATGCCCCAGATGCAACAGATATGCCCAGGTGTGGGTCCCGTAGCCGGCTGTGCCACCAGAGTCAAGCTGCACCACTCTGCTGAGGCCCAACAAGGCTGAATCCGATCCAGAGCTTCTTGTGTTCACATTCAGAAGGGAACTAGCCTGACAGGTCTGGCAGGACCGTTCCTATGGGGCCAGTTTTAAGACTAATTTGTATATGGTTATCCCATCATATGGAGTGGCGGAGTGAGGGAAAAAAAAACAAAGGACTGGAATGTTGGCCAGAGTAAATACCAGTAAATGAAATTGATTCAAGCATCCAACCTGATACTTTTTTCTCTCTCTGAATGTGCTGGGTGAGCCCACAAGTGGGTCCCATAGCTCACTGTGCCATAGGACTCAAGCTGCACCTCGCTGATGAGCCCCATCAAGGCTGAAATCAAGGTTGCTTGTGTCCTGATTCAGGGGGTGTATAACCTGGTAAATCAAGCATGACTTTTCCTACTGGAACAGGTCCAAGACTGATTTGCATATGGCTGCTCCTTATCGAGAGTGGCACAGTGAGCAAAAAATGACAGACTTGAATATGTTCTAGAGTAATTACCAGCATCTGGGATTAATTTAAACATTCCACTCAGTGTTATTTTGGCCACAAGATATTCATTATAAATGCGTTACTAATAGCCTAATAATGAATTAATCTTAGTATTGACCCTCCTGTGAAAAAGCCACTTTCAAATTAACATTGCTACGTTGTTGGACTTGGCCCTTTTTGCAGGGTCATCCCTGAACTTTTTTTGCCTTCCTCCTAGTCTTTTTTTCTGACCTGGTGTTGGTGGTTTTAGGACTCTGGGCACTTTAGCACCGCTGTCCAGTGTAAAGTGCATGTGCTCTCTGTGGTAAACATGGTAAGATTGGTCTACACCTGTTTGGCGTATTTAATTTACCTGCCAGTCCCTTATAAAGTGGTATCTCAGATACCCAGGGCCAGTAAATTAAATGCTACTGGTGGGCTTGCAGCGCTGATTGCGCCACCCACCAAAGTAGCCTTTCAAACCTGTCTCAGGCCTCTGCCATTGCAGGGCCTGTGCGCGCAGTGTTACTGCCGCTGTGACGTGGCACCTAAAGGGTGTGCCACGTCTGTAACCCCCCTTTTACTGCATGTCAGTCACCTGTAAGGTAGGCCCTAGCTAGCCCTATGGGCAGGGTGCATTGTAGGTAAAAGGCAGGACATGTACCTTAAGTGTGTGACATGTCCTGGTAGTGACAAACAGCCATTTTTGGTTTCTCACTGCTGTGAGGCTGCCCTCCCATAGGAATGCATTGGGGATTACCTGATAAGTGTTTCAGTGGTAATTCCTGATATGAGAGGAGCAGCGTGGTCAAGTTTGGTATGTTTGGAATAGTAATAATAAATGCTGCGCAATGGTGTGTGCAGATTTATTATCACTATTTTAGAAATGCCACTTTTAGAAGTTGGCATTTCTGTGTGCTATGTGTCTGCCTGCCTGATGTGTATTGCATGTCTGGCTCTGGAGTGACAGGGGCTGGTGAGGTGTGTGGCTCCAGGGAGAGCAGGGTGAGTCCGCGCTAGGCTGAATGGGCAGATATGCATTTGGAGTAGTGTGAGTAGTAGTCCCAGACCCTGAATAGGTCTGTGCCTGCCTGGGTGAATGCTGGCTCCGCCCCCCTGTGGTGTGTCTGAGGACCGAGCCCCCATCTGACAAAGGAGGGTGGAAGCCTGGTAAACAGAGTGCTTCAACACCCCCCAGAACCAGTTGAGGCTGGTTCTCCAAGCCCTGTGCCAGGGCAGAACAAAGGGGATTGCAGTATAAATATTGGGGCTGTGCCCCCATGTAAGGTGTGCTGCTTTGGGGTGCTTGCTGCTTGCTGGGCCCCAGGAGGAACCGCCACGAGGGACTGCCCCTCTGCTGGAGGGCCCTGTGAGCTGGCCTGCCTGGGCCCAGCTGTGCCCCTCTAAGCTCTTGGGACTGAGCGCCTCGTGAGCGCTATATCTTTCTCCCAGGACGGGAGGAGCGTTTGTGCCCTGCAGCGCTGTGCTGCGCAGTATTCAGAGGGAATCCCAGCGTAGGGATTCCCCCGTGCTGCCTGGAGGCAGAGCGGGAGCCTACCCCGCATTGTGGTGTTCCCCGAGGTGAAGCGGGAGCCTACCCCGCATTTTTGGTGGAGCGGGAGCCCACCCTGCATTTGTGCTCATTTAAAGGCGGGAGCCTACCCAGCACTTCTGAGCCGGAGAGAGGAGCGCCGAAAACGGAAGTCAGGAGCCCGTGCCTGTCTGTAGGCGGGGCCTGCTGCATCCCCGGAGCCGGAGCCTCGCGGGCTCCATTTCCGCCTCCCTCTGCCGTGGAGAGGAAGTCCAGCGGTTGCAGCCTGATCTGGAGCCCAGCGGAAGCAGAAGTCGAGCGTCCGGAAGCCAGGCGAAGCCTGGCTGTGGGCAGAGCTCTCCGGGAGCGGGAGCCTGCCGAGGCACATTGTCGGTGCCTTCCCCCTGCACAAGGAGAGGAGCGGAGTCCACGACGAAGCCCGGGTGAGTGGGGCTACACTTGCGCATTGCTGGTGCCGATCGAAGGCACCAGGAGGAGCCCGGAGAAGGGGGCTCACAAGGCACAGTTAGTGCCAGTGCTTGTTTCCAAAGCTGCCACGCCGGACAGAGGGCAGCTGCAACGTGGGGGCAATTTTGTTGTTAGAGTCCCGGAGTGGGGCTCGAGAGGCGCTACGGTGCCAAGGTCTTCCACAGCTGCACTGCAGGAGCGCGGGCAGCTGAAACGTGGGGGACAGTTCTTTTAATGATAAGGAAGGGGCGAGATGCACCCCCCGGCCCCCAGTGCATGACGCACATCTTTTCTGCTGCTTTGGCAGCCAGAGGGCTACTTGGGAGGCCCTATAATTGCGAGCCCTGACCTTTGGGACAGAGGGCATTCGGGCCCCGGAAAAAATGCCAGTTGGCCTCGTGTCATTTTTATGGTGTTGACAGGGTGCAAGGCCCCAAGGTGTTTATGCCTAATGCTATTGCATAATGTGGTGATGCCTAATGCAAATGTCATGCTATGATGTTTATGCCCAAAGTGATGCAGACATAATGCGTTTATGTTGCTTGTGAAAATGTTGAGTTCATTATCTTACCAGTAAGCACTGGTTGCTTTATATTTGCTACTTGTGCTTTCTAATGGTTCTGACCATGGCCCGATTGGCCCGCTCATGTATATAATCCCCTGTGAATTTCTACCTGGTGCCAGTTGGCACAGTGTATATTTTGTGATTATGATGCTAATGTGTTTTGGATAATACAAAGGCTATTTTTTATATAACCTTGTGTGGAGTTTCTTTTGTAGTGTGCCTAGTGTGTCGCTGCTGTTGTGTGTGTGTTGCGCAAACGCTTTACACATTGTCTCTGGGATAAGCCTGACTGCTCGTGTCAAGCTACCAAGGGGGTGAGCAGGGGTTATCTTCAGCGTGTAACTCCCTTGCCCTGACTAGAGTGGTGGTTTCTGCCTGGCTTAGGCGCATGCCCTAGCCAACCAGAAATCCCATTTCTAACATACGTCTATACAGCTGAACTAAAACTCATGCCATCAACTTGGAGCTCTTTTCAAAGTGTCACTGAGGAAGTTATCCGGAGCTGATTAAGGATACTATGAAGCGCCTGTATTAGCAGCCTACATTCTGGGATATAATGTTCTCTACTACAGCTTCACCTATAAAATAGCTCTTCCCCATACCAAGCTTTTCAGGATTCAAGTGAAGGTCCTGTAAGTAGAAGCATGCTACTACTCCGAGAAAACAATCAGGAGATGAATCACTACTGCTGATAGCTGAAGAAACAACTATCCATAATTTACTGCACTCTGCCGCTAGACTTGTGCACAAAGAAATTTGATGACTCTCCAATCTATTGTGCACTTCACTGGCTCACTGTCAAAGCAAAAATTCAATTCTAGCTTGCCTGTATCATGTTCAAAGCCATTCCCTTCCAAAAACCAGCTTACTTGTCATCTATCTTCTTTAAAAACGTCTGTTGGGTGTAAGAACCTGAAGAGCAGAGAAGTTATTTGGCTTGAACTGAAGAAGTTCAGATCACACTTGTCAGCTGACCAATCCCTCTCAGGGACAACCCGTTTTCTTGGGAACTCTTTACCTGAATACCTCTCTGAACAAGTAGACTTTTTACAATTCCAAAAAAGTCAAAGAATCTACCTGTTTAGACTTTCTCGACCTGTGAGTACTATCTAGTATTCCTCTCTCCTTGCCAAAAAACTCAGTTCCACCCTTCTAGTCTCTCGTCTCGTCTCTTTAACTGTACCTACTATTTCTCTCATGATTTTCCCTTCTTCCCACTCCTCAGCTACTCAACTCCAAATTGCTTTCGCTTGCGTTTCTCTCATAAGTTACATTCACTACTCGCTCCTTAGTATTCCCCCTTGCCCACAATTCCTCTCTTATTGGCCACCACGGTTTAAGTTGTTACACGTGTGACTATATTGTCAAACGTTCCAGAGTAGAATCTGGAATTTATACCTTTCGAAAAACCTTTATAGTTTTTTTCCTTCATTGGCTTATAATGGTTTTCAACAAAAGACAGCTTTAGCTGCCTGTTGTTGAAGACCTATTGTGTGCAATACCAATATTTAGAGCTTGTTATGAGCCCCCCACATTGCTTATCATTTGCTGACTCTCAGATCAGATCAGAATAAGCTTTATTCGATTTCAGGCAAATAAAATCACAAAAGCAGACATAAGCAGATAAAAAACCAGTTAAACATTATTAGCTACAAAATACAAAGACACCATATATTCTATAGATTCATCCATGCAAAAATGCACATAGTCATAGAGATAAAAGAAAAAATTGATCATAGTGTAAGTTATATATTACAAGCAAAGCATTCCCTCACATTTTTAATTGTTTCCAGCTTTCTAAGGGGGTTCAACATTAATACTTTTCCTCACTCTAAGTATGCTTTTTAAAAAACAAACCACAACCCCAATACAGCAATCACTCTCTAAAAGTTGCAGATACAAAAAGCTGGTCGACATTGCCTCCATCCCCCAACCTTAAAAGAGGCAAAATCCACCTTGATCTCTCCCTTATATAAAATTTACAGAAAAGAACCGCATGTATTGTTGATTGTGGTGACAAATCATCGCAAGGACAACAACATAAATCTCTGGACCAGTTATTCATTTCTGGGTAACTAATTAATCGATGGAAGATCCCAAATCTGAAGCGAGTTAAAACATATCTGTCATATCCGCTTAAACTACATAAAAGATATGGTTGTATATCATATGCTGTTAAAATCAATTGATGCTGTACTACTGTTGGTTTATTTATTTCCAAAGCAAATCTAATTGACTCCAAGTGGCTCATACATATTGTTTTAAACTCCTTCCTAGAGATGGAGTTCATTGTCTCTGGACAGTTATAATAATCTGGATGCCCAAGGTCGTACACAAAAATGTTTATGTACTTCAGCCAAGTGATCTTGGTAGCATGGTCCAGCTTCATTGAGTCCTTAATTATTTCTTGATTCAAAGCTGTACTGCTGGAAGTCCATATTCTATGCCAGAGTAACACTGGTTGGGCTTTAATAACATCTGCAATATATGGAATACCCAACTCGCTATGGCAATTGAAAACAGGAGTACTAGCAGGTACAGCTAAAATAAACCTTAAAAAAGCATTTTCAACATGCTGAATGGGAGCTGAATCATAAAAACCCCACACACCCGCCCCAAAGGTGGCAATGCTCACGCATTTTGCCTGGTAAATCTTAAGGAGTATCTCAGGAGGCTTTTTTCCCATCTTTTTAGCAAAATTGACCACAGCGGCAGTTGACTTCATAAAAAGAAGGCTCCTAGTTTTCACGGCCTTACTCCAAGAACCAGTTTGGTCAAATAAAATACCTAAATACGTGAACATATTAGTACCCCCAAGTGGTAAACTCCTGCATTTCTGTCTCCCTTTACCACAAGTCATAACATATGTTTTTTTGACGTTCAGTTTTAAACCCAAGTCGTCCATAAAAGTAGTATAAGAGGCGAGGGCATTTTGTAAGCCCAACTGAGTACGGGCCATCAGCACTGCGTCGTCTGCGTGGAGAAGGGAGACTATCGGGCGTTTGTTAATATACGGTGGGTCCCTCGCCTTTTCCACCAGCACTTGTTCCAAGGTGTTTGTGTAAAGAGTAAACAAGAATGGCGCCAGGACGCAGCCCTGTCTGACCCCCCTCTCTACTTTAAACAACGCAGTGCATTCCCCTTTGGTCCCGTATCGAACCTTAGCAGTCGCCCCACTATACAATTGTCGCAGGTACTGAACCAGAAGTGGGTCAACCTTTAAATCCACCAAAATGTTCCATAATTTACTGTGTATAACACAGTCAAAAGCGGCTGTAAGGTCTACAAAAGCCAAATAAAATTTCCCTACTTTAGCCTGAGTATATTTCCCTATTAAAATACTGAGATTAAGAACCTGCTCCGTAGTTCCTAACCCCTGCCTAAAACCATATTGCACGTCCGTTAAAATATTAGTTTCCTCTGCCCAGGTTTGAAGCCGATCTAAAACAATCCATCCTGCTACCTTCATCAAAGAATCCAATAAAGATATCGGACGGTAGCAGGCAGGATTCTCCCGCTGACTCTCATATCAATCTCATTTGCCGCTTCTTAGACAATGGACTTGCTTCCTGTTATCGTCTTTGTCCAGTGGCAGCTCCTCGAGGGAGTGCTGCGGGGCGGGCGGGGGAGGGGCTGGGTGGGGGGTAGTAAACTCCGGCATACGGCCGAAGGGAGTTAAGTACATAAATAAAGAAAACGAATTACATTGCGCGCGCCGCATCGCCGATTTGGCATTGCAGTGCGCAATGTAATTCGTTTTCTTTATTTATTTATGTACTTAACTCCATTCGGCCTTATGCCGAAGTTTACTACCCCCCACCCAGCCCCTCCCCCACCCCACCGCCCCGCAGCACTCCCTCGAGGAGCCGCCACTGTCTTTGTCCCTTCGCTGGATCATAGCTTCTTTACACTTTTGATTGGATGATTTGCATCTTCCCACAGCTGAATTTTTTTTCTTTTTCTTTCAGTACTCCCTGAAAGTGCATGTTTACTTTCTCTATCCTGCATATGCTGCTTTCCCGCACATCCCTACCCCTGCGCTCTCCACGTTGCCTCCTCCGCCTCCCACCTATCTGTTGCTTCTCCCATACCTCCCTGCTGACTTTATTTTATGGCTTTTCTACGTTCTCCCAACCCCTCCGTTGCTCTCTTGCCTTTCCCTTCTTTCCTGTTGCTCCCACATAATTTTCATACATATATGAGCAAGCGTTGTGACACATGTGTGTGCATGTGTCATCCTTCTGGTGCCAATTTTGGGCTGTTTTCTTTCTTGCTTTACTTTTTGCTGCTTAGCACTGTCAACAAGCATTGGCAAAGCCAGTCGTCGAATGCCTTTCAAAGGCAAGAACTATTGGTTTTGCCAAAGCTGGTTATTTTTTTGATGATTTCACAATTTTATTTCTACACAAACAGCAGGTCATTTGAGGTTTTCAGTTTGCTATTCACTCGAGACAGTTAATTAGCATACCCCCTCTAAAAGACTTTGACAAAGTAGTGACTCCTGTTGGTCCTTGTCAAGCATGACACTCACAACATTGTATAAACACACACTGTGTACGTGGGTGGGAAAGGAAGGAACTGGGAGAGCACAGCTCTGTTAGGACGAGAACCCTCACTCACCTTAAGGTGACATGCTTCATCATAGGGTCCCATCCTCACACTCACAACATTGTCACATACTGACTACTCGGGGAATAGCAAGACTTACAGTGCCACCTATGAGCCAGTCATAGTATTTCGATTAGCAGCAGCGACACCAGCCAACTATAACAGAATGCTGGCAACAGTGACAAAAAGTAATGGCAAGCTGTAGCTGGACACTGGCGACAGAAGCAACTATTGCTCTGTCAAAGTTGCTGGCAGCACTGACACCCACTGGCCAGATTATAGAATTGCTAAAAGTAGCTCAGTGATCTACCTAGAATTTATATAAGCTCTTTTATGACAGCTTGCATTCTGTTATCCCAAATGGCAATTTAGTTAACTCTCAAAATGTATTTTACATCATAAAGCAGATGTAGTCTTCAAAAGCTAGCAAAATTATTGTTCACCTCAAATACTGAGTCGTTCGCTGGTGACCTGTGATGATATGCACGAGTAAATGTGAAATGACACCTAGTGGCCAGTCAATAAAATGGCAATGGTGGTAGATACATCTGTGCCCAGACTGCAAGCTGAATGGTGGATGGGCACAGACCTGCCAAAAAAAAAAAAAAAGCATTGACTGTGTGAGGAGGGGCGGTGCCTCGGAGGGGGCGGGTTTCGTGGTGAGAAATACCTGAAGGACTTGTGCCCTCCAGACCTCCACCAAACGCCCTCTTCACAAAAAAAAGCTTGCTGGGACTAGTGCCGATGTACGGAGATCTTTTCACAGCTCTACTGGGCATCGGCTATTCAAAGCCTTGAAAGAAGAGCTGGAAATCTATTCTTCGCAGTGCTTTCCAGATGGTCTTCCTACCACCTTCTGATATCAGCTCCTCACCGGGTGACTGTGTGAAGGGAGCCAATATCACGTATCACATGTGGCACCATGTGAATTGTCAGGTCTGGAGGCACTTGAGTACTGGGTCTGGATTTATCATTCTGGCTAGTACTCCATGCAATTACAAGTTTTCAGGCCAGGAATGGGGATGAACGTACAGGTTCTAAAATTACTGGGTCCTTTCCTGCAATTTTTGTCCTGATTGTGGACAAGTTTCTGTAATAAAAGTCCTCTGTCTTTCAATAAGAGGAATTTCTGTGCAGGAACACAAGCAGAGACAATGGGTGTGAGTCTGCACCTCGTCTCCTAGGAATTGAGGGGGGTTGTAATCCCCCACTGAAGTACCACTCGTATTCGGCACCCGTCCAGTCACAGTATATAACTACCCACTGTCAAACCTACTGACTCAACTATGGGTTTAGGAGCCTTTTATCACTTGTCAAAGCCCACTATGGCCCAGAAGTCACCTACGGTGCTCTTCGGTGTCATCTGGTGTTGCAGTCAAGCTTGTCTTTGCCATGGGAGAGAGAGCGAAGGAAACCTACGTTTCTGCACTCTCTTCTGTAAAAGAGACCATTCTGTACTTCGGCACTTTAAAAGAGAGGCGGCTGGACACTCTGAAGCTAAGAGCAGTAGATGAGGTCAGGTGCAAAAAATCGTGTACCAGGAATTCAATGACTTCTAGAACGTATGCCTTTTTAAGTTGAGCCTGGGAAGCGCATGCGCTGCGAGCCATGCTGTATTGTAGTATGTACTTTAAACCCTGCCCACTCTCCACCCATATTTGTCATTGGCTTGTGTCATTATCCTTTGTAAATGCTGGATTCTGATTCGTTATTAGGCTTGTTAGTCACTCCTTAGTACGGCCTTGTCTTCATTTGTAACCTCCCATGACGACTGACCCTTTTACTTCTGTTGTTACACGGCATGTCTTATTTAGTCTGTAAGCACTATTTTCTTTAATGAGTTTCTCTTACTGAAGGAGGGCAGGAGGGTCTCTCATAGGCAGTTGTGATCACCGGCTTATTTAACTCGTAGCAAACGGGGAGCTCTTTAGGGGCCATCGGAAACAGAAGGGGATAACTCAGCGATGCCTTCAAGCATTTGGAATGCAATAGGTCTCGCATTTGCGAGAGTTTGAGCTATTGGCATTGTAAATGGCAATGCCTTTTATTTATGTTTTAAAAACAAAAACATAAATAAAGGGTATTGTCATTTACAATACCAACAGCTCAAACTTGTGTAAATGCAAGACGAATTGCATTGCAGATGCTTTTTTCAAATGTGCTATATGGCAGCGGAGTGGGGGGGGCAGCTTAACCTGTGCCTTCGGAGTAGGAGCCCTGCCAGATAGCCTTAAGGTCACCTCCTTACCTCTAACAGGAGGAGTAGTAATAAAGGCCTGGCCTGGGTGCCATGTGAAAACATTTCTCTCTTCCTTAAGTTGTGATAACTTTCAGAGGTGCAAGGTGAATCGAATGGGGTTGACCTCCGGAGGTCAACCCCATAACTGAGTTTCGGAGTCAGTGTGTGATGGCGCCGTAGGTCGGGAGGCAGATGAAAGCATCAACGATACAAAAGTCCTCTGTGTCCTATTCCATAGTCGGCCGCCCCACCCCCTCTCCGCGCAATGATAACGCAGAAGCATCAACTTTAGCCTAGTCTGTCACAGCCAGCTGCAGCGTGGGCAACATTCGATGATAAGAATTACCACACGCGCTTTGTAACCCTTTGACTGCCTTCCCTGCACTGCAGTTCCAATCCTTCGTCCATTTCCATTCCCCTCCATGACACGTTACGCACGTTCTGGCTAGACGGCGTGAAACCATGACGGACACAGCTTTAGCATGATAGACCACTTTAATGAAGCAGGTGTGCATATATAACAATACAACCCTGGCACGTGCCTTACAGTATAACTATTCTAACCTCGCAAATCCTTCCTGCTCACAACCCCCCTCCCCCCGACACCCACTCGCCATTCTCCCCACTGAGCTGATTCGACCGACCAGTAACAAGACCAACCACAACTTAATCCTGCCTCTGACAGGGCCGGCTCACAGCCTACCTTTTGGCAAAGGGGTACTACCCCCTTCTCAGCCTAACCCTAAATGTCCCTATTTATCAAAAAGAGAGGGGGGACGGTGGGAGCTGATTGTTAGGTCCAGTGACCCTTGCTCCCGATTGGTAACTGGTATATAAAGGGGGGTCACTGTTCCTTAAGAGGAGAGTTCAAAGTGGAGAAAGAAAAAGGAAAAGGTGTCCTGTGCTACTCTATGTGTGGGGACAGTGTGTCCTCATCATGATGCCCTCACACACCCCGAAGGATGTCATGCTTCATCATTGGGCTTTTGCTCTCGTCGGGACGGCGCTGCAGTGCCCTACGGGTCCCCGAAGGGTCTCTTCGGAGATCTTTGATGAAACAAGCCGTTAGGTGCGTGCGTGTAGAGTGGAAGTGAGGTCTCAACTAGTGTGTTGAAAAATGACTGGAGGGAGAGTGGCTATTATTTATTAAGTGGTCCCTCTGTCATTAGTAAAGGTGTGTGGTGTGGCTAGTGGGATATTATGTCCCTCAGTAGCTAGATATGAGTCCTTAGTGGGTGTCTAGTGGTCGACATGTTCGCGCTATCTGTGGCCTCTGGAGGAGATCCAAGCTCTTCTTCAGGACCAAAGTGAGTTTAAATAAGTATCACTAGCGGCCTAAATTTTCAGTGCCACCAGGTTGATGGAAAGGAGTAGCGTCTCCTTGTTTCTATAATTATGGCCTCATGAGATCAGTGAGCGCCGATGGGAAGGTTCTCCCATTCAGCTGTGCTGCTCCACCTGCATGCCTCTCTCTGTCTTTGCAGCGGAGGCAGAGAGAGGCATGCAGGTGGAGCTGCACAGCTGAATGGGAGAACCTTCCCATCGGCCCTCACTGATCTCATGAGGCCATAATTATAGAAACAAGGGAGACGCTACTCCTTTCCATCAACCTGGCGGCACTGAAAAATTTAGGCCGCTAGTGATACTTTATTTAAACTCACTTTGGTCCTGAAGAAGAGCTTGGATCTCCTCCAGAGGCCACAGATAGCGAAACATGTCGACCACTAGAGACACCCACTAAGGACTCATATCTAGCTACTGAGGACATAATATCCCACTAGCAGCACCACACACCTTTTACTAATGACAGAGGGACCACTTAATAAATAATAGCCACTCTCCCTCCAGTCATTTTTTTAACACACTAGTTGAGACCTCACTTCCACTCACACGCACGCACCTAACGGCTTGTTTCATCAAAAGATCTCCGAAAAAGAGACCCTTTGGGGGACCCGTAGGGCATTGCAGCGCCGGCCCGACGAGGAGCAAAAAGCCCAATGATGAAGCATGACATCCTTCGGGGTGTGTGAGGGCATCATGATGAGGACACACTGTCCCCACACAGAGTAGCACAGGACACCTTTTCCTTTTTCTTTCTCCACTTTGAACTCTCCTCTTAAGGAACAGTGACCCACCTTTATATACCAGTAACCCTAAATGTCACCTGAACCCGTCCCCCTCTTAAACCTCCCCTAAACCCACCCTATTTACCCTGGCACCCACCACTCACCCGAAAAGCGGGGGGAGACTTCCTAACATCGTGTTCCCCCAATCACCCATTTGGACCAACAAGGTAAGCCACCTTGCACAAACATACAACCGCATCTGTTCCTCTTTCCAAAGTACAGCTGGAGCTAGGAGAGGTGGCGTTTAAAAAAAAATTTAATCAGCAATAATGTTCTAATGGCTAAGAATGCAGCAGAACAACTTTTAGGTACAAGGAAAGAGCTGCCCGAGGTCAGCCAATACTAGAATTTCAGCATCTGCCACAGAATGAGATTGAAGTCAAACCTGATGTGCTCAGCACACCGAAGAACTGGTAGGTAATGCTGGTTGGTCCGATACTGGTATAGCACTCTATATCATTGTATTAGCATTTATACATCAATTTCGATACCCTTGCAAGGCCTGAGGCACCTTTTGTATTGTTAAGTAGCTAATAAATATGTGCCATTTATAAAGTGCTTCGTAGCCTTGGTGTGATCGAAGAAGCACTCGGATTTTCATTGGGCGCCCTTCTGATGTATGGTTGAAAGGGTGTTGATTGCTGTTTGGCCTTCATGGGAAAAGCTGTGTGCAGTCTATGAAGTTGTGAGGCATGGTGGATGAGTTGCCTACTGCTTCACAGCACATGCGCATTTGTACTGCAAGTTTAAGAACAGACACAGCAGTGAATGCAGGAACTTACCATCTTAACACATTCATGGAGGTGGACAATCCCTGTGTTGGGTATTCGGGGTGCAGGAGGTCACTTTTTGGTCATTGGAGTAGTTAGGTGTGAGCAGGGTTGCCACCTGGCCATTTTTTAACCAGTCTGGCATGTATTTTTAAGTCCAGGCCCGTAAACATACTGGGAAATCAGTGAAATTCATATTTTTGCCTCCTGAATCTTAAACTTAAAACAGTAAAACCATAAAGAAATCTGTTCGAAAGTATTTGAGAGCTTTCTAAATCGTTTCAGAATTATCAGAGCAAACAGAGGGTAATTGCCAAATTAGAAAACTATCCTGCCAATTTTACATGGATTCTTTTCCACTCATCAGCTCTTGGCTGTTTCAAAAGAGCAAAAGGTAATCAAACAGTGGCAATCTTAAGTGTGGGGGTCCCAAATCTGGAATAGCAGGCGGTGTTCCAAGTCAAGGTTGGATCACTTCACCAGAGTTGTGTTCCAGTGAATAGTGAAGGTACCCTGAGAGCATAGGCAAGGCTCATAAAGGGATTTCGATATTTAAGACCTGCTTGTTTTCATGTTGACTTCTTTT
Organism: Calotriton arnoldi; assembly: GCA_963921515.1. Lineage (NCBI taxonomy): Eukaryota > Metazoa > Chordata > Amphibia > Caudata > Salamandridae > Calotriton > Calotriton arnoldi. The sequence continues at coordinate 108,942 of CAWUFW010015165.1, read as the reverse complement.
GAAAATAGTGGCTCAGTGGACTGATGCATTCAGTGCAAGGATCTGTGTTTAACCACATGTTCACCGATTTGAATCCTGGCGGATCCAGTCAGCCTTACATCCTCTCGAAATCGATAAATGGATTACCACTGAGCTGGATAGTTCCTCAGGTTGACGTATACTTTACAGATACACTTGTCACTTTGTTATTCCAAGACCTGCATAAAATCTGATTCTCACTTTGGCACAAATGTGCGGTCGCCTATCATTTGATTGAAAGAGAGAAGGTGCCATGACAGACTTCTATGGTCTCAGAACAGGATCAGAATGTGTTTCAGGTTTGAGCAGTCCTGCATCAGCTGTGCAAGCACAGGGGTCACTTGATATTATGGGGCTTGAGGCAACCTGGCAATAATTCATATTTAGCGGCTGAATGGCAGGCCAGGATTAAAGGCGCAGTGGAGGGCCTCTCAGTTTCTTAATCCCGGTTTGGCCTACCCTGAATCACCAAGATGGAAAAGGGATCAGACAATGTGGCTGAGAAGGGTGTGTTTGTTTGCTCAGCTCTAGGCTCTGCTGTCAAGGCATATGCGTGGTTAAGTCAAAGTCGTTGTTCAGGCAAATCGTTGTTCGGCTTGCCGGCTTCCCGAACTCGTGGCTCCGGCCTCGTTGTTCCGGATGTTCCGCGGATAGACGAGGTACTGTTTCACAGTCTGTGATTGGTCGGTAGCACCTGGTAGCGAGCACTGTAAAAGGCATCCAAAAAACAGCTACAGAAAATAAGGCAATGCTTTTTTAATGTATCTGTTTTTCAGATGCTTTCATCAGTGTTCGCTCCTTGTTATACAAATAAACACGTCATACAAATTGTTAAGTAAATATTAAACATTTTCAAATATTTTTTATAGTACTCGTTTATAAATTTCCTTTTCACTCTTGTTTTTAAGACTTGCGACAGCGGTTTCAGATGGCCTGTAACAAAAATTCTCTGATTCAAACATGTTTTATTTCATCATGGGAAAAGGTCAGGCCTTAGCTGGTAGGCGAGAAACTAGGTTTCTCAGAGGGAGAGGGTATGGAAGGCAAGTGGCGATTCCTTCACTCACTGGTTTAAGTGTCAGCTGCATGCCCAATTTACTTAGCAGGAATCTTGGCTGCTCCTAGTCCAACTACTTAACAGGAATCTTCATTACTTTTAGCCCTTCTCTTCATTGTACTAGTAGTTAGGCCCCAGTCACTCTTTCTGGACATTTTAGCCACCAGTCAGTGCCAGTTTGGGTTATTCATGAGGATTCTGGGAGAAACCAAATCCTGTACTGGCACCCAGTCTGGGTAGGAGGGTCTTACATCCACATTTTTTCAAAGACTGTCTTGGGATGGGTACATCTTAAAAATAGTCATTAGGACACAAGGACGCACGTGTAATTTACTAGGGTAAACACCCACTGGGCTTCGGTTCAGCAGTTTATATGTGCGTAACCTCACCAGTAATTATGTAATATCGGCTCCCATGCGTGTGTATAGGAAGCATGGATGTGCAGAGAAAACATATCTCGGCCTGCTCGAATACTACCATATTTATTTTGCGACGGAAGAAGCAGAGCAGAAAGTCTCCAGTCATCTCAAATGACGCTCATTCAAAAGACCTCTAATCAAAGAATCTAAGAACAATCCCAAAACAATGGCGGGAGTTTCTGTGCGGGAGCCAGGCTGCCCAGTCACTGGCGTTTATCTGTCGCTGATCTCAAAACCCCCGCGTGTGAGCGCTCACTGCTCGTTTGTGTGTAAACATATATACTGCATTGCACTTGGTTGCATGGCGAATTTTGTACCAACACGTTTTGTGAAGCTTTACTAGTCACAATGTCTAAAGTTGCAGATTTTTTTTACAGCATGTTTACCGGGTTTGCAGAATTCTTCTAAGCACAACATTCCACAGGAAAAGAACCCTGTTTTCAGAGAAGCATATCTAATGCAGCGCCATTTTGTTAGTGTTAAATAACGATATGTGTGAAATAAATTATCGCAAAAGTGCCACAGGCCTGGTAAAGTGAAAAACTCTGCAACATTAGCGAGGGTGCTGACGATTTGATAAATAATTGCAAAGAATGCATGAAAAACAAGCATTTGCAATGCAAATTTGTCTCATTTGTGAGAGTTAGAGGTATTGGCGCTGTAAATGAGAACGTGTTGTACCCATGTGTTTTGGATTTGAGTGGATATATGTGGAGTGGAGTGGAATTATGTGGTTTGGAATTGTTAGTGGTGAAATTGTGTGTGGTGAAATTGTGGAGTGAATTTGTGTAGTGGAATTATGTGGCACAGTATGTAATGGAAACATGTAGATAGTAATTATGCGGTATTGAGTGGTATTGAGTGTACTGGAAGTATGTGGAGTGTAATTATGTAGAATGGCATTTTGTGTGGTGGAGTAGTATGTTGTGGAGTTTAATTATGGAGTATGCCCGCCATTCCGCTCCTGCTGTCCTGGTGGTTTGATTGTCAGACAGTGAGACTCTGAGTTTGCGGTTGTGCTGAGCAGATGAACGGATCTTGGGCCCACATGGAGGAAGGAATCAGTTAACCAGGCCGGAGTAGGAAGTATGCTTTATCATCTTCTTTGCTGCACGACAGTGTATTGCCCGCCCGGAGAGCACCCTGCTGAGTCTTTGGCTCTGCCTCCTACAGTGCTGCCTGACACGAAATCAAGTCCACGGAATCACCAAAAGCACATATCATTGTAGATTGAGGCCATCCCAGGAAGTGACGCCCCTCCCTCACCTGCTCTCTCATCATTGACTGCTGCCAGGAGGATTAAATCGGTGAGTAATGAAAGTACTTCTCAGAACAGTCGCCTCTCCATGCTCAGGCCTAAGGCAGGATGCAGTCGACACTGCCCTAAATGGCCATGGTGTCCAGGGAGTCAGCGTTAATGCTTAAAAAGTGGTATAAATCGGGGTCGCCGGTAGCAATTGTGCAGCCAGTGTAGTGGCACCGGAGCCGCAAGATGTAAAGCGGGTCCCTAGTTTTCGGCTCCCCCTGTGAGTTTGCTATCTTGACTCAACTCTACAGACTACTACAACCACTGAAACGCGCAAGAAAACGGAGCACTTGATGAGCTACTCATGTCGAGACGAGAATGAAGCTTGGTTGTGTCACAATTTGAATTAAGCGTTCGTGCAACTTCTCAGCACTGACCGAGTGTGATAAACCACAAACAGTCGAGCCGGTATGCTGAGAAAAATAATTCATCTGAAAAAGAGCCAGGTCTGTGTCTTACAAGTGTTTTACCAAGACTTCTAAACAAGCACACAGTGACGTAGCAAACGTTTCATTCGTCCTCATGGACCCCTAACCAAAAAAATCCCCGGGTGGGCAGAAAAACGCAGCCAAGTCGAAGTGCGGTGGGCTGTTACATTCCTACTCACCGGTGCCACTGCACCAGCTGCACTATTTGCAGCTACACCCGAGTGAGCTTCTCAGGCCTCGTTCTGTCCGTTTATCCGAGGATAACAAGACGATCAACATAGCGGACCACCTTTCTCAAGAGGCAGTGACTTTTTAAGAAAACTCGGCAAGGGTCTTGAACACAATAAATACATCAACGAAACACATCGACGATTGTTGTGAATAGTGAAAAAAAAATCTTTGAACAATATGGTCCTAATAGAAGCTTAATAAAACAAAGCTAAGTAGCGCCTTGCACGGGTTGTTAGTAATGTTCTGCCTCCTACCTAGAATCACTTTCCTCCGCTGGGTGTGAGGCTGGTCGGTGCACACCCACTCAAAGTCCTCCTGGGTTCCTGTGCTGCTACCGCCTATGGCCGTCTCATCAGAAATCCTGCTCGCCTTAAGGCTGACTGCCGACCAAGGGAGGGCTTTATAAGACCTTTCGAGACACCTCTGGGTGGGGCTGCCTCCTGCCCCGCTCCGAAGCCACCTACCCCAGCCAAGCACAGAAGCCACGAGAAGCTGATGCTCCAATGAGCCCGACACACCCCTCGCGAGATGGCCAGAGATCACCGAGATCAAACAACTAAACTCTCCGAAGTGCCTTTGTGATTAACTTGCGAGTAGTTCAGCAGTTTCCGTTGTTTTCTTTGCGTTCTGGGTTTCAGAACTGAAATACAGAAACGTAAACACATAAAGGACACAAGTATCATGGACAACGTGAGGGAGGGAGGGTGGGGGAGGGGGGAAGAAGGCACAGACAACGAGAGAGGGGGTAAAGAAGGCACGACAACGGGAGGGAGGGCGGGGTTGTAAAGAAGGCACCAAAGCACGTCGTGCCTGCAGTAAGAGAAACTGGATAAAGAAAATAGTGCTCACAGTCTAAATAACACGTACCATGTAACAAGCAAACTAAAGGGGCCAGTAGCCACGGGAGGTTACAAATGAAGAGGAGGCGGTACTAAGGAGGGACTAACAAGCCCGTTTACGAATCAGAAGCCAGCATTTAGGAAGGACAATGACACAAGCCAATGGCAAATATGGGCGGAGAGTGGACGGGGCTTCTATTCCCTACTGCACTACAGCAGATTGCCAGAGCAGCGCATGCGCGCTGGCTCAGGCTCAACCTAAAAATCACAAGCTACTAATATTTATATGCACGTTTTCAACCGAATGCCAGATGAGAGAAGAAATGAAACACTGACGGCCTATGAACACGTACCAATTTTAAGGTCCTGAGAGCAGCTTTTTTTAGGGAACAGGGACTTCTCATACACAAGCAATGGAATTATACAAATACGTGTCTCTAGAGTAACTATATATTTAAGGAGTACAGAACACTAATCTAATGAGTTCCTCCTTTCAGCAAAAAGGGAAAAACATAGATAATAAAATATATATACAAACGCAAGCGTATAATGTGAGAACTATAGGAATGCCTTCGTGAAACCATGGGGTACGACTGAGAGGTTGTTGTTTCCTTACTCAATTTTTTCAACTTGTACATTGTCCCGCCTTTGTGGTAAGGACCAGTGATTTTACAATGTACACATTGGAGCATAAAAAGCTACTTTGAGGATACATCTAGCATACTATACCTAGCAATAGCAAGCATTTCAATGGTGGGAGTTTGAGCTGCACTCCCTATAACCAAAAGCAGTTGAATGGTGTTTGGTTCAGGGTTAAGGCTTTAATGAAAACGAGTTGAGGGTTTCAGAGGGCTTCTGTTAAACCATAGTTTTTTTAGGCAGGCTTTGGACAGTTCATGAATATGATATATTGGGTGCTTCCAAGACTGTCTCATGCCTATAGGATTAAAATAGTAACAAGTTTTGGAAATGCCAATAGGTCTGGCTCATGAATAAATGTGCCTTTTGTGTTACTGATGGGATTAGGTATTTAATACATCATCATATGTGCATTCTGCCACTCATATCTGCACTCATGCATCCATTCATCATCCATCCACAGACTCATTCTTGCAGTTACCCTCTGACGTATTGTTACCACTAAGTTACTAGAGTTGGTACACTGTTTCTTGTATTTTATTCCTTTGTAGAAGTTACCTGTACGGTGCTTGCTTCATTCAGTGCAAGCAATTTGTATTCTGTAGTTCACTTTGTGTAGGCAACCTTCAACATTGGCTTCTTTTGCTCCAAAACCATCAAGGATTGGCTTGAGACATGGCCAATCCACAGACTGGATCAGTGCATGGGTGTTTATTAGTCAGACCAATTTTCTGTTGGCTGGTTGAGTGTGTCCTACTGCTTTCACTGGAACGCATGAGGGACTATTTTATATCTGAATTCGGTCATCGAGTATTCCAGTAGCATTGGGGAGCAAAAGCTAGCAGCATCTGAAAAATGGATGCCACAGAAAGTAAGCAATCTTTTTCTGTAGCATCCGTTTTTCACATGCTTTGGATCTGCACTTTAGGACAATAGGTATGACACTGTCTCCAATGCGCTACCCTATTTCTCACCCTATACCGCTCTCAATATATCCTCTACCTCTGCTCTCTGACTCATCTCAAACCTCATTCTACTACTCTTTCCAATGTACTACCCTATTTCTCACCATATACTTCTATCAATATATTCTCTACCTCCACTCTCTCATTCATCCCAAACTCCAAATCACTACTATGATCCCCAAAATAACCCTGTCTAGACTCTTCCCTCCTCTACCCCTTCTGGCATCATCTCATGCCTCTTTTACTATTCAGATCTCCCAAACAAGCCTTTCTAAACCCTTTCCTCTCACTCTTACCCCTCCACCTCCCCTTTACTCCCAAACCCCCTCCTACTGCTATGAACTAAAAAAAAACAAAAAACTTTTTAGACCCTTCCTTTTTCTATCCCTCCACTATTCCTTTTCAATCCAAATAACAGACTAACATGTCCATCACTCAAATTAATTTCATATTTCCCTATACTGATTCACCACTAATCCTGTTTGGGTTCTGGAGTAGCGTGCTACCTGCCAACAAGCGCTCGCTTCTACACCTCATGAGGGGTAGCAAGCACTATATAAATGCAAACCCTTCCCTCTTCCATCCCTCCACTATACTTTTCAATCCAAATAACAGACTAACATGTCCACTGCTCAAATTAATTTCATATTTCCCCAGACTAATTTACCACTAATCCTTTCTTGGTTCCGGATTAGTGCGCTACTCGTCTAAAAGCGCTTCAACACCTCATCAGGGTAGCAAGCGCTATATAAATGCAAACCTGTTCCCTCTAATATCCCTCCACTATCCTTCTCAATCCAAATAACACACTAACATATCCACCGCTCAAATTAATTTCATTTTTTACTATACTAATTCACCACTAATCCTTTATGGGTTCCGGAGTAGCGTGCTGCTCGCTGAAAAAGCGCTTTGACGCCTCGTCAGGGGTAGTAAGCGCAATATAAATGCAATTACAATACAATACAAAACTACAATAAAACACACATACTCAACAACATCTGCAAATTCTATTAAATGAATAGAAGTAGAAAACAAGCATTGGCATAGCCAATAGGTCTCATCTTTGGGACCTTATAAGTGTTTAGCCAGAGATATTGAGTTTGCCTGTCTTTAAGCTGTGCTGTACAGAAGTCTGAAGCATGCTGAAAAGTTATAATAAAGAAGTGTCAGAAGCATTTTTGTTACCTTATATATGACCAGGAAAGCATTATGTACAACTGAACGACCATATTAAAAAAGTATTAACAATAAATAATGTCTTGTGTTTTTTTTGTCCTTTCAATGCTGGCAACTTCTATCTGCCTGTCCCAATGGTTGCTTGTTATGGGTTTTTTTGTTATGGGGGGGCATAAATAACAGGAGGGTGAAGGTTAGGAAATAGTACCTGTATAACAGTCAGTGAGAGAGTCAGTCGCTTAGTCAGTCAGTCAGTAAGAGAGTCAGTTAATTAGTCAGTCAGTGAGAGAGAGAGTGAGTGAGAGAGTCAGTCAGTCAGTCAGAGAGTCAGTGAGAGAGTCAGTCAGTCAGTGGGAGGGTGACAGAGTCAGTCAGTGAGAGAGAGAGTGAGAGAGTCAGTCAGTCAGTCAGTGAGAGAGTCAGTCAGTCAGTGAGAGAGTCAGTCAGTCAGTCAGTGAGAGAGTCAGTCAGTGAGAGTCAGTCAGTCAGTCAGTGAGAGAGTGAGAGAGTCAGTCAGTGAGAGTCAGTCAGTGAGAGAGAGTGAGAGAGTCAGTCAGTGAGAGAGAGAGTCAGTCAGTGAGAGAGAGAGAGTGAGTCAGTCAGTGAGAGAGTCAGTCAGTGAGAAAGAGAGAGTCAGAGAGTCAGTCAGTGAGGGAGAGAGAGTCAGACAGTGAGAAAGTCAGTCAGTAAGAGAGAGAGAGTGAGAGAGTCAGTCAGTCAGTGAGAGAGTCAGTCAGTCAGAGAGTCAGTCAGTTAGTGAGTGAGAGAGTCAGTCAGTTAGTCAGTCAGTGAGAGAGAGAGTGAGTGAGAGAGTCAGTCAGTCAGTCAGAGAGTCAGTGAGAGAGTCAGTCAGTCAGTGGGAGAGTGACAGAGTCAGTCAGTGAGAGAGAGAGTGAGAGAGTCAGTCAGTCAGTCAGTGAGAGAGTCAGTCAGTCAGTGAGAGAGTCAGTCAGTCAGTCAGTGAGAGAGTCAGTCAGTGAGAGTCAGTCAGTCAGTCAGTGAGAGAGTGAGAGAGTCAGTCAGTGAGAGTCAGTCAGTGAGAGAGAGTGAGAGAGTCAGTCAGTGAGAGAGAGAGTCAGTCAGTGAGAGAGAGAGAGTGAGTCAGTCAGTGAGAGAGTCAGTCAGTGAGAAAGAGAGAGTCAGAGAGTCAGTCAGTGAGAGAGAGAGAGAGTCAGACAGTGAGAAAGTCAGTCAGTGAGAGAGAGAGAGTGATAGAGTCAGTCAGTCAGTGAGAGAGTCAGTCAGTCAGAGAGTCAGTCAGTTAGTGAGTGAGAGAGTCAGTCAGTTAGTCAGTCAGTCAGTGAGAGAGTCAGTCAGTCAGTGAGTCAGTCAGTCAGTGAGAGAGTCAGTCAGTGAGAGAGTCAGTAAGTCAGTGAGAGTCAGTCAGTCAGTGAGAGAGTCAGTCAATCAGTCAGTGAGAGAGAGTCAGTCAGTCAGTGAGAGAGTCAGTCATTCAGTGAGTCAGTCAGTCAGTGAGAGAGTCAGTCAGTGAGAAAGTCAGTCAGTCAGTGAGACAGAGTGAGAGAGTCAGTCAGTCAGTGAGAGAGTGCGAGAGTCAGTCAGTCAGTCAGTGAGAGAGTGTCAGTCAGAGAGAGAGTGTGAGAGTCAGTCAGTCAGTGAGAGAGTGAGAGAGTCAGTCAGTCAGTGAGTCAGTCAGTGAGAGTCAGTCAGTCAGTGAGAGAGAGATTGAGAGAGTCAGTCAGTCAGTGAGAGAGTGCGAGAGTCAGTCAGTCAGTCAGTGAGAGAGTGTCAGTCAGTGAGAGAGTGTGAGAGTCAGTCAGTCAGTGAGAGAGTGAGAGAGTCAGTCAGTCAGTGAGTCAGAGTGAGAGAGTCAGCTAGTCAGTGAGAGAGAGTGAGAGAGTCAGTCAGTGAGAGAGTCAGTCAGTCAGTGAGTCAGTCAGTCAGTCAGTGAATCAGTCAGTCAGTCAGTGAGAGAGAGAGTGAGAGAGTCAGTCAGTCAGTCAGTGAGAGAGAGTCAGTCAGTCAGTGAGAGAGAGTGAGAGAGTCAGTCAGTCAGTGAGTCAGTCAGTCAGTCAGTGAGAGAGTCAGTCAGTCAGTGAGAGAGCCAGTCAGTCAGTGAGAGAGTCTGTCAGTCAGTCAGTGAGAGAGAGAGTGAGAGAGTCAGTCAGTGAGAGAGATTGAGAGAGTCAGTCAGTCAGTGAGAGAGAGAGTGAGAGAGTCAGTCAGTCAGAGAGTCAGTCAGTCAGTGAGAGAGAGAGTGAAAGAGTCATTCAGTGAGGGAGAGAGAGAGAGTGAGAGAGTCAGTCAGTCAGTTAGTCAGTCAGTGAGAGAGTCAGTCAGTGAGAGAGTCAGTCAGTCAGTCAGTGAGAGAGTCAGTCAGTCAGTCAGTGAGAGAGAGAGAGTGAGAGAGTCAGTGAGTAAGTGAGTCAGTGAGAGAGTCAGTCAGTCAGTGAGTCAGTCAGTGAGTCAGTCAGTGAGAGAGAGAGTGCGAGAGTCAGTCAGTCAGTGAGAGAGAGCGAGAGTGAGAGAGTCAGTTAGTCAGTCAACGAGAGAGAGAGTGAGAGAGCCAGTCATTCAGTCAGTGAGAGAGTGAGAGAGTCAGTCAGTCAGAGAGAGAGAGAGAGAGACAGAGACAGAGAGTGAGAGAGTCAGTTAGTCAGTCAATGAGAGAGTGAGAGAGCCAGTCATTCAGTCAGTGAGAGTCAGTCAGTCAGCCAGTCAGTGAGAGAGTCAGTCAGTGAGAGAGTCAGTCAGTCAGTGAGAGAGTCAGTCAGCGAGTCAGTGAGAGAGTCAGTCAGTGAGTCAGTCAGTGAGTCAGTGAGAGAGTCAGTCAGTTAGTCAGTCAGTGAGAGAGTCAGTCAGTCAGTGAGAGAGTGGGATGTGGCGCACTGCAGATGAAATGAGTGCCAAGCAAGCGACCAGTTTGCACTGCCTGGAGAGCTGTAGTACCATCTTAAGAAACATTCAATTAAAAAGAGGAGAAGCAAAGAAATTAAAAGGGAACTATAAATATGAAAATTGAAAACTAAAGGACTGGACAACCAGCCGTGACACTGAGCCACACTCATTTTCAGGTGGGTGTACACATGATCAGAAAATGCTGTCATTCACAGGGCAAAAGAGCCAATGACTGATGTGGACTGAACCATTACCCCATGCAGTACGCTGTCATTGATGGAAGCAGACTCTAAATGACAATCAGACAGACTAATAGCAGAACAGAGCTTACAAAAAGGCTCTCTATGTATCTATATGGTTTTGTTTTTATGGATGTAGATGTTATTTCATAATATTGTTAATACAATAATATTGGCAGACAGAAAAGAGATTCTAGCAAGAATTACCACAGTGCAAATGTTCTCCCCTTAGGGTTTGCCAAAGGTGGTACTAATATGAAAATCCTTCCTTTCATGTAACAAAATACCTCTCTCCATAGGCTTTAATAAAGAGTAATAACAATCTACCCTTAAATGCCTATTGACTTTAGCATATGCTTTTCTCAATCAACATGCCAGGTCTACTACATTTATTGTAACTGTTTATCATAAACAAACAGGCCTATAACCTTCATCATTGGCTAGTCAACATCTCAGTCCTACTGTGTTGGTCTTAAGCTTTTCTCACAAGGCAACCATCAGGCCTCTAGCCTTTACCAGTAGCTTGACACTGTATACAACACATTCCTACTGAAGTTTGCGCAAGTTTGCAACCATGAGGCATACATTTAAACAATTACAAACATGTACAAAGTTACAGTTGACAAAATAATGTTCAACTCCTCTTAACAGGGCCTAACGAGAATCATCACAGTGAAATTCTACTTCCCGGATTTGTCAGAGTAGGTGACCAACACCAAAAGCCTTGCCTACTATGGTAATCAGTGAGATTACTTGTCACAAAATAGCTTCCTACGGCCTGTAACATAACGTGACAACAATCCAATGTTAGAGGCCTATTGGCTTCATCATATGATTTTCGCAATAAATATACGAGGCCTTCTGCCTTTGTAATAAATGTTCTTAATAAACAGGCCAGACTTATGGCATCTGGCATAACATTTCCCTGCACTCAAATCAAGCCTATAGCTCTTATTATTGGCTTGTCGCCATAACCAACGTAGGCATATTGTACTGAGCTTAAGCTTTCCCACAAGGCAACTAACTAACTATCAGGCATACAGTCATAAAATTGCACATGTAAACAAAATTACAGTTGGCAAAGCAAAATATTAACTCTCCTCACAGGGCTTAAAAAGGATTCTCACAGTGAAAATCTTCTAAACCCATGGTTTGTCAAAGGTGGTAATCAACTACTATGGTAATTGTGACTTTCCAAGTAATAAAATACCTGCTTACAGGCTTTAGCACATTGTATAACAACCCATTCCTTAAAAGCCTCTTGTCTTAAACACATACACATGCTTTTCGTAATAAGTAGGCCTGGCATCCTGACTTTATCGTAATGGTTCACAATAAACAAATCAAACCCATGAAATCTGGCATGACTTTTCCACAATGTACCGATGAAGCCTTTAACCTCTACCATTGACTTTACACCTTACCCAACACCTGTGTATTGAAGTACACCTAAACTAGCAACCATCATGCATACAGCAGTAAGATTACAAATGTACAGAAAAACACACCTTGCAAAATAATGTACAACCCCTCTCAACAAGGACCACAAGAATCATCACAGTGAAAAACACCACGGTTTGTGAGACTGGGTACCCAGCACCAAAACCCTTGCCTAATATGGTAATCGGAGAGATTACATGTAACAAAATACCGATCTATACACTGTAACACAATGTGATAACTAAATGTTAAATGTTTACTGGCTTCAATATATGCTTTTCGCAGTTAATAATCTAGACCAACTGTACTTGTCATAACATTTCATAAGCAGACCATATATATGGCATCGAATATTACGTTTCTCAGTGCACCAAACAGGCCTATTGCTTGTCACTATTACCAACTCAGGCCTACAGTTTTGAGCATAAGCTTTTCCACAAGGAAACAATCGGACGCAGTCATAAATCTAGAAATATATACAAAATTACAGTTGGCTGAGAAAATACTATCTCCCTTAAGAGTGCCTGACGTATTCTTATAGAGTGCACTGATATCCACAGTTTGTCAGACGAGGTAACCAACACCAAAACCATGCCTACTATGGTAATCTATGAGATTCTATGTAAAAATAAACAAGTCAGGCCTAGTGCCTTCATCATAACATTTCATAATAAACAGATCAATCAGGCCTATAGCCATCGGCAGCAGCTTTCTGCCATAACAAACTCAGTCCTGGTGTTTCAAGTATAAGTTTTGACACTAGCCAAAAAATGTGCAATACAATACAAGCAGTCTTTTTAGTGAAAGCACACAAATGTGGTCCACTCAAATCCTTACTCTGGGGAACCAACATGTGGCTGGAGCCTAAGCCCCTCTCTCAATAGTACTCTGAAAGATCTTTTTTGTTGATCACATACAGTCATGCGACAGTTGCCCTGTCAAGCCAGGCTTAAAAATCCATGTAGATTAATGTAGCCCTGGACATCCTATACTACTCTCAAACACAAAACTGCATTCTAAAGTCTAAAGTGAATGATGAAATGGGAGTGCAATACATTCCTCATAACTGCTCTTCTCCCAGGGCAAACAAACACCATACATTATCTAGTTATCTAAAACAGTGTTGGAAATGGCCCTTTTTGCAGGGTTATCCCTAAACTTTTTGCTTCTTCCTCCTTTGTTTTTCCTGACCTGTGGTTGTTGGCTATAGAACTCTGGGCATTTTACCACTGCTGATCAGTGCTCAAGTGCATATGCTCTCTGTATAAATTGTTATTGTGATTGGTTATCCATGATTGGCATAGTTGTTTTACCAGTAGGTCCCTAGTAAACTGCACTGAGTGTGCCAGGGCTGGTAACTCAAATGCTGCTAGTGGGCTTGCAGCACTGATTGTGCCACCCACATGAGTAGCGCTGAAAAGATGCCACTGCAGTGCCTGTGCGCAGTTTGTTAACTGCCATGTTGACCTGGCCAGTGTACCCACTTGCCAGGCCTTACCCTTCCCTTTTCTTACACATTGGACACCCCTATGGTAGGCCCAAGGTACCCCCCTGGGCAGGGTGCAGTGTATGTGAAAGGTAGGACATGTACTAGTGTGGGTAACATGTCCTGATAGTGAAATACTGCCAATTTCGTTTTTCACTATTGAAAGGCTATCTTGCCCATAGGACAGAATGGGGAATGCTGTGTAACATGTTTACCTGCATATCTTCCCATAGGAGCAAGATAGAAATTTGGAATCTGGTATCCCTGAACTCAGAAATTAATAACATATCTTTTAGGGTGGATGGTTTTTGAATTCAGTGTTTGAAAATAGCACTTTTAGAAAGTGGCTATTTTCTTGTTCAACCTTTCTGTGTGCCTCTGCCTGTTTGTGGATTGACTGTCTGGTTTGAGAGTGACAGGGGCTGAGGTGGCTCCAGGAGTCTGGGTGAGTCAGCACTAGGCTGAATAGACCTACCTGCATTTGGAGTGGTGGGAGGAGTAGCACCTGGGCCTGAATAGGGCTGTGCCTGCCTTCCACAATGCTGGCTCCACCTCCTGCTGTGTGTCTGATGACCCTGGCCCACACTAACAAAGGAAGAAGTTGTGCACTGGCAGAGTGCACCCAGAACTGGTTTGGACTGGGTCCAGGACCCCTCACACATAGAGAACAAAGACTTTTGGGGTATAAATATGAGAGCTGAAACCCCTGAACTTTAGACTACTTCGTGATCAAGAGGAATCCCTGCCAAAGAAGATCAGCTGAAGAGACTGAGGAGAAGTACTGCCCTTGCTGTGTGTCTGGGGTTGGCCTGCAGTTTGCTGTTTCTACTGAGGAGAGGACCAAGGGACTTTGCTGTGTGCTGTGTCCCCTGCTTGAAGAAGGACTTTGCTGTGTGCTGTGTCCATCTGAAGAAAAGTCTCCAAGGGCCTGAGAAGAGCTGGCCTCCTGTTTCTGAAGTCCCAGGCACAAAGGACTTCACCTCCAGCTTCCCTGAACTTTCTTGCTGGGAGTTCCAGTCTGCCAGGAGGGCCTGTAACTGTGTGTGAGGCCTTTTTGCTGTGGGGAGCTGGAAGCGCGATGCAACGAGAGAGAAGCGTGACGCCGCCGCAGCAGCCGCTGTCGCATCATCGAGGAAGCGTGTCGCCGCTGCCGCTGTTCGCCGTCGCATCACCGGAGAAGCGGGCCACCGCATCACCGGAGAAGCGTGTCACAGGGCCGTCGCATCGCTGAGGAAGCGCGCCACCGCTGATCGCCGTCGCAACACCGGAGAAGCGTGTCGCCGTCACCGAGGGTGTCATCGCATCACTGGAGAAGCGTGTCGCAGGGCCTGTCGCGGCTCAGAAAACCACCGAGTTCGCCGCACGGCCGTCGGGCGTGCACGCATCGCCTCTACGTTGTCGCATCACAACAAAGACGCCATTTTGGCGCATCGCACCGGATCGTCGCAACGCATCAAGGCGCCATCTTGTCGCATCGGAACCGGAGCGCAGGAAGAACCGACGCATCGCCTTCTCTGCGCCCCTTTTGGTTGTTTTGCGTTACGCATTCCAGGTACTTTGAGACTGAGTGTCGCATTTGATTATCTACAAGTTTATTTTTTGCAACAACCTTTTTAAAGACATTCTACTGAGTTCCTGTATGTTGGATTTTTGTTGTTTTGGTCTCGTTTAGTTTAGATAAAGATATTTTATTTTTCTAAACTGGTGTGGTGTCCATTTGTGGTGTTTTCACTGTGTTACTGTGAGTGTTGGTACAAATACTTTACACATTGCCTTTGGGATAAGCCTGTGTCTGCTCATGCCAAGCTACCAAGGGGGCGAGCAGGGGTTATCTAAAGTGTGTATACCCCCTACCCTGACTAGAAACAAGGGTCCCTATTTGGTCAAAGGTACCTACCTCTGCCAACTAGAGGCCCCCATGTCTAACAAACAGTTTAACAGCATCACAGTGTTTTGTGTGCTCCTGAAGATTCAAGCTCAGGCAGCCACACTTCTGCTGGAACAGGCAGCTGGATAAATAAACAAAATAGTCACAGCTTCGTGGAGAGAAAGCACTGTTTTTTTCTGTGGAAGCAGACAACTTCTACCCAATCAAAACATTTACTCCTGCCTGCCAATATTAGGGTGGAGCCAAAGCCCCTTTTTGTAGTACTCCTGAAAGCTCTTTTTTAGGTTGATCACATTACATCTGGTGACTGCCGCACTGTCAAGCCAGACCTTAAAACGAGGGACTGAACACAAGAAGGGCATTAACAAGACCTGGTGATACATAAAGTTGTGCTACAATGATGTCCTATGTACAGTAACTACATAACCTAAAAATAGAGTATGGCATGGTGTGTTGTCGGGAAAAGCCTAATCTCTTGGGATAAGAGGTGATCTATGTTTAATGCTGTTCAAGAAACGGAGAGACTTGCTATGAGGTTAGGAAGCTTTTAACAATTTACGGGCAATGCGACAGTGGTTTGGGATTATTGGAAACCGTGGAACGCAGGTTCTTTAAATACCCCTTTGCATGTCAAAGTGTGAAATAACATCTTTGCAGATGAATGAGTAATACTGAGTAACAGTTATAATTATTTGGTGAAAGGAAATTGGCGTGTGTAAGAGGACTTCTTGGAGTAAACTAGGCGGTGGTTGCAATATTTAAAATCATGGTGAAAAAGTGAAATATGGGGCCCATTTGGTAAGGTGTTAAGTTGGATAATGTTTTTTGTAAAAGTAATCAAAGCAATTCATTTATGGAGTTGCTCAATAAAGCTGATCAAATTAATAATTTAGGGAATTAAGGTACTACAAGTTAAAGCTAAATTGTCAAACAAAGATTTTGTTGAATATTACACTGGGTACTGACAAGGAGTGGATTAGATACATAAAAGAGCTTGAGTAAACTACTTGTGTATTTTCCTAGACAGATATGCAAGAGGGTCAAGCTATAACAAGGAATTCTTAAGGAGAGGACAAAGAGATAAAATAATAGTTTCGTAAAGCTGGAGCAGGGACTAATAATGGTAAATTGATATGAGTTTCGTATGTTGAAGGAATGGCTTCTCATGGTTGCAGGACTCTCATCGTAAGGAGATTTATTTGGCCTACAGAAATGAGAGAGGTGACATCATAAACCGCAAGATAGTAAAGAAAATGTGCTCAAGGGTGTTTTCCCTGGTTGTATGAAGATCACCTAAGGTGGGGTAATAGAAAAGTGTGTTAGATTTGGATGTCTCTGTGATGGAGGGGATAGCCAATATTAGCCTTGCTTCTAGTGTACCCAGGTTAGTTTGGCTGTGAGGCCTCTGCACCAGTGGGCGCTTAAGGCCTGGTCCGTCCAGAAAAGGAGGGCTGGTAGGTCCATCCTGTGAAGGCAGACGGGCAGTTCTAGAAAACAGGAGGAAGTACAGGTACAGGAGAGGAAAGCAGGGCTTGTGGGCCCAGCACGTGAAGGGGACCGGTAGGTCTAGGACGTAGGGCGAAGCAAGAACCATTAGACACAGGATAGAAAATCAGGGATATTAGGTGCAGAATAGGAAGAGGCACCAGCAGGTGCAAACAGTTGAGTGACAGGTAGGTCCAGATAAGGACGGGCGGATCCGGGTTTGATCGATAGGTCAAAAGAGCTGTTGGGGAGAGGTAGGAAGCTGACAGGGAGAGTGTGTTTAAGAGGACCTGTGCGGAGGAAAGGGGGTAAAGCCGCTCATCTATCCAAGGGGGTGGTACCTCGGGAAGAACGTATGAGATGAGGTTAGGATTTTAATGTGTGAGATAATTTTAGTAAAGCGACACTCTTTTCAGCTCAGCCTTCTCACATTAAAGGTGACTTTTCACACTACTGAGAACATCACTTTGCCTGTAGCGTAAGAAACATATTCGCCTGTGGCCTGGCTTCGGCTACATACCGCTTGAAAGGAATAAACAACGGAGCTGAAGGAAGCTGTTTTCGGCACTGCGGCCGAGAGTTCCGACAGCACGGCCATCTCGCCCTGACAGGAGACCAAGAACATGTTGCTATTCCCGGCACCGAGACCCCACCAAGTGCGTCACGGGCGACACCCAGCCTCGCTTCCCACGAACAACCCCTCCAGATAAGTCACTAATGTTTGAACAAGACATGCTTTCAGAGGCTCAGCGCTTTCCTCGGCCCTCTGCAACGGCCCCATTAAGACATTCCTTCCTGGAGTGGTTAGCGCTCCAGTGCCCTGGGCGCTGGGGCGGATGTTCGCACCACATCCGCCGGCCAGGCGTGGCCGGCGGGGAGCCAATAAAAAGGAAGGCGCCCGCTCGGGGGCGGCACTTCGAATGACACTAGCGCTGTGCGTGTCATGTGTACCTGGCGCTGCGCCGATAGCCAAGCGCACCACGGGTGACCCTATAGCGGATCACAACACTGGCGACGAGGAGGGCCGAGACCCTCGTGTGTTTGTCCCTTACCTATCGGGACTATCGTGCATACCCACGGCGACGACCCGCAACCAGCGAGGCCCCGAACCTGCCGGCCGCCGGACACGCATCGGAGGGTGAGTCAGCCCCCGCACCTACGAGAGCACCGGGGCTCACAACGAGGCCGTGCGCCACGCTGCGCTCCTGCTGCTGAGTCCGGCTGCCATTGCTCTTCAGGCCACGCCCCTGAATAACACAGCGCCGGTGCGCGCTGCCACGTGGGCTCGTCTCTCTAGGCCTGAGTGCTCCTGCCGGCAGTGAGGCTCTGTGCTGGCACGCGCTACCCTGAGCCAAGGGAGGGGAGTGTGCCCACCACAGCCAGCCACATCCTCCTAGTCTGCCGACCGGCCAGCCACAGGAGTCCGGCGCTCTACGCCTCTCCCTGGCCACCTCAGTGCCGTCGTGCCTGCCATCCATCCCCTCACCAGGCGCTACGAGCAGGTGCCGGAAGGAGGCCTGACACGCTGTAGGGGGCGCCCAACAGCGACAAGGGATATCCTGCGACTGCAGCTACTACTACTCCGGCTCAGCAGGGTGCAATCATGGCTGACGACGACCGCGGCCTTGCCCCCATCCGGCTGCCATTTCAGCATGCGGCATCAGGCGTGCTGCCACCGTTCAGCGAACTGGAAGACCCGGCGACAGTGTCCCCCCGCTGGCGGGTGTGGATTGAGCGCCTCAATAACTATTTTATTGCAACCCGGGAGGCGGACGACGCCATAAAACGCTCCCTCCTCCTTCATTATGCCGGGGACGAGATCTTCAAGCTTTTCAAGCACCTGCCGAACATTGGAGCCGCGACAGACTACGATGCGGCTGTGACCGCGCTGGACGCCCATTTCGACCCGCAGCTCAACCCGGATTTCGAGCGCTTCAAGCTGCGCCAAGCGCGCCAAAGGGAAGGAGAGTCCATAGACGCGTTCTACGCCCGCCTACGTGAGCTTGCCAGTACCTGCACCGAGGATGACCAGACCAAGGAGATCAGAGCCCAGCTCATCCAGGGATGCAGAGACAAAACCCTGAGGAGCCTCATTCTACGCCAACCAAGGATAGCGCTAGAAGACATTCTCATCCTGGCACGGTCCCATGACCTGTCAGCGGCCAGAAGCGAGCGAGATGGACCAGGCCCTCACCAAACCGGTAGGGCGCTCTGAGATCAAGGTCGAGAGGGCTGACGCCATCAAGACAAAGGCCAGGACAGAGTATCCCCGGAAACCGAAACCAGACGCGCCCAGGTCACGGTGCGGCTACTGTGGCCACGAGCCGCACGCAGCAAAAGACTGCCCGGCACAAGGAAAATCGTGCACAAACTGCGGGATCCCAAACCACTTCGCCGCTGTATGCCGAGGGAGACGCCGAGGTCGTGACGCCAGAGGCCAGAAACCGCCATCTCGGACGCTCCGACATCTGTCAGTAGTGGAGGCATCGACACCGGAGGAGATGCAGAGACCAGGTCGCAGGTACCAGAGGCCAGCTGACTCGTCATCAGATGATGAAGATGACGAAACATACCTCATATCGTTCGCACAGGAACTCAAGCGACGCCGCAGGCCTCAACCGACCTGTGTAGTCCGGATCGCCGGCTCCGAGGTAAAGGCGATTATCGACACAGGGGCGTCAGTGAACGTGATGGGCCTCCAGCAGTATCGACGGTTACGTCCGTGCCCTCCGGTCACACCCTCAAAGACTCGGATATATGCCTACGGGCGCACACGCCGCTACCACTCAAAGGAAAAATATCGGTACCGATCAAGACAGAAGGCCGAGAAGTCATGGCTACCATCCACGTCATCGACCGCGAAGCGATACGCTGCTGAGCAGCCACACAGCGGAGGACCTAGGACTGGTCTCGTTCGCCAGAAGAGTCCAGGCGCACCGAGTAGATGAACTGCTCGAGCAATTCCCGGAACTATTCCAAGGCCTAGGCTGCATCAAATGCGACCCCATCAAGCTGCACATCGACAAGGCCGTCACCCCAGTGGCCCTACGACATCGGAGGGTACCGTTCCACCTAAGGCCGTTGGTGGAGAAGGAGCTCGAACTTCTCGAAACACAAGGGGTCATCGAGAAGGTGTCCGGGCCCACGCCCTGGGTGTCCCCGTTAGTCATCGCGGAGAAGCCGAAGCAGCCGGGTGCCATACGGCTATGTATCGATATGAGGCTGCCAAACAAAGCCATCAAGCGGGAACGCCATATCACCCCGACGATGGACGACATAATAGCCGATGTCAACGGGTCAAGGTGGTTTTCCAAGATCGACCTCAACGCCGGCTACCATCAACTGCCGCTATCGAAAGAAAGCAGGTATATCACCACCTTCAGCACTCACCTTGGGCTCAGGAGATACAGAAGGCTGAACTTCGGAATATCCTCGGCATCCGAGGTATTCCAGAACACGATCAGAGAAATGCTATCTGGCCTGCCTGGCGTACTTAACGTCAGCGACGACATTTTAATCCACTCAGCAACCGCGCCTGATCACCACAAGCATCTCCGGAACACGCTAAAGCGCCTAAGCGAACACGGAGTAACACTCCATAAAGACAAGTGTCAATTCTTTCAGCCTTCCCTAGAATTCTTCGGCTATGTGTTCAACCAAGAAGGCATCCAGGTGGACCCGAGGAAGTCGCAGGCCATCAAGAACGCCCCCGCCCCGATGACGCCCACGGAAGTGCGAAGTTTCCTCGGGATGGCCACCTACTGTGGGAGGTTCATCCCCGACCTAGCGACCCGAGCAGAACCTCTCAGGGCACTCACCCGGACAGACAGCCCATGGAAGTGGGAGCAACAGGAAGAAGAGGCCTTCCAAAGCATAAAGGGTGCACTCCTGGGGGAAGCAACGCTGGCGTATTTCGACCCCACAAAGCGGACAGAAGTCCTCGTCGACGCGAGCCCGGTGGGGCTTGGGGCAATCCTAGCCCAAGAGCAAGAGCCCGGCAGATGGGCGGCACTATCGTTCGCAAGCAGATCCCTGACGCCTACGGAAACAAGATACGCACAAATAGAGCGGGAGGCGCTCGCCATCAAATGGGCCTGTGGCCATTTTCACCTCTACCTGACAGGACAACCGTTTACCATGGTCACCGACCACCAGCCCCTTGTATCTCTCTTCAAAGGATCAGCTCCCCACCCTCCGCCGCGAATCGAACGGTGGGCCGTGCAACTGCAGTCGTATGAGATGGACGTTGTCTACCGACCCGGGGCAAAGAACCCAGCGGATTTTCTTTCCCGCCACCCAACGCAACAGACGCACGAAGGTGATGACGAGGCAGCCGAGCAGTATCTCAGTATGGTATCCACGGCGGCATGTCCGCGAGCCATGACCCTGGAAGATATCAAGGAGGCCGCCCGGGACGACAGCGTATACGGTCGCACCCTACACGCCGTGCAAACAGGATCCTGGAAAGACTACCTACATCAGGCAAATGCCTGGAACCAGGAAGACAGAGAAGGGCTAACGAAGATGTGGCGGGTAAGGAGCGAGCTCAGTGCAACAAGTGAAGGCATCCTGCTAAGGGGGTCCCGGCTGGTCATACCCCGAGCGTTGAGAGATCGAGCAACACGACTCGCCCATGGTCAAGGGGCCACAAAGATGAAGACGAGGATGCGGGAGAAAGTCTGGTTTCCCGAACAGGAACAGATGGTCGATGAGCTTGTTCGCTGCTGCCCGTCATGCCAACTGACCAGTGCTTCGACGCGGCCGATCCCGGTCATCACAGAGGAGGCGTGCGGAGAGCCATGGTCCAAAGTCAGCATAGACTTTGGGAGTTTTCCCGACGGACGACACACCCTGGTCCTCGTGGATGCGTTCTCCAAGTACCCCGTCGTGGACCTGGTGACTTCCACCGCGTTCACCCACGTACGCCCCAGCTTAGAGAAAGCTTTTGCCATGTTCGGAATCCCGCAAGAAATCCGGAGCGACAACGGCCCGCCATTCCAAGGGTTGGAATTCGCCACGTTCTTGCAACAACATGGAATACACCACCGGAAAGTCACGCCTCAATGGCCTCAGGCCAACGGAGACGTGGAGAGATTCATGCAGACTCTGAATAAAACATTCCGAATCGCCACGTTAGAACAGGCCGATTCGGAGAGGCGACTTCATGAGTTCCTGAGAGAGTATCGGAGCACCCCTCACTGCACCACGCAACGAAGCCCGTGGTCGCTGATGCTAAGAGGCCCGAGGCGGGACTTGATACCGACATGCCCGGGGTGGGTATCCCCACCTCTGGACAGCCAAGCAACCCAAGCTCGGCGAGAGTGTCGGAATGACCAAGCGAGCGCCCGATGCCGTGCCACGCCACGAAGCCTGCGGCCAGGAGCGACCGTCATCATCAGGGACCGACGGCCAGGAGGGAAGTTCAGGACCCACTACGAACCAGGCACCTGGACAGTGACAGCCAACCGGGGGTCTATGGTAACGGCAAGCAGAGGGAGAGAGAACGTGTCGAGGAACATCTCATGGTTTAAAGAGGTCCCCGCCAGACCAGCGAGGGAAGAGGAAACAAGACCGTTGACGACCCAAGTCATCGAGCGAACAGAGACGCCAGGAAGTGAATCAAGGCACAGTCCGAGGGCCGACGAGCCCAGTGATAACTCCCCACCAGGTTGCCACACCCGCATTGCTGAAGACGACAGTCCGGAAGCTGAGCGTGGAAGACACCGAGGTCACAGGTATGAACTGCGGCCTAACCCTCGCCCTAGCCAACGCCTGCGGGATTATGCATGCTGAGAACTGTCCTCTGAAGTGAGAAAGAAAAGCATCCAGAGCAGAGCCGAGCACCGGCAAGTGACTATGTGAACTTTTACATAATTCTTCAAAGTTTGTGTTTTTCAAAAACATCCGAGTTGGGAAGGGATGTAGTGGTTAGCGCTCCAGTGCCCTGGGGCGGATGTTCGCACCACATCCACCGGCCAGGCGTGGCCGGCGGGGAGCCAATAAAAAGGAAGGCGCCCGCTCGGGGGCGGCACTTCGAATGACACTAGCGCTGTGCGTGTCATGTGTACTTGGCGCTGCGCCGATAGCCAAGCGCACCACGGGTGACCCTATAGCGGATCACAACACTCCCCACCTTAACCGTTAACCCCTCCCTTCAAACTCTGGATTCACAGGGCGCTATTTCCACGATTGTTTCTTCTTCGATCTTTACAATTCATTTCAATCTTGTTCTCAAATGTAGAGTAAAGCACAGAGCTAGCTGAGTGTTTGTTAAACTTTAAAATTAGTTCTGATTCCCCAAAAAGTGCCTAGAAGCATTGACCTCTGCATTCGGGGACGGTATCACGGCATGCAGTCCGGGACCGGGCTGACTTTTAGGAACCAGACGTCACTCCTCGTGGAAGCGGAGAGCTCCATCCCAGCGTGTGTGCACGCACATCGGACACCGGATTTCGATCTCCCAGCAAGCCTGCACTTTTAGTGCCAGAGTGGGACATCACTCAAGGAGTCTGGCATCTGACCAGAGGCCGCTGCTCGCTTGGCCAGGCCGACGTCAGTCCCTCATGATGTCAATCCACGTAGAAGCCAGTTCTCACTAGGCAGGATTGTAAAATCACGCGCGGTAAATGGCACCAGTCATTGTGGGAAGTTTCACTGGGCAGGAGTGTCACACCGCGCCTGGTACCTGGCATCAGGCTCCTTGGGAAGGCAAGGCTTACTGGGCAGGAGTGTGACGTCACTGGAGGTACCCCACATCAGTCCCCCTCAGAAGCCAGATATCACTAGGCAACAGTGTCAAATCTAGCCAGGTACCTGGAAAGCCAAACCTCACTGGGCATGAGTGTGATATCCCTGAAGGTACCTGGTGTCATAGTGGAATTGTGAAAATTCTAAAAACACTCCTAAATAACCACCCACTACAATTTATCTTAAGTCCCATCACTTCAGACCAGAATAGCTTGAAACAATCCCATCGCTCCAGTCTGTTTTTGCTGACTTACTTGCATTAAAGCCCGGGACTAGATATAGTGTCCATGGTGACATGAAGTGAGGTGGACACCCTCGCTTAAGGTGAGGTAGGAGATGTGGCGCAGTGGTCCGGCATCTATCTAGTGCCGACTGAGTGCCTGATTTAGAGTTTAGTCCATGGGTTCTCCTTCACAAACAGGAAAGATTCCCATCTGCCTTATTACAAGTGCATTATATCGCAACCCTATGTCCTAATGTACTTGTTAGAAGGTGGACGAGATACATCAAGCCCTTAATTTCCACAGATCAAGAAACTGAAAACGTTTGTTTTCAGAAGCCTTTCTAGCAGACCTGCCAGTTTAGAAAAAGCTTCAGACAAAATATTACATTGGATGCCCCACCTTCTGTGTGGTGTGCTTTTGAAGGATGCATTCCAGGAAATGTTTGCTTAGAAAGCTTCTAACACTGCCTTGAGCTCCTGGCCCTAGTATGCTTTGTGGTGAAGCTGCAACTCCTGTCAGCATTTTCTGGCAAGGCACTCTTTTTATTCCGCACACCTTACTTGGTCCGCATGGCACGAGGGAGAACTGGACCTCATGGCAACAAGGGCAGGACGAAATACCTCGCCCAGTCGACTTTGCAATATTGTGCCACCTCACTTTATTGTGCCACCTCACTTTGCTCGACTGAAGCTTTTTTCTCCTACTACACTGGACACCTTTTCAACATTTTAACTCCTTAGCTGTCTAGTAGCCTGTTATTATATGTGACACCACTGGCCAGTTCTGACTTGTTATCCAGCAGTATGTTGAATTCTGGGACTTGCAGTTTCACTTGTAACATTGCGAGGGTGAGCAAAACAATCTTAGTATGCACAGCTGGCTAACAAGCCAGGCTGGCTGAAGGTGCCACGCATGACACTGACCATTTGGCAGCTGTTTTTTTGGTAACTACAAATCATCTCCAATAGTGGGTAAATAGTGAAGGAGAACTTGCATATTTTTGCCAGTAGATTTCCTTAGGCCTTCAGACTGGTTTACTGTTATGCATACTTTGTGTCTCACAGCAGTAAAGGCCTTACTGCATACCTTGAGGGCAGCAAGAACGTTTAGCGTGGTTTACTTCAGATTATGGACAGATCAGTAGGTGAGTATTCCACATTTCCACTGGTTAGCCATTTTGGATCGGAGTGACGGGCACCATTTCAGTCTGTGTCACAAAGCCAGCATTTTAACAAGTCTAGGTTTCTTTACCGCAGTGGTGCATTCTGGGACATGTAGTCTAGTTTTACTTCAAATGAACCCACTGGACTATCACACCTAAAACACCGACATGTAAGGGAAAAGTCTAGAACTGGAAGCATGAGTCATAGGGTAATCCGAGCCACAGCATCTTACGTTAAACAGCAGTAAGCTCAAATTCTACATTAGGAACATCCATAAACGAGTCTACAGTATGGTATATTGAAGGTGCGTGGGAAAATAAACTTGTTCCCGCTGCCCTAGTAGTAACCCAGAGAATGGCTTCCTAGGGTGCCCAGGTAGAGGTCATTGTGCAGTCAAGCTCGATGGCTCCTACTGCTGTTGTAAGTGTTGCTTGATCCTTTTCTAGTGAATCGGTTTGCATTTTATGGAGTAATTGCCCTTAAATTACATGTCTGACTTACTTCCTTTACCTGAAATTGAGGACTTAAGTGCCCTACAAAAGGACTCAAGAGAGATTTGCTGCCACTACTCTTAAACTGCTCAAAATATTCATTAAACTAATCTATGTAAAGTGGAATTTCACTTGGCAGCACTCCAGATTTTGAACTTGATTTCAGGGTTCCTACTCAAGAAAGAATATTTTAACCTATTTAAGGTAACCCCATTATCAATAAATAAGTTCCTCAGTTTCAACATTTTCGTCTATTTTGGTATAAGAGTATCTGCACAATGATATGTGAGTTTAGATGTCTGTTGTGAGAAAATATTGAAATTATCCCACATGAAAAATATATTGCTGGTTCTTATATGTAGGAGCAACACCATTATTGTGTATGTAAGCACCTCTCAGTTCTAGTAAGATCACTACAGAAACAGTTTAAGGTCTCATACACCCACTCCATTAAACCTGACATCAGCAAGGAAGTGTCAACTCCTGTGGCAGATTGTGACATATTTGACTTAAGGAGGGCCCCTGCTGCCACAAGGCACCAGTGCCAGGCAAACCAAGTACTACTTGTTACACACAAGAAATATCAGTGCAAGCGTTCACGTCACATGTCTCAAGCAGAATCCAGAAACAAGCGAGGTCCTCCCTTTTTAGGTCGAGCCTGGGCAGCGCATGCGCTGCTCTGCGGCATGCTGTATTGGAGTATGGAATTGAAGCCCTGCCCAATCTCCGCCCATATTTGTCATTGGCTTGTGTCACTGCCCTTTGTAAATGCTGGCTTCTAATTCGTTAATAGGCTTGTTAGACCCTCCTTAGTACCGCCTTGTCTTCATTTGTAACCTCCCATGAGGATTGCCCTTTTACTTCGTTTGTTACACGGTGCGTCTTTTTTAGTCTGTGAGCACTATTTTCTTTAATGAGTTTCTCCTACTGCAGGCACGACATGCTTTCCTGCAACATTCAGCGCGCCATGCACGCTTTAACTTTCTGAGCAGCCCGGAACAATGGCGGCCGCTTCTTTGAATAGGTCTCGCATTTACAAGAGTTTGAGCTATTGGCATTATAAATGATGCCATTTATTTATGTGTTAATTATCAAAACAGATAAATAGAAGGCAGTGTCATTTACAGTGCCAATAGCTTAAACTCTCGCAAATGCAAGACCTATTGCATTGCAAATGCTTGTTTTTGTTTCCAACTGCCCAGACTCCACAAGACAGCCACTGATTTGACTTCAACCCCCTTAGACCATAACTGACAAGTTCCTGGTCCTACTCAGGCAACTCTCCCACCCGCAGGTGCCTGATTGCAAGGATCCGTGTCTCATCTCATGACGAAGGACACATCAATGCACACAGCTCTCTGGGTGCATACCACATGTATGTATGTATGTATGTAGTGGCCTTTCAATAGCACGAACCTAGCAGGAAAGCAACGGAGCACAAAAAATTATCACACATTCACACAAATAACTAACATCCAAACCTCTCACCTGTTTATGGGCACCATTTGCATTTGTTTGGAAAATAAGGGATGTTCTCAGGCATTCAGTAAATCATATAAACGCCCATGCACCATAGCCCCTACACATATAGCGTGCACCCCTACTTCTAGGTCTCAATTGTAAATGCTTGAAGGCCTCACTAACTTTATCTCAGAAGTATAACTTCCTCTTTTGTAAGCCAACTTTACCCACTGTCACAATGAGTATTACCTGAAAGGAACGGGTAGCATGAACCAGGAAGTCAGCAGCTTCTCTAAATCTATAACCCCTAGTGGCTCACGAGTACGCTAATCCATGCGTCTCCCCAACACTCTCTTTTCATCATCCGATACTGGTGTATATATCAGTCTAGTTGCAGCCACTATCAGCCCAAGAAGCCCCATAAGCATTCACTGCACTGTTCCACTATTACTGTAAATTAAAAGACATACACTGCCTTGTGATTAACCCTTTATTGCCCCCACAAGTGAGGTAACAGTCCCATGAAGTGAGTCAAACACTTACAAGACATTCATACTTAGTAACTCTTTCACATTTTTATACACAACACCCACCTTGCTATCAATACAGTAGGAAGTTTAAAGAGGACTTATTTCGATAAAAAAAATCAGGTTCCGAATTCCAAAATAGGGCAGGTAAATTGGTGGTTAATAATTCTGCATGGTTTAAGCTCTCTGGCATGCATGCCACACCTTCCTGAGTGGCATCATCAAGTAGTCATAGCCTGTGCTTCCTTCGGCGGTAGTGACCTGCATGCATAACAAGGTCTTGCAACAGCTGACCCTGGCTGTGGTGCGAGAGCTAGGTATTACATGATCTTCCGCAGACTGAGTTATTTTTACTTTACGGTCACGTGACTGGGTCTTCTTCAGATCTCTGTTTTATAAGTGGCCTTAGATTAGACTGGTTACATTATATGAGAATTTTGAGAAGGCAAGATATATTTTGCACTTTTACAGAAGCTTTTGAGAGAAAGGGAATTTTTTACACTTATATCGTTGACAGTTTTATCCTGTTGGTGCGCAAATTTTGTTTGTTATACTTTCGTGGAGGGCTCGATGTTTAGGGCAGGCCTAGACACAGCTTTAGCTAGACTCAACTAATTAAAAAAAAATGCATGAATAAAAAAGACATACATATTTACATACCAA
Source organism: Calotriton arnoldi (assembly GCA_963921515.1). Taxonomy (NCBI): domain Eukaryota; kingdom Metazoa; phylum Chordata; class Amphibia; order Caudata; family Salamandridae; genus Calotriton; species Calotriton arnoldi. The sequence continues at coordinate 81,188 of CAWUFW010015165.1, read as the reverse complement.
GAGGAGCTTTTAGTCAGCCATCGGCATCTATTAGTCTGCTGAACGGTCATTCACATCTTGCTCCAGCTCGCCACGGCATAGAGCATGGGGCAATGGGTCAGCCTACCTCAGCCATTGGCTCTCTTGCACTGTGAGTGACAGTATTTTTCCTGATCACATGTGCATATTCACCTAGAACTTCAGTGCCAAAGCTGGTGGGCCAACATTTTACCTTGTCAGTTATTTTTTCATTCCATTCTTGTTCCTTTTTTATTTGTTTAGTCATGTTTGTGTGTTTAAATTTTGTCTTTAGGTTACAGTAAACCAAATCCAATAGTACCTTTTTTACGCCTGTAAGAATCAAAAGTTCATGTAATCTGCGTTTAACTAAAAAAATATATATAATTTCTAAGTACACATGCTTGCTAGAAAGCACGCTGACTCTTCTATTAAAATTATAGGCACTGGTTAATTATTTTTAATTACAAATTTCTACTGCAAGCATATGGCCACCATGTGCAGGTGATATTTTTTTTCTTCTTTTTATTTTTGTGCAATTTGCTGGCAATCATTTTTTACATTTTATTTATTGCATATTCAATAAACAGTTTATCAACGGTACGGCACAATATCGTCATTTTCCAAACACATATAATTCAATACAAAGTTTAAAACCACAATCTGCAACACTAAACAGCAACAGATTTGATGAGTTGTCTGTTATCAAAGTCATATAGGCTCTTACTGATCAATGTCCTTGTTCCAGGATTGCAAAGTAGAGAACAGCCAACTAATAAATCTAACTACACAAGTGTAGTCTTGATAGGTACAACCTTGGAGATATAAAAAGGAACAGTCTGTTCTTACTGTGTAAAAGTTAAACATAGGTTTAAATTAATATTTTCTATTAATAATCAGTCTGGCGTAGATCCATAGCAAATGAGGTAAAGACTCCGTTCCTGACCCACAAATACGACAAATAGTCTTGACTCGAAATAGCGAAGGCAATATTGCAGATAATGTAATTACATTTTCTGGGATATCGGTACTGTTAAATATCTTTGCCGAATCAGAGTGGAATAAGTAGGTGTCAATCTAAGGCCCAATTTAGTTCCAAGGTAAGAGCATAAATCTTGTTGAAAACAATGGCCTTCATTTTTTAATTTATACTCTTTTGAGGTGATACTTATACATAACCGGTTCTGAGCCAACTTGTAACTGCACAGTAGGTTCTTTAAAAATACCCTTTTGGTTCTTTTCAAGCCTCTCCCAAACTAGGGAGCTGACAAATAGGGAACCAGTGAGTTCATCTCCAAGTACGGTGAAAAAATAAAGAGCTGCCTCATCATTCAATTCATCAATGAAGTTAAACCAAATTCAAGTCACACAATTTCATGTGAGGTACTCCGTTTGATCCTAAAAATGCTCCTAAAATAAGTTGCCTTGAGATGTTCCAGGTCAGCAATAATTTTACCATTATTGAAACAAAACAATAAAGAGAAAGAAATAAAGTGGAAATCTTGGTATAAAGTTTTAAAACTTTGGAGTAGAAAACTGTAGTATTTTGAGAAAAAACATTTAAACTTCGATTTAAGTTTTTGATTTTTTTTTTAAGCGAAGACAATTGTTAAGAGCAAGTTAGATAAAAGGACATGGTATTGCCCAAATAAACATACGTTTCAGTGGTCTGCAGGCCTCCATCATCAGCAGGACAAATGCACCCTAAAAATGTAACTATTGCACAGCTCGCTAAGGAAGACATATTGGCTTTGCCAATGCTTGTTGGGTATGCTTTTAATCTGTCTACATCGGGAATGACCTCAGGGTCCTATGTGGACCAGCATTAATTACTCTTACTACAAGCCTAATATTCTGCTACATTACCTCTTACTTCCCAACTCCTGCAAGCTGATTCACAGTAAACGCCAGAGAGGAAAAATACTTCCTGGAAAGCGCACGAAGAAGCGCTCTGTGCTCAGATGGAAATAATGTTAAATCTGCTTCTTGTCAGACACAGCCAGGACTAGCAGGGGGACGTGGATGATTGTGCTACAGCTTCAGTAAAGGCTGTGGCATGGTTTCAACTTTCCAGTACAGATGCCAAGCCTATGATTAACTCACCAGAAACAGAAATTCATGTGAATCAACTGTTAGCTTTCTCAACCCATTTGCAACGGTTGAAAACTTACCCCAAAAAAAGCAGAGGATTAAAATTTCCATTTATTTTTCTTCCAGATTTTAAATAAAACTTTTTTTAATAAACAGGCAGGGGATTATTACAAACTTGAATTTTACTCAAGGGCAACTACTTTGTCTAATACCACCCCTATAGACCCATGCAGGATAAATACTTTAAAAGCAACTAAGCCATCTGAATCATCGAGCTGGACTAGTAAGGTGACCTCTGGGGGACCTGAGTTAACCAGATCTACGGGTGGGAGCTCAAGAACACTTAAGATACTCTCCTGGAATGTCGCTGGGCTTAGTCCCAAACTGATGGATCCTGATTGCGCCAAATATATCACTACTTTTGATATTTGCCTCTTTCAAGAAACGTGACAAAGCCATGAAATTGGCTATCCTAACTTTGCTATCTATTGTGCTAACGCCAGGTCTTGTGGGAAAGGAAGGCCATCCGGAGGCTTAATGATTTGGATAGGGGCACATGTGGGTTGCATGGTACTGGGTCTGAAATAATAGAGGAAAACTTTCTCTGCGTTACTGTTAATTTTTCCAACAGATGCCGAGTAAAAATGTATAATCAGAGAAAAAAAAGCTATTACAGCACACCAATCATAGGTAGTAATTGATCCAATAAATCAAACTGTATTAAAAGGCTAATAGTCAGTACTGTAATTATTTAGTCCAAATAGTCCTTTGATTTCTTGTGCCCTATGTACAGCACATAAAAAAAAAAAATTCCAAGACAGTTCTTTTTCATAGAAAACGTTTCTTTTATTGAGTTTTCTTTTTTTCCTAAATGCCAATTCCCAGCAAACAAAGCAGTCCAGCAAACAAAGCAGCCAACACGTGTTTCGTCTGTACAAATGTGTACCAAGACTTTCTCAAGGCTGGAAAAACAAACATACAATCAACAGTTTAAAATCCATATCTGTCATTAGTGACTTAATAATATGGACATAAAAACATTAACAAATTGAAAAGACAATGAATCATGACCATAAACATTAGTGAATTAAAAAGACTAATAATGTGTGAACAAAAGAACAGGCCATCATAATTTACCCAAAAGCAAAGGACTCAAAATGCATCATGACTAGAGAGACATGACAATAGACACTATATACTAAAAAGTAGAAAAGACAAAGCAAAAAACCAAAACCAAAGAGTGATATATACCCGAGATAGTGAAAAAATATATTGATCCATAATAGAAATGGTGTCCAAGGACAGAAAGAGGTTTCTATAGTTTGAATAAATGTATAGCACCCACCTAAAGTGATCAAGTATGTCGCTAGTCCTGTTGCAGTCAAGACACTGCAAGTGTACTGAATATTTTTCGTTCGTTCTATAAAGATAAGTAGGAGAAAATATAAAAATATATCTCAATAGGATAGTAAAATATAAAAATTAATAATAATCATCCTAGAACGAAGAACGAGCACTAAGATATCTACGCTCTATTATATCAAATGATCGCCATGGCGGGATGAGTATCTGATGTTAAGAATAGCATAGAAACTAACAATTAATTGCTGGTACATAAGCTAAATCGTGATAAGGAAACACTATCTCCCATCATGGTAGATGTTAGAATCAGGCATGATAAGCACATAATGTGAACCAACTAGTAATACTAACCAAGGGAGGAAAGAAAAGATCTAAAAACAAAATCAAGAATGAAATAAAAAAGAATGGAAAAGAAAGCATCAATGATCCCAAGCAAATCCTCAACTGGAAGACGAAGTAGGGAATATAAGGATAATCCAAAAAAGAAAGAAAAACAGGTAAGTGACAAAGAAAAGAAAAAAAGAAGAAAGAGAAAACAAAACGCGAAATAGACGTAAAGTATGCTTTCACTCACCCAAAAACAAACTGCTACTATCAGAAGCTTGGGGTCGATAAAAGTCTCACCATAAGGTAACGCTAATGGTGGTATAAGGGTACTAGTTATTGTCCCATGGAGTCAAATCCAAAGAAGAAGATGATATGTATACAAAATCATGTATAGAATCCTGTTAGGGACAGAAAATACATTTACCACATTGCCAAACTGTCACTAGATAAGGGGTATCACAAAGTTACAAAAACCCCATACCTCACCAAAAATATGGCATGGTTAATAGTATAGAATTACCAAAATAATGAACTGAAACCTTCTGGTCTACCAACACTGCTGTCTCAAAGTTCTCAGCGATAAAATTCTAAACAAAACAGAAATAGTGTAAGCAGAAGAGGACTAAAGTGTAATAGATATAATAATAGAAATACTGAAGACAAAGATTCCCTAAACTCACCACCTAACATGAAATCCCAATGCGTAGTAAGTTGAGGAAATCCAAATAAACAGGTGGGACAATGATACGTCCTAAATCTGTAGTAAATAAAACATGTTAAGATTAGGTGCTCCAAATAATAAAAAAGTCACACTAAACGTATAAAAGGCCTCCGAAAGGACTCACCCGTCCTGTTAATGAAATGTAACTCCTACCCCAACACGAACGTTCTAACCAGTAAAAAGAACGATAAAAAGCACGTAGACGCCATTGCTACATAAAGGGGAAAACGGAAGTCATGTGATATAGAAGAACACGTGACCCTCGTTAGAATCCTATCGAACAATAAAATATATTGGTCGGAACAGCCGCCATATTGTAGTGGCTAAAATAGAACTGATAATATATATTTAGAACTGCTAATGAACTCTCATGATAGTAATGAAAGCTGTATCTGGTAAAGAGAACGATAGAATAAAAACCAACGCCATTGCTACATACAAGGAAGAAGGCGAAGCCAATACGAAATGAAAGACACGTGACCCTCATTTGGATCCTGTCGATTAAGAAAAATGTTTAATGTTAGACTCAAGACAGCCGCCATTTTTTGGGGGCATGAATAAAGCGAGAAAGAAACCCATCAGTCTTTCAAAGGGAGAAAGCGGAGGTAGTACGGAACCGAAAGACACGTGACCAGCGTTTGAATCCCAATAGTTGAGTCAAACATTGGGTAGAAAAAGCCGCCATATTTGAGGGGACTAAATAGAACTAATAATGGGCATCGACACCACTGAGAAAATGTCTTAGTGGTGATAGATGCTACCAATAGATCATAAACAACAAACTAGACCATAAGATTAAAGAATAACAACTAATAATGGCCCCTAATAACAAAATCAAATAAGATGGATGTACTGATGTATCTGAATAGAAATGACAAGCTAAATAATTAGCATGAGCACGACACATCAATCTAACAAGCAAAAAGTTATTAAGATTGAAGCCACCATGTTTAAGTTGGCAAGAGAATACATGAAAAATAGACATGTGATTATAGGGTAAAGATGTTATAGCCCAAGTGTGCCAGAAAGTTAAAAAGAAAACAACAGACAACAGGAACATTGTCAGCATTTGAAAAATAATCTCTCATATCACACATATATTGAAAAACAAAATGAATCCCAGTGATCACAACAGCATTGAGTTACATGTATAAAAGTTGTCAATCATGTAGAAATACATGCATCTCCTGTCAGTATTCAAGCCCTGATCAACTGATCTCAATTTAATTAACCATTTAGATTCCAACTTCCTAAGTGTAGAGGTTCTATCTCCTCCACGAGGATCATCCTCAACATGGGCTATACCGTGAAAGTTGAGACGTAGCACTTCCAGGGACTTATGTTCAGTGTTGTAATGCACTGCTAAAGGGTAGTTAGCATTGTTATTACGTATAGCCCTAATGTGCTCCTGGATTCGTTCTTTCAAAGGTCTAATGGTGCTACCCACATACATTTGATTGCATTGACACACTATACAATAAACAACATATTGAGGGGTCGATTCCGATTCGGGCCGGAAAAAGCACCGACCGACTCGGATCCGGAAAAAATACCGACCGACACGTACCAGTGGCGCCCGACACGCCAAGTACGATGCAAGCCGCGACAAATCCGACCGACACGTCAGGAAACCAAGCCGACCGACCGAGCCGCTCGGAAAATAGCAATCCGGCCGGAAAAACACGCGAATCCAACCGACCGACACGCACCCGGAACAAATCCGACCGAATCGTACCCGCCAACTCCAACCCGCAAAGTACGATGCAAGGCGCGAAAAACACGACCGAGTCGGACGGAGGACAAGCCGTACGACCGACACGCATACAAAACCGAGCCGAAGCAACACAATACACCGCGACCGACGCGTACGCAGCATACAAAACTGCACAAACACAGCGTGAACGAAACGGAAAACACCGTACGAGACCAATGCAGGGTCCGACTCGGTCACAAGAACGTTTCCAACATACACAAACAGCACAAAGGAAAAATCAACCAAAAAAGGCCAAACAAGCAATTACCAAGCCAATAAATACTGGGGGGTGGGGACAGAGAACAAAGACACACCCACAACTCCACCTATATAAAGGACACAAATCACTACCATGAGCCTTTGCAAATGCCATTCCACTGCCAGCACCCAAGAGAAAGCAACCACACACCCACAGCTCATCCCTCACACAAGCCACACACCAGCAGCACACCAACAAATACCTACCTCACATACACCCAGCACAACACACACCCACACACCCTCACCTGCACACCAACACACACATCACCCACCATCACCACCCATCACCATGCCCCCCAAGAAGAATCACAAGTTCCTAGATTGTGAATTGGAAGTCCTGGTAGACGAGATCCTCAGGGTAGAGCCACAGCTGTTTGGCACATTGGTCCAACAGACCCCCATGTCGCAGAAAACCAAGATGTGGGAGAGGATCATCAACAGGGTGAACGCACAATCACCATGTCGGCGCACAAAGAGCGACATCCAGAAAAGGTGGTATGACGTGCGCAGGAGGGTACGGAAACTGCTGAAGCAAGATTACATCAACAGCCAACACACCGGCAGTGGCCCTCCTGCCAAGCCAATATACCTCAGGCCCTGGGAGGAGAAGGTGCGGGCCATCCTACCGCCAGTGAGCATATATGGACTAGAGGACATCCCAGAGCCTGGTGAGTACACAACAAATGTACACAATATACTGCCACAAAACACACACACATCACTGTCAAGGGGAGAGTCAAACCATGCACTCATAGCAATTACACAGCAACTAGAACAGAATCATCCCAAAATGTGTATGTCAGTCAGATAAACCCAACACATGCCATCAAAAAAGTCACATCCAACTGTGCCAACACATGTACAAACACAACCACAACTACAGCTAGGCAGTGGCACAAATAGAACTAACACACACATCCACACATGTAGCCACCACAACAACACCAACACACAGTGAAGACCACTCAAAGGAAGGAATTCTGTGTATGCTGGCCAAGTCAGTGTAGCCAATAGCATCATGGGAGTCGCAGTCACACATATTGCCCCCCACAACTGTCCCATCAACACCACCATGAAACCATGCGCACATCACAGGGAGTGGAGAAGGACTCACAAGATGGCTGACACTGGCTACTGCTGTGAGGAGCACAAGGCCCTGCTGCCAACTGTGCACCAACAAACAGCAGGACACCACTGACTGACATCCTGAGAGACAACTTACACTCCCTGCAATGCAAGCACGTTCCATGGTGGGATATCTGGCTGGCTGGATGGGAAGGGGGACTTGCAGCACTGACCATAGTCACCAGCACCTCCCCTCACACCCCCCCAACACAAACTCCACAGTACCCACCTGGTAGAATGCAATGCCCTCCATCCCAACACAAGATCCCACAAAGCACCACCACCCTGGCTTATGTTGTGTGAAGCACAGGGACACTCTTGGGACTCTTAGCCAAACAACTGCCAGGACAACACTCCCAGCCATCCTGTCAGCACAGCCAGCCCACCCCACAGGGAAGCAGAGTCAAAAGGAAGGAAGCATGGGCATGCTGGGAAGGGGGTGGAGGCAATAGCATGATGGGAGTCGTAGTCACAGACATTGCTCAGCCTCACAACTGGCCCATCAACACCACCCTGAACCATGCTCACATCACAGGGAGTGGAGAAGGACTCACAAGATGGCTGACACTGGCTACTGCTGTGGGGAGCACAAGGCCCTGCTGCCAACTGTGCACCAACAAACAGCAGGACACCACTGACTGACATCCTGAGAGACAACTTACACTCCCTGCAATGCAAGCACGTTCCATGGTGGGATAACTGACTGGGTGGGTGGGTGGGTGGGAAGGAGGTCTGGCTGTCAACCAAACACAATCAATGCAGACCATGTTCACACCCCAGAGAATACATAGAAATGCCCAAATAATGCAGGACAATGTGCCACACCAATATCAACCCCTGACTGTGACGACTTAGGACAATACAATGTACAGGCCCGCACCCCGAGGCACAGTCACAACTGTCAGGTGTGTCAACCACTGATGCCTGCAGAAACATGACATACATTGTTTGTGTCTCCCAAAAACAGGTGATGATAGGGACACAGCAGCAGACGCTGAGGAGTCCCAGTCCCAGGCTCAAGAGGATGCCGAGCTCACTGGCGTCGTACAGCCTCTGTCCTCCTCGGACGATGAAGAACAACCTGGCACATCCGGTGCAAGTCAACATGCTGCACCAGCAGGACCACCAGCTGCAGCACCAGCAGGTCCACCAGCTGCACCCCCTGCACCCACCCCTCCAAAGACTGTCACCACAAATACCATCCCTGCCGACATGGACAGAATAAGGAACAACACCAGCGCAGTGACCCTGGACCAACCTGGGGCCATGGACACCACCACCACCACCAACCCCCAAGGTGGACCAGGGTTATCTGTGCGTGCAACTGCACACACTGCACATGTCAGCAGGGGTGGTGGGAGGGGTGGGAGACAGAGGTCGCTGCTTGCAGACGTTGCTGGTGTGCATGAAGACCCACAACTGGTACGCATAGCTGATGCGTACCAGTCCAGCACCGGAGAGCTCAGCCAGGTAGTGGGGCTCCTCAGAGACATCAAACAGCAGCAGGCTGCCCATCATGCCCGCTTGGACTCCCACATGTCCCAAGTGGAGTCACACATGTCACGTGTGGACTCCCACATGTCACGTGTGGACTCCCACATGACCCGCGTGGAGTCCAAGTGGGATGTACTACATGAGATGACGGCGGTGCACAGGGACATTTTACAATGCCTCCGCCAGATGAACAGCAACCAGTCCACACCTCCCTGTGTGCCAACAACATCTGGTACCGAACAAACTGCAACTGCCACAGGGAGGGAGGAGGACTCTGGCGGAGAGTCCCCTGCACCGCAGCAGCCTGCACTTGAGGGCCCCCCCCAAGAAGAGGGGTCGTCCGAGGAGGGGAAAGTGAGAGGCTGATGGCCAAGCGCAACTCCCAGGAAGCCTGAACCTGTTCTGGATTTTCGCCTTTGTGCACAGACTGTTCACCCTGTTGATGGCAACACTACTCCCACACATTGCATGGGGAGTATAAGTTGGAACAATGTGTCAGACAACAGTGGCCCCGATACTGGGGATCCTGTCTACCTGGACTTTCTATTCATCTAGGAACTTGGGATTGCAAGATTCATGTACAGCACTATCCATCCTATGCACTATTATCACAATAAACACACTAATACACCATACTTGCCTCTGTCGTGATTCCAACGTGGGTGCTGTTATGGGGATGATGAACTGCAAAATTACACAGTGTATGCGAACTGCAACAGCAAGGACAACACAGGCATGTGAGTACAGGCAACGTGACACATATGAGGGAGACACACCACCAGGGCTACACAACACATACACACCTAGGCCATCTGACTCATTGCCTACACTGATGTTGCCAGGGAAGACGGTGCAATGCACAGACACCACACCCATTCCCAGTTGTAGTCAAGTAGCCCACAGGTGCAGTAAGCAAATGGCAGTCAAATGTGTGACCACAGACAACGCACATCACTAAGTGAAGCACAGGTTTATTACACAGTAGCAACATGCCGTAACCACTACAGATGCAAGGTAACCCCACCTGGTAGCGGGCACACAGTCAACAACTGTAGACAGAAGGAAGTCCATGGGTGTGGCGCACATCACCTGTAGGGACACAACAGCTACCAGCCTGGATGTGCAATCACGTCGTCGGTGGACACAGTTGACCAAACGAATCTGAAAGTACCCTGTGAAGGACAGAAATGACACACAGTCAAAAGCAATGCAGTACAGGACAGAACAGCAAAACTCATGCACAATACATGTTACAAGATACCCACCCAGAACCAAGTTAGCATGTCAACACTGTTGGGGAGTACAGCCCACCTGTCACCACACATCGCAACACACATCCTGTCAAGTAGCCCATGGACACACTCCAACAGCACCAGAGCACCACCCACACATCATGCCAACTCACATCATTCACATGACACCTCAGGATACTCACATTCAGCTAAAGAAGTTGGTGATGAGCTGTGTGCGGACATCACCATCACCATCATCATCATCATCGTCACTGGCATCGTGGTCCAGGCCAGGATCCTCCACAGGTGGCGGATGTTGGTCATCGTCATCCTGGATGAGAGGCAACTCCTTCCGCACTGCCAGGTTGTGGAGCATGCAGCAGACGATGATAATCTTGCACACTTTCGCAGGGGCATATGGGAGGGACCCTCCGGTCTTGTCCAGGCAGCGGAAGCGGCTCTTCAGGAGACCAAAGGTCCGCTCAATCACTCTCCTGGTCCGACCATGTGCCTCATTGTAGCGCATCTGGGCAGGTGTCACAGGGTTCCTGAGGGGTGTCAGCAACCACGGCATGTTGGGGTATCCCGAGTCACCTACGGACAGACAAGTGCACATCAGCTGACTTGGAAAAGTGGGCGGAATACTACAGATCAGGTCACACACAATGGCACAAAGTCAGTACACACCGACAAGCCAGGCACGCTGGTTCTGCATCTGTGCCATCAACCTGGGGATGCGACTACTCCTCATCACAAAGGCATCGTGTGCTGAACCAGGGAAACGGGCACACACGTGTGTGATGGTCATGTCTGCAAGACACACCACCAGTGCATTGACCGAGTGGTAGTGCTTGCGGTTCCTGTAGGCCTGCTCCTGGGCCTGTGGTGGTACCAAAGCCACATGTGTCCCATCAATGGAGCCAATGACATGCAGCATCCTCTCCAGGGCATAAAAGTCACTCTTCACGTCAGTGAGTCGTCGCAGTCTAGGGAAATAGATGTACCGGTTCAGGAAGAGCAACATTGCCGCCAAAACATCGCGGAGCACACGGCTGAACATGGTCTGTGACATCCCACCAGCAGACGCCACAGTATGTTGGAAGGTACCGGTGGCAAAGAAGTGTAGGGCTGCCATCACCTTCACCTTGGGGGTCAGCGCTGTAGGATACGGCCGGCCAGGCTGCAAATGTGGGGACAACTGCACTGCAAAATCCTCAATCAGCTGCCTGGTGAAGCGGTACCGTCGGATGCTGTCCCGTTCCACCATCGTTGCCAGGTCTGGGAATGGCCGATGGACAGCAGGAGCCCTGCAGTGCAGAGGAGAAGTAAGCAAGATCGTCAGTCACCCCACATATGCGGCATTGAACACACTCAAGATCCCAACATACATCATCATGAGGCACAACTACATGAAGTGTGCAGTACCGGAACGACATTTATGGTACATACATGGCCAACATCTGTCAACACGGTCCTACAGGTGGCATCAATTTGTCCCTGTTTGGCCCATTGGATATCATGATGCTGTGTCACAGTCACCCCCCAGTGACATGTGAGGACAGATGTGCCCCAGGCACCACAGCTCAACGACAGGCACATTCCCAGGGACCCTGTAATGCCACATGGACACTGGCATCACCTGGAGTATCATGTGTACACCACAACAAAACAAACATGACCCCCACAGGTAGTGGCCACACTTGCCATGGCAGGAGAGCCATGGACGTCTGTGACACACACGCACAACATCAGAGTCCATGCACACACAACGTGGATGTGGAGACTGTCTCCCATTGTGCACATGAAATCAGAGACATTGTAAACACTACATGCACAAAGACTGTGGAGGGCCATCACTATTGTGCCACTGGGACACCCTGGCTCAAACATACCGTCCCACATGGGACTCACGGGGTATGTGACATGACATACACAAACACCACTGTGAAATGTGACCATGGCACATGCACAGATATGAACAGTTGCACATCACAGTGGTCACGTACACGTAACACCCATGATCCTGTCCCCATGAACACGTGCACAGCCTGGGGGTGGCTGCCCACAGGTGACACCCACAGGACAACATGTACACCAACATACACACAATAGGAAATGCAGCCTTACATGCCTTATGATAAGGTTTGGACAGGCTGTCGTGATGTAGGTGTGCCCCTCACTCCCTGGGAGCTATCTGTGGCTGGCATATGTCCATCTGAGACAGGCATGCTGACATATGCCAGTCACATGTACAGTGATGCGTTGTACTGCAATGGACCGATCGGTGCCTCCGGCCGGCCCATTGCTTTCAATGTGCGTGGTACGCGTTGTACCCCTGTGCGCGTTGAACAGCAATGGACCGATCGGTGCCTCCGGCCGGCCCATTGCTTTCAATGTGCGGGTGCGCGTTGTACCCCTGTGCGCGTTGAACAGCAATGGACCGATCGGTGCCTCCGGCCGGCCCATTGCATTCAATGTGTCGGGTACGCGTTGTACCCCTGTGCGTTGAACAGCAATGGACCGATCGGTGCCTCCGGCCGGCCCATTGCATTCAATGTGTGCGGTACGCGTTGTACCCCTGTGCGCGTTGAACAGCAATGGACCGATCAGTGCCTCCGGCCGGCCCATTGCTTTCAATGTGTGCGGGTACGCGTTGTACCCCTGTGCGCGTTGAACAGCAATGGACCGATCGGTGCCTCCGGCCGGCCCATTGCATTCAATGTGTGCGGGTACGCGTTGTACCCCTGTGCGCGTTGAACAGCAATGGACCGATCGGTGCCTCCGGCCGGCCCATTGCATTCAATGTGTCGGGTACGCGTTGTACCCCTGTGCGCGTTGAACAGCAATGGACCGATCGGTGCCTCCGGCCGGCCCATTGCTTTCAATGTGTGCGGGTACGCGTTGTACCCCTGTGCGCGTTGAACAGCAATGGACCGATCGGTGCCTCCGGCCGGCCCATTGCATTCAATGTGTGCGGGTACGCGTTGTACCCCTGTGCGCGTTGAACAGCAATGGACCGATCGGTGCCTCCGGCCGGCCCATTGCATTCAATGTGTGCGGGTACGCGTTGTACCCCTGTGCGCGTTGAACAGCAATGGACCGATCGGTGCCTCCGGCCGGCCCATTGCTTTCAATGTGTGCGGGTACGCGTTGTACCCCTGTGCGCGTTGAACAGCAATGGACCGATCGGTGCCTCCGGCCGGCCCATTGCATTCAATGTGTGCGGGTACGCGTTGTACCCCTGTGCGCGTTGAACAGCAATGGACCGATCGGTGCCTCCGGCCGGCCCATTGCATTCAATGTGTGCGGGTACGCGTTGTACCCCTGTGCGCGTTGAACAGCAATGGACCGATCGGTGCCTCCGGCCGGCCCATTGCATTCAATGTGTGCGGGTACGCGTTGTACCCCTGTGCGCGTTGAACAGCAATGGACCGATCGGTGCCTCCGGCCGGCCCATTGCATTCAATGTGCGCGGTACGCGTTGTACCCCTGTGCGCGTTGAACAGCAATGGACCGATCGGTGCCTCCGGCCGGCCCATTGCATTCAATGTGTGCGGGTACGCGTTGTACCCCTGTGCGCGTTGTACTGCAATGGACCGATCGGTGCCTCCGGCCGGCCCATTGCATTCAATGTGTGCGGGTACGCGTTGTACCCCTGTGCGCGTTGAACAGCAATGGACCGATCGGTGCCTCCGGCCGGCCCATTGCATTCAATGTGTGCGGGTACGCGTTGTACCCCTGTGCGCGTTGAACAGCAATGGACCGATCGGTGCGCACCCATTGACAATGGGCTTGCCTGGCAACGGACGCGTTTCGAATATTCGAACGAGTCGGTTGCTGGAAAATCAGTTGGTCACCCACAACAATGTTGCAAAATCATGTATGTCATGAAGTTGAAATTTTGAAGGATGCTGTGGGCGTGTTTTGGTGCTGCTATTCCATGGATTGGCCAGATTCAGAAGATGCAAACGACTTGGACCTATCACTTTGGACACAAGGGACAGTATCTGCCTCTCCAGCACATATATATTGCTGCATGTTCCCCTGAGAGCCCACTTGCCTGCACTACATGCTCCAGGACGACATCTGCCACTGCACTGCTGCTGTCTCTGCCCCTCTGGACCCTGCAATGGCACGTACTGTGGAGAGAGCCCCAGCCTTCAGCCTTGAAGAGAACCAGGCCCTGCTGGACAGCCTACTTCCACAGTACAGCAAGCTGTATGGGACACCAGGGGAGCAGGTGAGTGTTCTGTGCACTGCCTTTCTGAATGTGCATTTTGTCTGACTAGCAAGGCTGAGAGTCAGCACACCACTGGCTAGCAGGCTCACTGAGTAGTTGTCACCCCCATAGTGTGTAGTGACTTGCACTGGACAGGTATGGTGCAGTGACAGTGCTTCTGAACAGGGTTTTACTCCCCATGCTATGATACCATGTAGTGACTTCTGGAAAACTGTCCATGGGCAGCCGTGCACTGCCTGGGTACACCATGTGCCCCTGTGATTGCGACATGTATATGCAACTGTGTCATGCACGGATATGTTGCATGTGTAGTAATGTCCTTATCACTTTGTCATCCTGACAGGCTTCTGCCCATCGGAAGCATGAGATCTGGAAGGACATCGTCCGGGCTGTCCGGTCCGTGGGGGTCTACAAGCGCCGGATCCGCAACTGCCAAAAGAGGTGGCAGGACCTTCGGGGCTGGACCCGGAGGATTGCACGGGTCCAGCTGAAGCTGTCGCCTCCTCGCAGGAGGGGCGGAACACGGACCCTGACCCCCACATGCTCAGGATCCTGGCGGTGGTCTTTCCAGACCTGGATGGGCAGCTGAAGGCCAGAGAGCAGCAAGGAGGGGGTGAGTCAAAGACTGCACTGTGTACTCTGTCTAACATGTTATGTGCCCTCCTCGGGCCAGGTTGAACTGCCACAGTACAGCAGTCATGTTGTCCAGGAGCCATGTCCCTCTATTGTGCACTGCCCACTCCTCATCTGATACCCAGGTGTGGCCCTTACATGCAGGGAATTCTGTCACTTAGGACTGTGTCCTTGCAGTTTGCTTGACTCAAGGTGGGAGACAGCATCTGTTTCCCTGACTCTGTGGTGGGCATCATGGGTGGGTCCATTGCTTACACAATGCCTGTATTCTGACATGTATTCAGCGTGTTACTTTGATCTGTGGTCCAATTGCTGAGCTGATCCACCACATGTGGCTGGGGTACCTGGCACACACCCATGCTGCGGGTGGGAACAATGTTTGGGCCCCAGGAGTATGTATATGACGTGTGTCACACATACTTAGCCAGCTGCCTACAGTCCAGGGCTCATCCCTCATTCATGTGGGGCTGGACAGTCATGCCTACTCCAGGCCATACAATACACTCTGTACTCCCACTCCCGTGTATCAGAGGACACATTGTGCACAGTGATTTGCCCCTCAGGTGTCTGCCTCTGTGTCAGTGTGCTGTGGATTAGTCGCCAGGACTGCTGTGGAGTTTCTTGGTAGGGGCTCAGCATGCCACTGGAGATGTGACCATAGGAGACGATACTTGTGTGACACATAGGTGTCTGATCAGCTGCCCATGCAGACTGGGGCATGTAAATGTGAAGTTCAGGCAGCTGTTCCCCATGCACAGCAGAGTGTGAGGGGCTCAGGTTCAGAGGGTAGTGTCACAGGTCTCCCATATGTCCAATAGGTATGACCTGGACAGATGAGGGTTAAGAGGATGTGTTGTGGGGGGATGTACATGTGCACTTGTGCAGCTCCAGGACTTGCATTCCCCATGACCTACTATTGTGACACAGTGCAGAGTGTTGTTGTCTGGCTGCAAAGTCATACATCACTGAGACAGTGATGTATGACTTTGCAGTCATGCCTCCGCCATGGCATGTGTCTACTGATTGGTGATCCTGCAGGGGAGTGACATGTGCTACATGCACACCATAGTGGCGCTGGCTATCAGGACATGGGTGCATCATGGTGTCTGTCGCTGGTATGCATCACATGCATTTCCTATTTGACTCTGGGCATCCCTTACATCCGTAAACCTGTACTGACTCAGTGGCAAGAGCTGTGATGTGTCCACACCGTGTCCTCTGCACTGTCCAACTACTGTGTACTTGGTGCATGTGTCAACACTGGGGTGTTGCAATCCAACAGACACCAGACAGATGGGTGCAAGGCCATGTGGGATGTGAGTGCCATGCTTGGCATCAGACTGACAATTGACTTCTCCTGTTCAATTAGTGCACTTTTAGCAATGTACAACTAATGATGCCAGGGCTTGCTCTGTGATGTGCTGTGCTCACAGTGGTGTGTGCGTTATGTGCAGGTGACTGATGTCTGTCTGTTTCCCCATTGTTTGCAGATACATCCACGGCCACGGAAGGGGACAGCTCCACGGACCAGGAGGAGCCGGAGAGCCAGACTGGGTCAGCAGCCGAGGAGTGGTCGGAGGGACCCAGTGGCACGGAGGGCGAGGGAGCCACACCGAGGAGTCCTCAGCAGCATCCACCTCAGCTGAGGACCAGAGCAACTCGGAGGATGACTCCCTTGTGGAGGCGGGTGTCAGCAGCCACCACACCCCAGCTAGTGTTGCTGTCCCCGCCACCACCAGCACCACCACCGCCCTCCCATCGGCTCCCATTCCCCAGGTCCGTGGAGGCTCCCATGTCCGGGAGCGTGTCTCCTTTGGGCCAGGCACCGCACCCCTGCCCCTGTGTCCCCTGCTGCCCTGAGTGAGGAGTCTGTGTACCTCCTTCGCCAGCTCCATGTAGGGCAGACAGCCATGCTGAGTGTCCTCCATGCGCACACCGCGCTGTTGACTCAGCTGGTGTCGTTCATGGAGGGCATCTCATCGGGCATGTCTGACCTACAGAGGGGCAATAGGTCCATGGACTCCTCCCTGACGGCAGCAGTGTCCCTCCTCAAACGGTCCCTCACCCCTCCTGCCTCTGCTCCATCCACACTCCCCAGCACCTTACCCATCCCAGGCACACACACACTGGCACACACCAGCACACACACATCCAGCACACTGACACACACGCCAATGACAAAACGCACACGCACGCACATTCAGGGGACTGAAGCCAGACTCACAGGGGATGGGGCCCTGGAACACACACACGCATCCACATGCACTGCGCAGTCCTCAGTTCCCTCTCCCTCCAAAGCACCCTCCCTTGCCTCACCTGCAACCCCAAAGTCACAGCAGCTCTTCCTCTGTGACCTCGGCCTCTTCCCCACCGATGAAGCTGCTCCAGCATCCCGGGGGAAGAGGAAGCCCACCCACACGGAGCAGAGTGCCCCTCGCCCCCGGACACCCTCCCCCAGGCGCAGACGGACTGAGGCCCCCACCCGCAAGTCCCCCGGAGTGCTAAGAGCAAGACCCCGCCACCGCCCTGCAGCTCAGGCACAAGGTCTCCGTCCTCCATCCCTCAGGCCCCCACTGCACAGGTGCCCCCACCACACCCTGCCCCAGGTTCCCCCACCCACAGATATACCATCCCCAAGATGCTCCGGCCTTCTCCCCCTGCCACTTGCTCTCCCAGCACCACACCCCCCGCTGCGCTTGTCTGTGCCACTGATGTGGTGAGGGTGTCCCCCCCTCTGTCCAACCCACCTTGCCTGTTCCCCATTCTCCTCCCCTGGAGGTAGGCACTGCAGTGGAGTCCACTACCGCCCTGTCTGACTTGGGCACTGCAGTGGCGGACCTGTCCACCCCATCTGCAGGGTCCACTGCAGTTGTGCCGGCACCCACGACATCTGTGTCATGCCCCCAGTTGTGCCGGCACACACCATGTCAGACACCTCCACTGCAGTTGTCAGTGGCTCTCCAGCACCCACCACCCCTTCCCTGACTCCCCTGGTGAGCCCTGATCCTGTCCCTGCGGTGCCTGGCCTGCCCCCGGTTGCCCCTCCTAGTGGATTGTCCCTGGTATTGTGCAGGCATGCGTAGGGTGACATCTGCCAGTGTCACCCTGTTTGAACTTTGACAATGGACTGGCCATTGGCCTTTGCTCTTTTTTCAGGACTTCGTTTGGCCTCAACACATATGCTGAATAAAGCAACTTTCTTTTCTCTAGTGCTCATGCTTCAGATGTACATGTTGTTGGTGCAGCTAACCATGCCCTTGCTGCAGTGATGGTGATATCTGGTCTCATGATTATGAAGTGTTACTGTGCAGGAACCCATGTGGTCCAGGGGGAATGTGTCCTATCATGTGGTGTATCCATGTCATCAATAGCAGCATCTGAGGGTGTCATGTGTTCAGTATTTGGCAATGGGTTTCCTACTTACATTGGCAATTTCATATCTGTGGCTTCCACCCCTGCACATCTGTTGTGCCTGCCATCGTTGCATTTGTCTACTTCCCTGACCGTGTTGCCATCTCCAGTGGACATGCAGGTTTGGGCATCAATGGGGAGGGACTCATCCGTGTAGTCAGTGCAACATTGCCATACAAGTGTGTTGGATCTGTGCTGATGATTCCGTTGGCACATCCATGACCAGGCTGATGTGATGGGAGCCCTCATTTGGTGCTAATTGTTGATTGTGTGACCAAGTGCTCAGCTGACATGATGGGGCCCTACTGAGGCAACATATGGCACAGCTTTCCTCACACAGGAGTGGAGTCCCCTCATGGCAGTGTGTACACGTGTGACATTGCCTGCGCCCAAGGTGTGTGTTGTATGTGCATGTCTGTGTGTTCACTTCCATTCATCTGCGCATGCTGTGATCCCTAGTGTTGTACCTGTTTGTGATGCTTGCTGACTTGAGCTATGTTCCCCCAAAGTCTTCTCCCTGTGTTCTCTGTGATGTGGGTGCATGGCACATTACTGGTCATCAGGGTGTCGCCCATAGGTGTGTTTGCTGTCAGGGCAGAGTTTGTGTGCTGACGCAGATGGGTCACAGTCAGGTTTCCCTTTGGCACTTGTTGTTTGCCCCTGTCATGTGATTTCCAGTTTGTGTTATCTTTCAGTGATTGTGACACGTTGTGTGTGTGACTGCTGGCACTCCTTAGGGTCCGGGCTGCAATGTTGGTTGTTGTCTATGTGTGTTCTTTGTGGGTGACCTTGGCTTCTTCATTGGTGTGTGACTGTGGCTGGGATCCCATTGGTCGGTGTGGTATTGCCGTCATGTCCATGTACAGCGTAGTGTGCAGTGTGTCAGACATTCAGGAGTCTTGTTGAGTGTCCATGTGTGATGTGTTTCTACACCTTGGTTCCCACCCACCACCCTGGAATAGTAATGGGTGCATGTGCAATGTCACCAGTGCATGTGTACTTCACTGCTGCACATTGTTGGAGGTCGAGGGGTGTGGTCTTGAGTGTGTGCAGATGAGAGTTGTTGCCCGGCTAGTCCCCTGCCTCCATGTTGGCCTTGGCTTACTGGCCATGCTGATTGATTTGTGCTTGTGTAGGTGTGATGGTAGTTAGTTGCTCAGGACACCTGACTGTGGTTCACAGTGTGAACGACATTTAGCTTTGTCATCACAGTGGTATTTTTCTTCAGCCCAGGGTCACCACATTGTGGGGGCCCTGGGGGTGGTGCTGTGGTGTGTCTGTGACTTGCTGTGTCAGTTGTTGTTCCTACGTGCCTGTGTGACATGTGTGTTTTGTGCTCCCTCTCACCTGTCAATGCCTGCTTGCCCACATAGGGGATTTGGATCCATGAGTTACCTTAGTGTGGCAGTGTATGCACATCTGTATGATTGGTATTCAGCTCTCCTCATGTGTTGTGTTGTTGCCTGGGGACACTGGCACCCCCACCCCTCACCTGCTGTGTATGATGACAGTGTTGGTCTGCCTGTTTGTGTTTGTGCATCTGCACCACTGCATTGGCATATCTTGGGTGTGCCATTGGCTGTATGTTGTTTGGTGTGTTTCCCCTGCTGTCCCTGGGACTCCTAGGTCATCGGTCAGCACAGTGATCATGGTTTGTGTGTCCCATTGCTGCCATGGTATGGTATCTGTTCACCTCACATCTGCTGTCTCCACAGGGTATCTGCATTTGTGTGCCCATTGGTGCAAATATGTGGGTCTGCATTCTGATGGTCACTTCTGTCATTGTGTCATTGATGACTGTTGACGGTCTCAGCCCCCATGGGTGTTGTTTGTCTGCACATGGCCAAAGGAATGTTTCATTTGCACTGCAGTATTTGGCTCCCCAATTTATGTTGCAATGGGACACATACACTACTTTGCCACAGATGAGTTTTTGGTTCTGTGACCAGGAATGATCCATGCAGTTTGGCAGTTGCAGCTCTTTCTTTGTCAACAATTACCTTTTGGTCACTGTGATGATGAGGGTGTAGACCCCATTGCCACAATGGTCAAAATGTGCTTCAGCTATGGACCCCACACTTGCCTTTTGGTCACTGTGATGATGGGGGTTTAGACCCCATTGCCACAATGGTCAAAATGTGCTTCAGCTATGGACCCCACACTTGCCTTTTGGTCACTGTGATGATGGGGGTTTAGACCCCATTGCCACAATGGTCAAAATGTGCTTCAGCTATGGACCCCACACTTGCCTTTTGGTCACTGTGATGATGGGGGTTTAGGCCCCATTGCCACAATGGTCATGGGCTGCTTGCATTGTGGGTGCCACACACATATATGTGTGGCACATGTGCTAGGGGGTCACATTGTATGTTCAATGTCATGTTCGGTGTTGTAGGCATTTGACACAGCCTGCTCACACGCTTGTCATGGTGGTGGGGGGATGTCTTAATCTTGCATTCCCTAGGTTGTGGTGTGCTTGTTGTGTCATGCATTGTCCATCCTATGAGTGGGGGTGGTAGTAGTGGTAGGCATCCAGCCCCCTGGCTAAGGGTGGTAGTAGTGGTGGGCTTCCTGCCCCCTGGCTGAGGGTGGTAGTAGTGGTGGGCATCCTGCCCCCTGGGTGAGGGTGGTAGTAGTGGTAGGCATCCTGCCCCCTGGCTAAGGGTGGTAGTAATGGTAGGCATCCAGCCCCCTGGCTAAGGGTGGTAGTAGTGGTGGGCATCCTGCCCCCCTGGCTAAGGGTGGTAGTAGTGGTGGGCATCCTGCCCCCCTGGGTGAGGGTGGTAGTAGTGGTGGGCATCCTGCCCCCCTGGGTGAGGGTGGTAGTAGTGGTGGGCATCCTGCCCCCCTGGGTGAGGGTGGTAGTAGTGGTGGGCATCCTGCCCCCTGGCTAAGGGTGGTAGTAGTGGTAGGCATCCTGCCCCCTGGCTAAGGGTGGTAGTAGTGGTAGGCATCCTGCCCCCTGGCTAAGGGTGGAGTAGTGGTAGGCATCCTGCCCGCCCTGGCTAAGGGTGGTAGTAGTGGTAGGCTTCCTGCCCCCTGGCTAAGGGTGGTAGTAGTGGTGGGCATCCTGCCCCCTGGGTGAGGGTGGTAGTAGTGGTGGGCATCCTGCCCCCCTGGGTGAGGGTGGTAGTAGTGGTGGGCATCCTGCCCCCCCAGGGTGAGGGTGGTAGTAGTGGTAGGCATCCTGCCCCCTGGCTAAGGGTGGTAGTAGTGGTAGGCATCCAGCCCCCTGGCTAAGGGTGGTAGTAGTGGTGGGCATCCTGCCCCCCTGGCTAAGGGTGGTAGTAGTGGTGGGCATCCTGCCCCCCTGGGTGAGGGTGGTAGTAGTGGTGGGCATCCTGCCCCCTGGCTAAGGGTGGTAGTAGTGGTAGGCATCCAGCCCCCTGGCTAAGGGTGGTAGTAGTGGTGGGCATCCTGCCCCCTGGGTGAGGGTGGTAGTAGTGGTGGGCATCCTGCCCCCTGGCTAAGGGTGGTAGTAGTGGTGGGCATCCTGCCCCCCTGGGTGAGGGTGGTAGTAGTGGTGGGCATCCAGCCCTCCTGGCTAAGGGTGGTAGTAGTGGTGGGCATCCTGCCCCCTGGCTAAGGGTGGTAGTAGTGGTGGGCATCCTGCCCCCCTGGGTGAGGGTGGTAGTAGTGGTGGGCATCCTGCCCCCTGGCTAAGGGTGGTAGTAGTGGTGGGCATCCTGCCCCCTGGGTGAGGGTGGTAGTAGTGGTGGGCATCCTGCCCCCTGGGTGAGGGTGGTAGTAGTGGTGGGCATCCTGCCCCCCTGGGTGAGGGTGGTAGTAGTGGTAGGCATCCTGCCCCCTGGGTGAGGGTGGTAGTAGTGGTGGGCATCCTGCCCCCCTGGGTGAGGGTGGTAGTAGTGGTGGGCATCCTGCCCCCTGGGTGAGGGTGGTAGTAGTGGTAGGCATCCTGCCCCCTGGCTAAGGGTGGTAGTAGTGGTAGCCATCCTGCCCCCTGGCTAAGGGTGGTAGTAGTGGTAGGCTTCCTGCCCCCTGGCTAAGGGTGGTAGTAGTGGTGGGCATCCTGCCCCCTGGCTAAGGGTGGTAGTAGTGGTAGGCATCCTGCCCCCTGGCTAAGGGTGGTAGTAGTGGTAGGCATCCTGCCCCCTGGCTAAGGGTGGTAGTAGTGGTAGGCATCCTGCCCCCTGGCTAAGGGTGGTAGTAGTGGTAGGCTTCCTGCCCCCTGGCTAAGGGTGGTAGTAGTGGTGGGCATCCTGCCCCCCTGGGTGAGGGTGGTAGTAGTGGTAGGCATCCTGCCCCCTGGCTAAGGGTGGTAGTAGTGGTAGGCATCCAGCCCCCTGGCTTAGGGTGGTAGTAGTGGTGGGCATCCTGCCCCCTGGCTAAGGGTGGTAGTAGTGGTGGGCATCCTGCCCCCCTGGGTGAGGGTGGTAGTAGTGGTGGGCATCCTGCCCCCCTGGGTGAGGGTGGTAGTAGTGGTGGGCATCCAGCCCCCTGGGTTGGGGTGGTGGCGCGCATTCAGGCCCCTGTGTGCATATGTGGCATTGGTGATGGGCATCCCGCCCCTATGGTGCTGCTGTTGCAAGTATATTCAGATTCCCAGTGTATGTGTGTGATGTGTCGTGTACGTGTTGTATGTGTTTTGTGGTTGGTGTCTGACTTACCTTCTGCGCCGTACGCGTCCGTGCCTGTTCCGGTAGTAGATGTAGAATATTGGTATGATCGGGACGAAGGGATTCATGGTTGGTTCGTGTCGTTCGTCCTTCTCGTTGCTTCGCGTCGTCCTCGTCGCTTGGCTTCGTCCTCGTCGCTTCGCTTCGTCCTCGTCGCTCCGCGTCGTCCTCGTCTGTGCTGTGTCTCGTCTCGTAGCCGTGGATCGTGTTGTGGCGCGATTCGGAGCTTATGTGCGCCTCTCCCGGATGCTTTGACGTGCCGTGCGTAGCGACGGGTTCGGCGCGTACGGAAAGCGCATCGTACTCTGTCCGGCCGGACGGGGCTGCATTTTCCCTTCCGTGCGACTCGATTCGGCGTTTCCGGATTCGCCTCGGTCGGAGAACAGGACCTGGTTTGGGTGAGTACGGCTCGGCCGGGATTTTTGCTGTTGTGCGCATCGTACTTGCTCGTTCGGTGTGCTGTACGGATCGGTCGGGAAACTGGCTTTCGCATGGCTTTTTTCCCGACCGAATAGTATTGGGTGCGCCTCCGACCGAGATCGGAATCGGCCCCTCAGTCTGAACTTGGAAATCCTCACCGTGACTTCATCCAGCAGTTCTCCGACAATAACACCTCCTCCTCAAACACCACCTGCAGCCTTGCTGGCTCAACTTTTACCTTCTCCAACACTTTTTGTTGAAATTTCTTCTAAGTCTAAAGGTAATGGCCGACCGGGCCCAATCCACTTTTTGTATCTGACTTGCGCTCCTTCATGATCAGCCATATTATTCGACTTTGACCAGATCTTGCGTGACTAGATGTCTGCAGTTGGTGCTTTGATCTTTGAAACCCTAGTTTTTATCTTAAACTTTGAAAATACATAACTTCATTACTACTGATTGGATTTTTGTTGTTTTTGGTGTCAAATAATTTATTCAACTACTCTATTTTTCTACATTGTTATGGGATTTTTCTTGTGTTGTGTTTTCACTATATTACTGTTGGTGTGCTGCTTAATTACTTTACACATTGCATCTAAATTAAGCCTGACTGCTTTTGTGCCAAGCTACCAGAGGGGTAAGCACAGGTTAATTTAGTGACTTTTGTGGTTTGCCCTGAGAGGGATTATGGCTGTTGCTTGAGCAGGGATACCACCCCACTCAACCACCAACCCAATTTCTCACAACTAGCATTTCTATTACACTACTATGTCATCAATTGGAATATTTACAGTTCAAGATGATCATATGGTAGTAGTTATCATGAAACACTGGGGAAAAACTGTTGTGTAGTTTCCACTTTCCAGTAGGTACTGCACTTTGTTGGGCAACATAAACTTTGGGATGATGCCAGACTGATTCCGATCACCCCCTCAGGATATGTTGTCCTTAAAGGCCAGCTAGCTCACAGTGCGACCATAAGCACCCCTAAGCCTAGACAAGTCGCAAATTGGTTTGGCAACAACGGAACATGACAACCCTGATCCCTCCCAGGAATCGTGGTAACAAATCTAGAAACCTTTTGCTCAGTCATTCGGGCTCTCTTTCTCTCAGAGAAGTATACAAGGAATACACAGAGGGGCGTTTTTCAATATTTATTGAACCGTCGTGATTCTTGTATAGAATAATTATAATTAGCAAGATAAGGTCAGTGAATAGGATGAGAAATTTCACCATCTTGCTAAACAATGTATATATGCGAGCATATGAAAAAATATCTAGATAGCGTACTCCTACTGTGAGTTCCCTAACCTAAGTATCTAGTGTGTATGCGTTCTGCCAAGAATCGCCTATTGGACGATCCACTCCTGTTACCTGAAGGGAAAGAATATAGGTCCCCATCTTGGCCATGAGTTGGGGATCCCTCCTTGCAGCGGGATCAGCAAGCATCTCGGCTGAAGTTTCAGCATTTAGTGACCTCGCAATGACAGCAAGTGCTTCTCTGCCTAAAACCGAGAAATGCTTGTTTATTTATAACAAAAAGCATCCTTGATCTGAGCCGAGACCTTTAGTCAGGCCGTTATTGTTTATGTTCTATAGATAGCTGCATCATCACATGGACAAACAACAAACAACTACATTTGGACTAACTAGTCCTGCATGGTCACACATGCAAATTTGTGTAAAAAGTCATTGTGTAAAAGAGAAGGGAACTTAGGTAACGTGTACATGTTTAATATTGCAGCATTTCTCCCTCGGCCTAACTAAAACACATGACACCACTCTGCGATCATAAGTTGACTAACCAGCTATCTAAGTAAAAAGAAAGCCATGTTAATTAATGCCATAGCATTGTATATAAAAATGATTTAAAAATATATCTACAAACCAATTTAAAAAGGCAATCATACCATTTGAAAGCCCAAAGCACACAGAAAGCCATCATTAAAAATATAAAAGCTAATAAAAACCAAATTTAAAATCAATTTAAGATGTTAAAAACAGGCCGAATTAAAAGTTCCCAGCAAATGGAATAACCAATCGCTTATGTGTTTCGAGTGGTAGATGAAACATTTCTGTTCCCAGCAACCGCAGATGATGATCCCAGAGGCACACCTCGGAGCAGGTTTATGGAGCAAATGTGGGAGTGACCACAACCATTGGTGGTTCTGCCGAAGCAGGGCCAAGATCCAACTCACCAGGAGCAGAAGCATCCCAGGAAGGCTCCTAGAATGCGGCCAGGAGCAATGGAATACGCAGTGGACAGCTAGACAGATGGGCCTTTAAGGGGTCCATCAGTACATTTATGTCTGAAGGCTCAACCAATTGAGTTCCCAGGTACAATTCCAAGGCATTCTTGAAAGTGCACAGCAGACAGCGGAATACAGACTGCACGCAGTGAAGCCACACAGACTGAAATGATAAGAACCAATGCTCATTTAGTTCTAGTAGCAACGGTGCACCAAAGCAATGCATCAAGCGCTCACAGCACAGAGTCACATGTGGTAGTGCTACTTCCATTTGATCTTGAAATGGGACATCCGTTGTGGAACTACAAAATTAAAAACCACAGTCCCAACAATCAGGAACAGGACCAGTAGAAGACCTCCCCAAAAAAAATGTATTTACATTTGTAGCCCATGTGAGTAAACCCCAAAATTATGTGATCTACTCTTGTCAAGTGTTCCGAAAGGTCATCATCCATCAAGTAGATGTCATCGACATAGGACAATGCCTGGTCATCAAAAGTTTGTAGTATCTCTGTTACTCTGGCTGAAAACAGCCCGAGGCTATTCTTATACCCCTTGGACAATCGGCAGAATTGCCTCTGAGAGCCTAGCTCGTAAAATGTAGTCAAATATCTGCTTCCAGGTGCTCTATTTCGGCAGAAAAATCCATTCGAGATATCAAGTGTTATTTTGTATTTTTTCCGCACTATGTTGTTCATTAGTGCGGCACTGTGTCCATTTTGTAGTGCAAATGTGCAAGTAGCTGTGTTTAAGTGTCTGTAGTCTAATACTAGACGATATGAATGATCGGGTTTCATCACAGGAAACAAGGGATTATTCATTGATGAGGTGTATCTTTCTATTACACCTTGGTATTCAAGTTGTTGGAGGATTTCCCTAACTTGTCTTTTAGCTTCATGCTTTATTGGGTATTGTCTTTGAGTTCGTGGGGTTGTCCTCAGTGGTATTTCATGATAAGGGGTATTGTCATCCCAACCCACATGTTAGCAGTATAATACAGGATCTAGTGCTAGTGCCCACTCCTTGGTGTATGAGTGTTTAACTGATTCTGGAACGAGGTCAGAAAAAGCAGGTAAAATTACCGCTTCCCCGTTTGGGCACTCCATTACTAAATCAGGTGGCCAATACTTTTCAGCCAAAAGAATATCGTAACCTTGGGTTAAGTCCTCCCAAAAGAGAACATTAATGTTTCTGGGTACGTTCTCCCTCCAATTGGAATTGTATTTTGTATAAACGATGTGGGACGCTTACACTAGTATCAGTTGTTTTCACCG
The DNA here is from genome assembly GCA_963921515.1 of Calotriton arnoldi. Taxonomy (NCBI): domain Eukaryota; kingdom Metazoa; phylum Chordata; class Amphibia; order Caudata; family Salamandridae; genus Calotriton; species Calotriton arnoldi. Next base: position 53,961 of record CAWUFW010015165.1, on the reverse strand, counting down.
TGATATACTCACTCAGCGCTGCTCCCACCAGACAATCCATCAGGATCCGGTGAACTATTGTGACTTCTGCCACACTGTCCAGCATGGTCACTGCCCATTCCCCACTCAGAAGCAGTGTCCTCAATATCCGGGGCATGCCTGACCTTAAGTCCGCTACCTTCTTCTTTTTGAATTGAGGCTTGGAAGGCTTCAGTTTATCTTCCTGTTTAATGATGTAGTCAGACAAGCGTTGTGAGTCCTTCTTTGGTTTCAAGTGCTCCTCCGATCTGCGCTCTGACCATCCACCTCTCTCCAAACGTTTTTCAGATGACTCCTGAAAGGAACGAGATGAACGTGCATCAGTATCCTGATAACTGTCAGGCGGTCTAACATTGTCACGTTTCACATGTTACAGCATTTTCAGTGGCTTCCTGTTGAGGAGACCCATCCCGTCATTTTATTTTGGCTTTGTTTTGATTATTCTCCCGATTCTTCTTTGTCGAAGAGTCAGTGCTTGCTTTGAGTTATATTTTTCAGAATTACTCTTAAATTATGGTTTACCAGGTCTGGTTCCCAAATTATCGCTAACCAGAGTAGCATAGGTTTCCTTGATAATTTTAGGTAATCCGCACTCCTGTTGTGCAGGAGCCAAATTCCCTATGCACTCACGTATAGCCAATGCTGCTGCTTCCCCCTTTATGTTACTCAACATAATGGCAGATACTGCAGTGAAATTTCCCATCAGTTTCATCCCCAAAGCCAGGGCAGGTGCTGCCCCGTACTCATTCTGGAGCTATTTTAGCACTTCAGGCAAAACAGCCAATGAAGGGGTACCATGTGTTCTGGTATATACTGCAGCAAAGACTGTACCCCAAGTTTTGCAATCTTGACTTTTCTACAGTGGGAGCCATCCCCATTGGCAAGCAAATTGATAGAATTCTGTGTTTTTCCTGCGGGCCCCTATGGGGAAACGCTGCCTCAAGCTAACGTGTTTTTTGTGCAATCCAGAACGGAATCTCCTCTCATCTGAAGGGACCTTTTCCCATGACTGCATTTAGTATGTGTGGGCTGATGCCCAGAGTAGCCAAATGTGGTTGTGCAGCTTGAGCAGCCTACGCAGGGTTAAGTGTTAATGTTCACATAACGAACTGTGCAAGACATCTGTATATTGTTATTAAATCTTTGTATAGTGTCTGCACCTGTGCTGCTGATAAATTATCAACATTAGGATGCGGTGTGTAGCCGGCTAAGACTAGCCATGAAGCTCCCTCATTGTTAAGGGGACCAAGTCTAATGTTTTCTGTTGTGTGTGATAGGGTGCCATTAAAGCAATTTATATGTCCTTGGTATGTGAGTGGTATTTCTTTTTCTGCGTATGGTGTATAATTCTCTGGTACTTCATCCTGTTTGTAGGTGTGAAGTCTAGGTGTGGTGCCATCTTCAGCCGGGAATGTAACCCAGGAATAGAATACCTCTGTCCTAAATGTTTCATGAGCCTCAACCATGAAGATAACATCTCCACCTGTAGCTGCGAGGCCATGCTGTAGTAGCACCCCTAAACCTAGTCAGGTAGCAAATAGATTTGGCAACAACAGAACATGACAACCCTGATCCCTCCCAGGAATCATGGTAACAGATCAAGAACCCTTTTGCTCATTCACTGGAGCTCTCTTTATCTCAGAGAAGTATACAAGGAATACACAAAGGGGTATTTTTCAATATTTATTGAACCATCGTGATTCTTGTATAGAATATATGTGCTGCACTGCTCAATAGACAGAAGCAGATAAGAGTAATTAGCAATATAAGGACAGTGAACATGATGAACAGTTCCACCATCTTGCTAAATAATGTACATATGTGAGGATATGAAATAGTATCTAGATAGTGTACTCCTACTATGCGTTCGATAAACTAAGTGTCTAGGGTGTGTATGCGTTCTACCAAGAATCTCCTATTGGATGATCCACCCCATTACCTGAAAGGAAAGAATGTAGGTCCCCGTCTTGGTCATGAGTTGGTCATCCCTCCTGGCAGAGTGGTCAGCAAGCAGCTGGGGTGAGGTTTCAGCATGTAGTGACCTCGCAATGACAGCAAGTGCTCCTCTGTTTAAAACCGGAAATGTTTATTTTTTTATAACCAAAAGCATCCTTGCTCCGAGCCTAGGCTTTTAGTCAGGTTGCTATTGTTTATGTTCTATATATAGCTGCATCGTCACATGGACGAACAACAAACAACCACATTTGCAAAATGTATGTTCAGACCATGTAGGGATTTTCAAGGTGTTGTGATAATGCTCTTACTAAGTGGAATTTGTAAGCAATGTAGTGTCAGAGAAACTAATTCTGCATTGTCAAGCACATAAATGTGTGTCCAAAGTCATTGTGTAAAAGAGAAGGCAACTTAGGAAGGTGTACATGTTTAAAAATGGCAGCATTTCTTCCCGGGCCTAACTAAGATATATGACAACAAAAATCAATCAGATTGTGAAAAAAGCTGATAGATTTTGTGCATGTCCAACCGTTAATATATCTAAGTAATTTGATATATGTGAAAGGATACAAGACAACAATACTTAGAGCAGATGTTTACAAATGTCATCACCCATTCCAGGCCACCTGATGACATATCTACTGAATTGTCTAACTACAACTCATAAGTACCATTTCCTAGAACAGCCATACAGATCCATATAGAAATGTATCTGGTTTTTTTTGGAAATATATAGATCAATTTCTCTGTTATGTCCCTGAAGAAGAAATAGAGCTCTACTGCTTTCCAACAGTCAAAAGACACACAATTGATGGATGGAATGCAGAACAAATCAAAACATTCACCCCCAGTCAAGAGATCTGGGTTAAATCCATCATTCTTTTGCTCACCATGCCACCCCAGTTTAGACCTTGCCATATGCAAATCAGTCTTGACCCTGTGCCTCATGGGAACAGTCCAGCCCGAACTGCCAAGCCAGGCCCTCCCTGGACCAGAAACAAGCATCCTAGGACCGGTCTCGGGGTTTCATCCCTCATCAGCCAGGATAGCTTGAATCCAGTGGCACAGTGAGCCCGGGACCCACATCTGGGCATACCCATCGCACTTAGGGCGAGGAAGCAAAAGACTCACAATTGATGGACGGAATGCAGAACAAATCAAAACATTCACCCCCAGTCAAGAGATCTGGGTTAAATCCATCATTCTTTTGATCACCATGCCACCCCAGCTTAGACCTGGCCATATGCAAATCAGTCTTGACCCTGTGCCTCCTGGGAACAGTCCAGCCCGAACTGCCAAGCCAGGTCCTCCCTGGACTGGAAACAAGCATCCTTGGACCGGTTTTGGGGTTTCACACCTCATCAGCCAGGATAGCTTGAATCCAGTGGCACAGTGAGCCCGGGAACCACGTCTGGGCATACCCATCGCACTTAGAACAGTCAGCAGAGTCTCTATGGTTGTTGGTGATACTTGGCAAAACTGGGCTGTGGTTATAGTCTACTATAGCCTTATAGCCCACTGCCGAGGGCTATACCGGCTGTTAAAGGCCCTGATCCCGAATTATAGGCCCGAGCCGCAGGCGAGGGCCTATAACGAGGGAGAGGGCCTTTAACAACCGGTATAGCCTGAGGCAGAAGGGCTATAAGGCTATTAGAACATTCCACCCACTAAGGGTAGAATGTTCTAAATTTCAAATTGAAAAGCAAAAAGACAAACATTGGAATGTTGGAGCGCTGGGCTTATACCAGCCATTATAAGCCCAGAGCTACTCCATTGTTTTCAATGGAGCTCCCAACATTCCAATGTTCTAATTTGTGTTATTAACCAATCACATAATGCTTTATTTCTTAATTTATTGAGTTTTCTATTAGTTTTCATTAACATATGAGCAGAAATGTGTGTTTCAAATGCCTTTCTAATACTTGTTAAATGTCATTGCTGCAGCCTAGTTTATTTTCTTACCTAATTTTGGTTTTTGGTAGTATTGTGCTTTTTAGATTTCAGTACCTACACTGGTACTTTCTAGATACTTTTTAGAAAGTACTGTGGCACATTGTAAACATTTAAAAAAATATATACATCAATGAAAATACTTTTTCCTAACTCTACAGACTTTACCAAACTGCCCAATTTCTGCCTATACATTACATAAAGAGTAATAAGCTATATCTGACGTTAAAACACAGAACAAAGACTAAGTGTGGCCAAAATAATATGGCTGCCTTTTTATTTTGCAAGGGCCGTGAAGATACTGTGGTATACTGGGGTCCAATATATCACTAGGTTTTTGTCCTTTATTACTTAAAAACAACTGAACAAGTTCAGATCAAATAACAAAATGTGCCCTTTCAACACCATAATCTATATTCCTGCCATATATCATGTAAAACCGTTCAGCCATATTGTCACTAAGTCTGTTTAAAAAGTCAATGGAAAACGCATTGATGAAAAAATGTGTGTTGGGACCACCTTTTTTCTTTGCACCCCTTTAACTAATTGAAACTTTGCATCATCATCAAATGTAGAAAAAAGAATAGGTGTGCAAAGTTTCCTGGAGAGTCATCAAACAATGAAAGTTATCGAACAAAAATATACTGCCCCTTTTTTATTATATATATAAAACATCCTTGCAACCTTTGCTTTTTTCAGTGAAATGATATAGATAGATATAGCTGAGGAGGAGGAGCAAGCAGCGAGAGGAGCAAGAGCCGGAGCGACGAGCTGGGACGTGAACGAGAGAGTGAGCCCACGGAGCCCACACTAGCACGGGCACAGGGCTAAGTCCCCCAATTGCTCCCGCTTGCCTCTGTGTTCCACGGCCCGCGATTCTCCTGACCGCCGGCTTGCACCCGGCACCCGGCTTGCACCTGGGCGGAAAAAGCTCCCGGCGCCGATTAAGGACCTCGGCGGCAAGCGCGGCCGCCCTTTAGCCGGCGGCTGCAGTGAGAGCGGCCCTCGGTGGTCTCGCGGAGGCGGCCTGATTAGATCAGGTGCGGCTTGCGATTCCGCCCTGAGCGCCCCGCTTGCCCCACTTCCGCATTGCCACTTGCTACCCATTGACCGGAGCAGCGGAGTCGATTCTTCCATCACCCCAGCCACGCCTACGCTTATGCAGCAGTTCCAGCAGCTCCAGCGGGGAGCAGGGGGCCGGACCCAAGGAGCCGGATTCAAGCTGTCCCCCCCGGCTTCCCCAGCCAGCGCGGAATTGAACCTGAACACCCAGGTGAGCAGTCAAGGGTGTCTAGGCGGAGGAAGGTTCTGGGGGGGGGGTTCGGAGGTTCTGTACCCCCCCTCCCAGCCTCGCCCGTCCCGCCACATCCAGTCATATTCTCCTGCCATACTCTTCCGCCTAAGAGCCTTGGATCCGCGGCTAATTCTCTGGTTTCCCTCGTTTCCTACCACCAACAGGTCCATTCTGGCCCAGTCGGACTGTTTCCAGGCCAGCCTCCAGATTTCAGCGGTCCCCTCAATTATTCAAAATTAAAAGTAGCGTATTGCAGTTTTTGCTTTCTATAGTTTTAAGTTCACGCTTACAGAAAGCCCTCATACATAGCAGAAGCCCCCTAGAATAAGATCTGGGAGAGTTAGGAAAGCTCTAACAAAGCCCTCCAAAAAAAGCCCAAAGACGAAGGCCGCCCACGTTCCTGCAGACGCAGCAGCAATGGCCCTACCACTCTTAGCAACACCAGCTAAATTACAACCGGGCCCAGATTCCGGACATGAGCCTCATCCTTGGCAACTTTTGACCTTTGCTCAGCCTCCCCAAGACTCCCTCTTGCATCACGCCATACGGGGAGCTGCTACGGCCCAGGAAAACTTGATCGAAGCAGATCCAGCATCGGGACCCTCAGCACCTGTAACCCCCACGATCAAAAAGAATTAGGGACTATTTCACTTAGGGACTATTTCAGGACCTCAGTAGCAGTAACTGCCCCAAAACCGAGACTCTGTAGCTCCGATACACTTCCCGCCCCTCCTTTAAACCCTCCAGTCGTAGCCTTTGCAGCCCCCCATCAATTACTGGTGCAGCCAATGATTCATGCTGCAGCCGGTGGGTCCGAAAGCTCGTTGCCATCAAGCCCTCCTGTAACGGCAGTTTTTATTGCTAAAGAAGCCCCCCGACACCTGTCGCACATCTCAGGCCTCTGACCAGCAACTTTTCGACGCACAAGTCGTCCAAGCTTTCGCCGCACTAGCTTCTTCTCAAATCATCTCCTTAAAAGAAGCCACCCCGTCAGTTCCTCAGTCAGTTCAGAACTCAAGTCAGTTCTCCCAAATAGCATTTAAGTCCCCAATTTCAATCCCAACGGATCATCCTACAGGGAGTACTAAAGTTTTGACCCCGCAAGTAATGACTCAGACAAGGTCCCATCCAAGTAAGCCTAAGTTGTCGCCCTCTGCATGCCTAGTAAATACAGCTGACCAATGCCATCAAAAGGTTAACTCAGCCGGGACCCATGTCAGTAAAAATGACCTTTCATTAGATCTGTCTTTTTTCATCAACGAACCTAAAAGGTCCCCTGTTCAGGTAAAACTTTTATTGCCCTATTTAAACGATCTTTGGTCCCAACTACTGCAAACCTTTCAAACTACGGCAGCAGCTCTGACTCATCATTCGGACAAAATGGATCTGCAGGTGGACCTCTTAAACACTCTTGCTGTGTACACCGCCGGGATCTACCAAAAATTGGAGGCGCTTAATTTATTGATAACCAAAGCCCAATCTCAAGTTCAACTAGTCCAATCAGTATGCTGCTTTTCCCCTATCATTGATTCACTATCTTCACTACCTCAATTCCTTTCTTCAGTACTATCAGAAATCAAGAAGTTACCACCATCAGGTCCATCTGACCTCCAGTTTCAGGTATTGCATCCGGACGAGGCTGATGGGCCAACCCCTGCGAAAGCGCAAACCCGACCTTCATCTTCGCCAATCAAGGCGCCAGCAGACCTTAATGCACCCCCAGATGCATCACCACATTATCACAACATCCACCGGCTGTCGAAACAGGAAAAAGAAAAGACAGCGGAAAAGTCAGAACAAGCTCACAGCAGAAACCAGAAACACTATTACTAGTTGTTTTCCAAGGAACGTCCCAGCGACATCACAGGGCCTGCCCCCAACGCTTGGAGTCAACACTAGCCTGGTATCAGCAATGCAATTTTTAACGCCCCTCAAAGTATCTCTAACACAGAACAGTTCACCAACTGCAGACCCGCCTCAAGCCTCAAAGTCCCTTCCACAGTCTCAAAAAGTGTTTTTAAACTCAAATAGCTCACCAAGAGCAGAGCTTCCTCAGGTTTCAAGGCTTCCCTTGCAATCATTATCCCAAGTCTCACCTGGTCCTAAACAACCTCAACGTATTGAGGAGCAAGTAATGGACAGAGTGTCAGCCAGGCCCGTAAAATCTCAAAAGTCTTCCTTTGGTACCAGCCCCTCCCTGCCACTCCAAGCAGGGGCCAATAGTTTAGGCTTGCAATGTGTAGCCAAAGAGACTGATGGACAGTATCCGACCATTTCAGTTAGTCATCAATCCACGGCGGCCTCCCATAAAGCACCTTCCTCCATCTCCTTGCTAACCAACTCCCCCCGAGAATGGATCTCCTCCCCGCCTGCCGCTCGTATTACCAAGGCGGCCCCAGAGGTAACTCCAAAGCCAACTATGTCTTTAACAGCCGAGGAAGAGCACCACCTAGTAACCAACAGCTCCGAGACCAAATTGCTGTTAATTCCAGAATACGCTTCCAGAGGCCCGCACGACATCTTAAATCGCAGGAACATTCTTAGACTCTTTAAATCAACCCCAGACCTAAGCAACCTGGAATCAAAAGATATAATTGCTATTGAATTTATACCTAGTAAAGGTACTCAAGTAGGAGAGTCAACTCAAATCACATTAGTGTCCCCTGTCATTCGGGACCTGGTTCAGTCAAAAGCTGCCAATTCAAAAAATGGGGCATAACAATAACTACGCCCAGTGTCCCCTATTACCCATTTATACTCGAAAATACACAGGCTTACGTTCTCAGCGCAAGTCTGGCTCCCTTCTCAGTTCTAAAGTCAGCCAGAAGTCGCTCGCCAGTTGCCTCCTCAGAGCAAACGACTAACTGGCAAGTGACCTAAAGAGCCGATTGGTCATGGCTACCAGGAGCTTTATCCAGGTATCAGAAAGATTGAAATACTATCAACCACAGCCTAACAATATGTTCCTGGAACATTAATGGCTTTGTGACCAAATCTCAATCCTTAGACACCCTGGGCCTCATAAAAGAATATGATATAATACTTCTACAGGAAACTTGGGCAGAATCCAGCATCCCCATCGAAGGCTATCTGGAATTCATGACTCCAGCCTCAAGACAAAGCAAGCACGGCAGGCCGTGCGGCTGGCTGTCAATCTACGTCTCCACTAAACTGTCTCAACCTATCAAACAGCTAAAATTTGAAGTAGACTGGGTCGCTGGCATCGTGGTGGGAAGCCCAACCTCTGATAGCCAGTTGCTCCTGCTTAATGTTTATATCTCTCCACATACGATTGAGAAAAAATCCAAATTGGACCAAGTGACTGACATTATTTGCAACCTATCAAGTGATCACGGCAGTATACCTAGTATCATCTCCGGAGACTTCAATACAAACCTTTATTGTAATTCCCCAGAGGCCCTGGGGATTGATTTCGCAATCTTCCCTTCGCACCTCGCCTCACAATCAATTCCCCTGATTGAGTCCTACTACATCACACCGCAAGGGGAGAGCGACCATCGGCCACAAATAATAACACTATCGCCTAGCACCCCACGCCACCAGGAGCTTGCGCAAACACTTTCAGGCTGCCATACAGTGAACTTACGGAGATTGAAATCTTCAACTAGCACCGTTCTCCCCACTATGGAAAAATGTAGAGCTCTCCTACGCTCATCATCAGACGAAGACCTTCCTGCCATCTGCAGTTGGGCAGCCCTCGTAAACCTCCTATTAAATGAATTTCCGTCCAAGGGGAGCTCCCGACAACAAGTAACGCAATCGCATATTCCATCAGCGTCAAAAAAACTAAAAGCTCAAAGAAACCTGGCCCTTCGTTTGTCCAGGAAAAGCCCAGGAAACAAAATTTTATTCAACAACTATAAAGAAGCACAAAAAGCCTTCAAGTCATCTATACTTAGAGACAAACAAGCAGAGTCCGATCAGTTCTGGCTGAAATTAGTCCACGCAACGAACACTTCTAATGCCAAGCTATTTTGGTCTCTTGTGAACAGGGGCTTACAAGGAGGAAGTGGTCACTGCAGCGCAAATATCAGTGCAGGTGAATGGAGCCAGTTTTTATCATCACACTTTAGTGACCACACGATTAGGGAAGATCATTCCATCTCTTTCCCATTAGCCGACCCCCCCGATGCCATCCTCTAAAGCAAGGAGTCCAGGTCCGCCCGGCCTCAGCATCCCAGTCAACTATGTAAAGGCAGAAAAAACAAAAGATGGACAGGAGAAGAGCGATGACTTAATAACAGAGATCTCAGTCGCAATAGAAACGCAAAAAAACAACATTGCTCGCTCAATTAGGAAAGCCAGGGCCGAAGGAGCACCAGGACCCAATGGTCTTCCTCAAGCCCTGTTCAAATCAGACGTCGATTTGTGGTCAGAATACTTGGCCCCCCCTGTTTCTTCACTGCAGGCTAAATAACACCATCCTGGAGTCCTAGAAAGGCGCTATCATTCATCCGATCTACAAAAGTGGGAAGAGAAACGATCCCAGTAACTATAGAATGATAGCTCTCCTCGACGTTGAGCCCAAATACTATGCCAGCATTTTACTAGAAGAGCTGCTGGCTTGGGCAGACTCTACAAAGCGCCTCCCGTTCAATCAGACCTGCTTCGTGGCTAACTCTGGAACCACAAGCAATTTACTCACTTTAACCATCTTGACGGAGAAAGCGGCAGTACAACGCAGTCAACTTCACTGCTGCTTCGTCGATTTCAAAGCGGCTTTTGATCGGGTGCCCCGGGGTCGGTTATGGCAAAAACTAGAGCGCTGGGCATACCTCGGGCCCTTTTAAACACCTTGATCCAACTCCACTCGGAAACCTGGATCAGAATTAAGTTGGGGGACGGCTTGCATGTCTCCAAGAAGATCGAGACCAAAAGCGGTGTTAAACAAGGATGCGTCCTGGCCCCACTTCTTTTTAACTTGTTTATTTCTGACCCATCTCCTATTCTTGATAGTGTCAACAGTCATCCCCCCCCAACTAGACGGAACCCGCATTAGCAATTTGCTGTACGCTGACGACTTAGTACTATTAAGTCATACAAAGGTCGGCCTACAGAGGCAACTTGCTGAGTTGCTCCTGTACACAATCAAAAATTTCCTTGAGCTGAACTTATCAAAAACAAAAACAATTTCCTTTGGGAAGCAAAAGCGGCAGAGTGGAGGGTGGTTCTTTGACAACAAAAAGATCGAATCAGTACCCCATTACAAATATCTGGGAATTTTCCTTGACACCAGAGGTTTGTTTGCAAAGCAGAAAGAAGCACTAAGGGCCAAAGCCCTGTCACTTGAGGTTGCTTCTGCGAAACTGTCGAAACGACTACTAGGCCCGAGTCTTACCCCAATGTTGAAGGTGATGAAGGCAAAGATAACCAACTCTCTGCTATACGGACATGAGATCATGAAGGGCGCAATAAGCACTTTATTAAATCAACTGACCATCAAAAGTTTTAAACGCGCCTTTCGCCTGCCAAGATCTGCATCACCATCTCAAGTTAGGCTCGAACTAGGCCTATTAGACCATCACGGCGTTGAGGCAGGTGCGTTTATAAAGCTTTGTAACAGACTGCGAAACACCCGGGAGGGCAGCCTGGAGGCCAGACTTTGGAATGAAATACTGAATTGCCACTCTAGCCACAAACACCGGCATCACCTAGACCATTGTCTGCAATTACTTGGAGTCAAGGAATATTGGGGAACAAACCCCTCCCAGCCGGCGCTGAAAGCAGTCATCAAGAGAAGCGTCCAGCTGTGGTCTTTCCACTCTGATAGGGCATCCCTGTCAAAAAGAAAACATGCCTGGACGGTAATTTCTGATTTTAAACCAGGGGTGGAATCATCCTACTTATCGAGCACGTTTGCACTTTTTTGGAAACTAAAGTTCATGGCCCTGAGGATGGGAGAATGGCCTTTTTAAAAAAACTTGCCTGAATGGCGTCGCTCCAGCACTAGCATCAAATGCAGGAAGTGCGGCTACTACTCCGAAGCAATGGAACATATAGTTTGCGCATGTCCCGCCATGCTTACTGACAGACGGTCCTTATTGCGGGACGAATTAAACAACCTCGGGGTACGTACATGTCGGCAAGCCATAATCGCAGCCTTGAACTCAGACAATGCGAAGCTGAACATTCGGTTTACTAAATTTGTTAACAGAGCAGCAAAATCGTAGGGAGCCAATAGAGCTGCAAAACTCTCCCAACCTGGCTGCGTAGTAATGCTGCTTTAGGTTTACCTAGTGAACTCCTGATTACTGATAACTGTTTACAGGTTTTTAGATGGCTTTTTGACCCTGTCGATTTCGCAGCAAAGGTCCCAGGCAATCAATTAATCCTGGAACTTCTTAACTATACCCTCCTATTTTTTAGATCGTCCTAGTATTGATTTGAGCGTTTTTAATGTTGTGGGTTTTTTTTTACATAAACAATGTTGAAACTTCCTTTTTATAATCTTAAACAGCAACATTGTAAAGGTTTTAAGTAACCGCACAATAAAGTATTTAATTAATTAATTCAGATAGATAGATAGATAGATAGATAGATAGATAGATAGATAGATAGATAGATAGATAGATAGATAGATATTCACTGACAAAAACAAAGGTTACAGGAACGTTAGTTAGTTTCAGATTTCACTCGTACAAACCCATTGAAATTCAGCAGTTATAGTTACCTGAGCTACCTATAACTTATGCCTCTGCAAAGCACTGCTTATGACCTCACATATTACATCACTCATGACATGGTCAGAGACTTCACGTAAGCACGACGTTGTCGCAAATCCCATGTGACATGGAAACAAATGGATTTGATAGGTTAAACACCTTTCTATCATTAATGGAGGAAGGTCCTACCCCTTTTCTCGATCTTTTTGGAATGTTTATGTTTTTTCACACCTCTGTATTCTCTTCCACAATTCTGTTTTTTTTTTTTTTGGGGTGTTTCAGTCCTCATATTTGCCTGAGCAAGATGTCATCTGCTGCATCTCTAAATCAGTGGCGGCTGGTGACATTTGAAAGTGGTGAGGCGTAAAATTAGTGGTGGAGGACGCCGTGGCAAGCGAGCGAGCCCGAACGACCTAAGGAGGGTTCGGCGGGGGGTGGTTCTCCCCTGAGAAAATTTTGAGAAATGAGTGGGCAAACGGTGCATTTTCAAGCAAATTTGAGAACACATGCACTTTACTCTTCACAGTCAAAAACGAGGTGAGGGTTGTCCTAAACTAATTAATAATTAGTTTAGACCAACGCTCTCCTCCTTTTTGACTGTGAAGAGTAAAGTGCATGTGGTTATGTAGATGCTTAAAAACATACCTCCCATCCTAGTCAGCCTGGCCTGACTCACAAAAAAAAAATATAATTGAGCCTCTACTTATCTCTCTTGCAGACAGAATATCAGTTTTGTTTCTGTGGCACAGCTCTGCCGATGAGACAGCCGGGACTGCAGGCTTTTACAGGCCTCTCTCTCACACAGACACACACACACAATTGAGCATGAAGTGTACAGCTCCTCTATGGGTGCTAGAGAAAGTGCCATTGAAGGATCCGTAGTGCCTTCTTTAAAATGGAAGTGTCCAAGGGGCAAAAAAGTGGATGCAAATCCCAGCTGGGCACCTGGTGTGGTGCACAATTACTGTGCCAACTGATGGAGGGGATTCTCCAGGGAACCCTCTTCTCATAGTCACAGTCAGTGCAGGAAATGAGGGAGATCCAGCATGATCCTGGTTCTGACAGCTATTTCTGAGCTGCATCTGGGATCCGGCTGACCCAGTGACATGTGCTGAATTGTGATTATCCAACACCAGGACACATTTAATCCTCGGCACGCAAGGGGGCTTTCTTATTTTATATTCCATCTGAGCCCAAAAAAAGGCCTAATTTAAAGGGCCATCAGACCTTTTTGAGTTTGAGACTCATCTTCGTTGGGAGCCATTTGGAGCTTAACACCTAGACACCAATGCAATGGAAGGAAACAAAGACTCAGAGCTTGTCATCACTTCAGAAATACTTAAGAGAAATACTGGTTTGGAGGCAGGTTTTTAACTTTATTCACCCACCCCCCCTCATGTAAGAGATGTGTTTGCATTGTAGAAATGCCAAATGTATCTGTGTGTATGAGTAATTACACAAAAAAATGATTTAAATGGCACTAAATAATTCATTTTTGAAATTCTTTTATGGTGAAACTCAGTCCAGAGTAGAGCATCAACGTGCTTTGCATCACACACACAGTAACACAGTGTAACTGTGTTACGCTTTAGATCTTTATTTGCATCACACACACAGAGACAACAAATCATACAAGTGTGTAAACCAATGTAAAGGAAAAGTTATATGACAATGACTAAAGACTTTATAATTCTTACCCAAAGAAACCGTTCTTTGCAATCAAGTTCACTTCCAAGTTCCCCTAAAAGAAGAGTGTGAGAAAGATTGGCAGAGGTGCTTCACATGTCACATGTCCCAGCACTTTTTTGCAGTTACTGATACTGAAGCATGCTGGTAGGGCTGTTCTGTCCAACTTCAGTCAATGCTGAGCTAGGAGAGATTGCTTGCTTACACTTAAAACAGCCTTAATTTGGACGGCCATCTATAGGAGCTGGTTTGTTATGACTGCCTGTGCAACTGGACTGCGACAGGTCGGAGAGATCTGATCTGTTAATGGGATGCTTCCAGTCCGTAGGCCAAGAATCCAATGAACCTAAACAGTGACATACTTTAGAGGTTAAGCATGATGGTCTTGAAACCAACAAAATTAAGCTCTAACATTGTCTCCCCGGGAAAGACCTGATAATAGGTGCACTCCAGCATTATGGGAAAAAAAAATTTGCAAATCATTTCTTTTGGGGGAACTACTGACCCAGACGAAAATATCCCAGAGTACATGGGACGTTGTCCATCAACTCTCAGCCATAGCAAGTGAAAAAAGATGTTTTGTGCTACGTAAAACACTTCATGCTCGTAGAATGGCACAGTCCCATCTGCCTGGGGGCGTGGCCACATGATTTGGTGAGAGAGAGAGAGAAAGAGTTTGTTTATGTGTGCACCACACATGTAAAACACTTCAAGACCAAGCAAACGAAAGGGCTTTTAACTTTGTGGGCATGCCATGAAAGTTGGTTAAATACCAGAGGTCCCATTGCTTCCAATTATGCAACCCCCTTTTCCTTCACAACCCATCAGACATACAACTTGCACATCCTCTCAAAATCTGTAAAGCAGTCTATGTCTGCCACATGCAAATGGGGGAATGTTGTTGTCCATACACCTGCACAATATCGCAGACGCAGTGGCCTAGAAACTCCTGGGAGAAGCACTAACTCTGTGGCACTTAGGAAGTGGAGCACTGTCCCAGTTCCCCTCCACCGGAATCTGATGAGCTCAGAAACCAAGAGCATGGCCAGGCCCCTTGCGAGCTCCCTGTGAGACCAACCCCAATGCCAGATCTTGTTTCGGTGCATCAGCTAGGCCGATCTGCACCGAGACCTGCTTAATGTCCTTCTTGTGTTACACTGACCTGAGTCTGCTGAAGGTCTTGTCAAAAACTACTCTGAGAGGCGCTCTCCATTTTACAAAATGGCCCACCTGCTGACAGCAGTGCGCGCAGCCCATCCAGGGCTGCTTTATTCATCCTGGGAAAGGTGCATGGATGTATGGAGGAAGTTACCCACCCGCCCCCTTTAAAGCACTGCTAAAATGTTCCTTACAGTTCACCAAAGCCAATTTTCCATTACTGCTTTTGCACACGCTGAGCCTCTGGAAGACGGTAGGAGCTTGAGTCACTGAGCACATTTTGGGGGTTTCGTTTTTTTTATTTTTAGTTTTTTATAGCGCGAACTCGACCCAAAGCGCTTTACATAAGTACCAGTTGCATTTTTTTTTTTTTACGGAGTTCTATATAGCGCGAACTTGACCCGAAGGTATCATTACATTATCATTACAGATAGGTACATTCATAATTATCATTACAGATAGGTACATTCATTTTGTTACGCACAGGGAAATTTGGGGATTTGCCCAGAATCAAAGGATGTTGTACGTCCCTGCAGAGACTCGAGTCTGCTTCCCCAGCTTCGAGGTCGACCGCTCTACCGCTCTAGCCCATAACTTTAAAAAATGCCCGCCTGGGCCTTACCTGGGCTGCTGGTGAACTGCCGACTCCTGAGTTCACTTTAGTCCGGACAGCAACCTGCAGTCGAGTCAGTGCTGTGGCACCGGCAAGCAGCAACAGTGCACTGCAGTAATGATGGACTGTCTCGGGACTCGTGTCAGAGTCGTCTCAAAATGCAGTCCGTGTCCGTCTAGCTGGAGTATGATGACGCAGTAATGGCTTCCTTCCAGTAAGTTCCACCACCACAGAGTGCAGACAAACGCGGGAAGCAGTCTGAGGTCGAGTCTGCGCAGACTCGAATCCTCGGCTTCCCGCCTGCCACACCCCTTTCCCAGCTGGTCACAGGGTGGGTCCCACCACGCCCAGTAATGAGTTGGGAAAGGGCTGGGTGACAAGCTCTCCACTCTCTGATTGACGTGGAGGGTTAGCGATACCGGGCTTGGACTTAAAACACCCGGGGCTAACTTTGCCTCCACACCATCAGGGGGTGGAGACTGGGCCTTGAAGCTAGGTCTTTGCCGAGCTGATGACATCACAGCCTTCAGGGCTGTGAGGTTGTCAGCCCGGCAAACACTTGGGCTTCTTTGGGCCCGCCCGGGGAGCATGCAAGGAGAGTCAGTCACGTCACGTGACATGCTTCCAGACGCCACAACGGCCACTGTCACGGAGGCGGTATCGGTGAGTGGGGCTGCTGGGGCAGACAGTGCTCTGTGTTCACTAATGTAGTATATATTATTTAGAAGAGAAGAAGACATAAAAAAACAGGTATTTTATTTTTATTAAATAAAATATGAGCATTGAGCACTTTTGTTGAATGTAACGGGGGTGGAGCCCCAACGCCCTCGGGGAGAAACCGCCACTACTCTAAATCCAGACAACAACGGCAATTCCTCCCAGGAAGATGAGCCGGGAGACCTAGAAAAGAGAGTATCGTCTGGGAATTTTTCTCTATCCCACCGGGAGAAAAGAAGGTTAATGCTTGTAAGGTAACTTGCATCATATGCAATAAGGTTCTGTCCAGAGGCTTGGAAAAAAAATACTTGTGCAACACGGGCAGCATGATGACACACCTGCAAACCATACATTTCACACGACTCTCCAGAGCAGAAAAAGAGAGAGAGACCAGAGACAATGCATCATCTGGTGGAGCCGGAGCTCAACTGGGCACCTCTTCTGCTCCTGGTCTTTCAACTGTTCCTCCAAGCAACGTTCCCGAATTTTCAGGAGTTGGACACTTTTGTTTAAAATTCAAGGCATTTTGAGTATGGAGGAGCAGTCCATCCCTGCTCTAGTTGCGAGCATTTAACACTCACAAGTGCTTTTTTTTCTTTTCTTTTTTTAAATTGTTGGTCCAAGTTTTGTGCTTTTGCTGAAAAAGCACTATGTTTCCTATTTTTTGTGAAGAAAATAAAAAAACACCAAAAACAAAAATAAAATTGCTTAGAAAATACAAACCAAATTCAAAAAAAGTTTTTAAAAAAAGGTTCTTGTTAGAACCACCAGTTCTGGTTTAAGAAAGAATAATTATATGTATGTTTTCAACAGTGTGAATACGTCTTGTTCTGTGTGTCTGTGTGTAAGTTAGTGTATAGATGATTGACTGTGTATGTGAGTAACTGTATGGGTGAATGAGTGTGTGTATGTGTGAGTGGCTGAATGTGTGAGTGGGAAGGTGGGTGCGTGAGTCATGTATGGGTGAGTGAGTGGGTTTGTGAGTGCCTGTATAGGTAAGTGAGGTTGTTATGCAGGTAAGTGGTGGTTCAGTTACACTTTTGTGGTTATCTTCCAGTAATGCGTCTCTGAGCTGATTTCAAGCTTTTTTCTTGATGGGTGTGATTATGCTCTCTGGGTAGTTTCTGGTCCTCAGTTTATTTGAGAGGTCTCTAGCTTGAAATTTGAAGTCCTCTAACTTGCTACAATTTCTCCTGAGTCTTAAGAACTGGCCGCAGGGCAAGTTTTCCCTCAGAGCCCTCGGGTGAAAACTATCAAATTTCAACTATGTGTTCTCGGCCGTCAGTTTATAATAGGCCTTTGTCTGTAGACTTTCGTTCTCATAGAAGATGGTAACGACCAGAAAAGTAATATCCTCCGTGCCTATAGTATAGGTAAACTTGAGATTGGTGTCACAGTCATTTACCCATTCAAAAAACTCCAGGAAGGATGTTTCTTGTCCTTCCCAAATCAGGAGAACGTCGTCAATGTATCGTTTCCAAAACTTTATCTTTGACATGAAACGATTATTGACGTTTAGGATGTGTCTTCTTTCAAAATCAAAGACATAGAGCCCTGCCACACTTGGAGCAAAGGTGCTCCCCATCGATGTCCCTTAAGTCTGGAGAAATAATGTGTCTTCGAACTCGAAAAATTTCTCCTTGAGGGCCAATTCCACACATTCAATCACAAATTCTTTTGGTGTGTTGTAATCCCATGTGGCCTCATCCAGAATGTTCCTGATCACTTGAATGTTCTCATCCTGGGGGAGGCTTGTGTAGAGGCTTTCAATAGCCAAGCCTATGAGTAGATAGCTTTCAGCCTAAATTCCACTCCTCTCAGTAACTTCAGCAGATCGTTTGTGTCTTTCAGGTAAGTTGGGGTTTTCTGAACCAATGGTTTTAGGAAGAAGTCACAAAACTGTGAGAGGGGTTCCAGGAGAGAGTTGATCCCTGACACTATGGGACGGCCTGGAGGTGGTAGTTTATTTTAATGGATTTTCGGCAGGGTTTTAAAGTAGGGGACCCTTGCTTGCTTAGTACATAAGAAATCTGCTTCCTTCTTGGTGATATATCAATTCACTTTTGCTTCCTCCACCATGTATCCGATCTTGCTCTTTAAGGATGGAGCTGGATCAATGGCGAGGGGTCTGTAATTCTTGTTGTCATCATTTTAGACGTTTGCATTCATTTCTGTAGTCCAATTTATTCAGCAAGACCACTCCTCCTCCTTTGTCCGCTTGTTTAATCACAATGATATCATCTGTTTGCAACTGTTTTAGTCCAAGGGATTCTTCCTGGCTCATGTTGCAAAAAGTGTCCTTAGGTTGTGTTTTTTAAATGTCTTTCATAACTGTTTGTTCAAACGTTTGTAGTTCCACTGGTATGGTAGTCGCGGGGGGGCGAAAAGTTGATTTGTTCCTGAGGTTAGTGCCCCCCCTCGTGTCCAGGTTTTCCGTCGGTGTATTAGTCTCAAAGTAGGCCTTGAGTTTCAGTTTTCTGAAAAATTCAGATAGTTCACAGTTCAGATAGAATCTGTCTAGATTGGGAGTGGGTACGAAGCACAATCCTTTATTAAGGACTCTTATCTCAATGTCTGTGAGAGTCCGTGATAACAGATTGGTGACTATTCCCAGTTTGTGCTGGATCCTGCTTGTGGTTCCCTCGTTTTGCTCCTGGTGTTCATTCCTGGGTTCTGTTCCACCCAGTGTACTTTGTTGCCTCTTTGTCTTCGGCCCGAGATCATCTTCCTCTGCCTAAAAAAGGAAACCCCTGGTTCTAGACAGAGGGTGGTGGGGGGCCTTGTTGGTAGGGGGTATTCCAAGGAAACATAGGATGTGTAGTTGGGTGGTAATGTAGTGGGAAGCCTATAGGTCCTTGGTTAGAGTAGGGTTGCCAATGTTGTGGCCACTGTTGGCGTCTTCCTCTCCCCTTCTGTCTTCCTTTTGCACTGCCTCCGCTCGAGAAATTACACTACTGCAATAGACTGTGCCATTTATCTGTTTAAAAAGAAAAGAAACATAAGTATAATTTAATATATCATTTTCCAAAATTGCACAATAAACTTCAAACAAAGCAGTATAATGTCTTATACTGTAATAATATCTTATATTACATTAAAGCATTTTATATTTCTTTTTTACTCTTCTCAGCTTTCATACTTGTTCACCATAAAAGTTGTACTGCATGAAACATCATCCTTGAACAGTGGGGAAAAAACAATCATACAGACTGTAGAAAGACAAAAAAAAACTAAACAATATATCACTGTAATTAAGTGACAATATGCATTGCACTCACTACAATGTGTTAATCAGTTATTTTACTTACAGTTACTACACTACCCTAAACAAGCCTATCTTAAAAATATTTGTTTTATTAATATACCAGGTACAATACTACTAATAAATATGAACCACACTTGAATTTTGCAAATCCTTTTGAAAACATCACCTCTGGTAGGTTGATAGATGTCTAAAACACTGATGATCCATGAAGACAAAATACCATACATATCGTTTTTTCCACAAATGGTATGTAGAAGTTTGGTTGAAGAAACAAAAGGTTACAGTTTTGTAGTTTGAAAGGCAGTTTTGGTTTCAATTTAAGCTTTCTGCGATTGCATTGTGTCTATGCAGTTTCACTCTTTGATTAGACAGTGTAGTAACCAGATGTTATATTAACTCCTTTGTGGAAGATAAAAGTATTATGATGTGGAGAGGAAATCCAGTAGCCAAGGTTAGGTTATAGATAAAGGATTTATTGATCTTAGTTGTTAAGATGGTCTTGCAGTAAGTTCTGTAGTTAGCTCTGCAATTAGCCCCACCAGGAGCAGCCTCCCTGCTGCTCAGCCCATACTTCAACTGACACTCCACATCAAAGGCATCCTCACATTCCATTACATCACTATGCACACCAACATTCCACACAGCACACTCACACTGGCTGAGCAGCAGAGGCAGAGAAACAGGAAAGATGCATAATACCATAAACCAGATATAACAAAAAGCAATCTTGAATTTTGGAGAACTTTTTAAAGGCATCACCCCTGATAGGCAGAATGATGTTTAAAACACTGACGATCCATGCAGAAGAAACACCGTACATTACTTTTTTCCCAGAAATACTCCTTACAACTTTGGTTGAAGAAACAAAAGGTAAGAATTACGTAGTTTCAAAGGAAGTTTTGGTTTGAACCTAAGATAGCTGTCATTGCATTCCGTCCATCCAGTTTCACTCTTTAAATAGACAGTATAGTGTTCAAATGCTACATTAACTCATTCATGAAAGATGATAGCCATAGTAGTATAGGTTCTTCCAGAAATTGATATTTGTCCTAGTTTGAATTTTGTAATTTCGGTTTCCCGTTTAGATACATCTTCTCTGCATCGTTGCAGCATTAATATAAGGTGTTTTCCACTTCTTTGTATATGCAATGCAGGCATAACATCTGATACACAATTTAGGCAAGTCATATTTTGGTTAGCCTTTTTGATCAATCTGTCAAAAGGCACAGTTTTAAAATCCGGTAGTATTAAGTACAGAAATGTCTCAGAATTAATTTCAGTAGTAAACGAAAAAGAGCAATCTTCACAGGCATGGTTCCATTTGTAACTCTGTCCAAATAAGTCATCTATGTTTATTTCTTCTTCTTCTAAAACTCCAAGCAGGACTGTTATAAATTCCTGTGCGTCTTGTTGAATGTTTTGAGTAAACAGTACTGATCCACTACATATATTGACTAGATCTTGAATGCCCGAAGCACAATGTATTACATCCTTTCAGTAAGCAAACGTTGTTGCAAAGCTCACAGTGCAGAACATAATCTCTTCTGCACTTTGTGTTCTATTGCAGTTATAAGATGTGGTAAATAAAACAGTACATTGAGTACAACATTTGTGTAGCAGTTGACACCAGTAGTGTTTGACAACTGACAACCTACAATCTCTCCCTCACTCTCCAGTTTTCTCTTCTTAACATCCTCCTTGTTGTCCTTCTTATCCTTCTTTTCAGCAACATCTCTAAATTCTTTTGTGAGCTTCCACTTTGGACAGATTATCCATTTTTCATAAATGGGGTACTGTCCTAAATGAGGAGCGTGCACACTTCTTAACCAATTACACTCTCTGAAACAACTTGCATCAGCACTAACTTTCCTGTCATCAAAACCAACCAAAAACAAACCGGACAATGTTCTCACTCGAGGCAATGCAACATATGCCATACCTTCTTTAAACACACTACTAC
The DNA here is from genome assembly GCA_963921515.1 of Calotriton arnoldi. Lineage (NCBI taxonomy): Eukaryota > Metazoa > Chordata > Amphibia > Caudata > Salamandridae > Calotriton > Calotriton arnoldi. The sequence goes on along the minus strand of CAWUFW010015165.1, from coordinate 32,664 downwards.
TAATATTAATAAAAGCTGTGTCTACACTTAAACCTTGAGATTTATGGATAGTTACAGCGTACGCTAGAGACACTGAGAACTTCTGTCGCCGGACAAATAAGTCTTTTACTAGCAAAAAACATACTGCACATTGGCTAATCAGCTTGTTGCCATCAATCTGATCACATTTTATAGCTAAATATTCAACCTCATTCCAATTTGGGAAATTAATTAAATCAACAACTTTACCCATAGCACCATTTACTAATCCTTCCTCAACACTTACATTTCTATGTAAAAGTAATTTACAGTTTTTGCATACTTTTCTAATCCTGCAGCCTTGGATACAGATTTCTCGAATGAATCCAATTTTGCTTGCAGCTTTCCACTTAACAGTATTGTTACTCCCTGGTGTTCCATTTTGTCAATAACTGTAAATTCCAAAATTTCTTCTTTCTCCAGTTTTAGTAAAAATGGAGCATTTGTGAAGTATATGCATTAAATAGACTACAAATTTACCTTCTTCAATGAAATTGAACATTGGCTGTGTTGCTGTGCTTTTACAGGGGAAACATTTGCTGATAAGTTGAGTTTCGAAGGTACGTTTCCTTTCCTTTGTCGTAACACATTACTCTAAAGTCTTTCAGAATATTTCTGTATTCCACGTCAGTTGCTTGACATATACTTTTAAGTAGTTTCCTATATTGGAAGTTTAACCAAATGTTTACATTGCCAAAACTTCCCAACGAATTCAGGTTTCATCATGCAGAAGTGTCTTGAAAACAAGCTGTCCTTTGACTGGGGTAAGTTGCAGTAGGTCTCAAAGACAATTAAGTGTTTTCCTCCAAAGAGCACGTCATATTCTGTTTGTTAAATCTGTTGCATCCTCAAGTGTACAAAGACAAGCATGAAGACCATGCTCACCTCATCGATGATCAAAAGCGTTAGTTTCTTCAACACTCTTGACACTTCATGACAAGCTTCACCGGATAACTTTTGGTACTTTAATTTACTATCATGTTCAATCGGTAGCATTAGTAGACAATATAGAGACATACCTTTAATGTTGTGTGCAGCCAATCCAGTGGGTGCTGTTACTACATACGATACATTTGATTCTGTAGTCCTCTGTAGATAAGCAGTGAGAACATTAGCTAAAAAGCTTTTCCCGGTGCCAGCTTGACCACTTATGTATAATAGTATTGGCTTAAATGATGAACATTTGCATTCTTTATTCTTGTGGAGGAATCTGTGCTCTATTTTCTCTTTTACCTCCATATAAATTTATTTCTGCTTGTCGTTCGGGTGTCCAACTAACTGTTTGAAATCAACACTTTCCTGTCTTGCTTGTTCTATTATAGTTTCCACCTCATTCATAGCTATTGCTCAGTGGTCCAGAACTTTGGCTGCTTTGTGACCTCTCCTTAGCTATCTCAGCAGCAATAGTTTCCTCCTGTTGAATCCCATCCTTTAACATTTGCAAATAGTTTACAAAGGCTGAACACCCAATGCAGTCTTTCATTTTATTGAAAGTATCTTCATAGCAGTCTTAGTCTCCAAGTAATTCTGATTCAGCACGCCAAGGCTTGAAGGGTTGTAAAAGTGGCAAATAGAAAAACTCTCTTCTGTTTGGAGTTTGGCAGCTACGTTTTCTGTGGTTAATTATATTTCCTTTTGCATGTTTCACCAAACAACAGTCACATCCAACTATGGCATATTTCCCTTCTTCTATGTTTTTTATCACATTCCTTTTGTATCTGTAGTGTTGAAGTACTTCATAAAGGCACCGGTCTTCTACATGTAGACTCATCCTTAGATAGTACGTATCTAACATATTTGATTTCACAATCTCTGTACTTTCAGGATCAAACCCTGCTAGGTACTGAATTTAAGGAAAATACTTTAACAATGTATTTCATGTATTTCCTAGGCCTAGACTTACCCAAACAATTCCCCTTGACTTTGAGAACAAACTAGCCGGGCTCAACCGGTCACAGCACTTATAGGAGCCCATTACTCTATGAGAAAACATTTTCAATCTGAAGCTGTGCAACTTCTTAGACAGTGTTGTTTCTGCAGAAATCTCCTCCCACATCTCCTTCATCCCTGTCTTCTCTGATTTTGTAATGTATGAAGTGATGTACCGAGCAACAGCGATGGAGTTGTCTGCAACAAATTCTAGATCGATATTTGCATTCCACATCTTCAGATTCACAGGATTGTAGTAATTAATATACTTGGAAGCCTCTGTTCTTCTCAGGTGGTATGTGTTTTTTGGTGATTTCCATGTAGTGTATGTCTGACTGCAGACAAAGAGCTGTTCATTCCTCCCATGAGAAATCAGAGGTCATGGGAATTCAAATCAACATCTTATGTAAAATTTTCCTTTGCTTCTGTATTTTCAATAACAGTACTTCCCACATCTATGAGTTTGAAAGCATAGAACTTGTTGTCTCAAGCCCTTTTCACCACCATCTTTTGGGGTGGCGCATGTCACGTACTCTTCTATGAAAGACAAGACAGACTCATCAATGTCTATTCCAAATTTCGGTGGATCTTTTATCCATAACAGCATGTGAATATGAGGAGCACCTCTTGCTTCGTATTCTTTTTGCCAAACAAAATCAGTTACTTCGCCTAGAGTTGGATTTCTTTTGTTGCAGATGAAAGACATCATAGCTTGAAACCTGCAGTTAAAATATCTGCAAACATTAGCGGGATGCAAGGAGAAAATTTCTCCGGCTGTCTTCACTCTGATGTCTTTAATGTTAGAGCTCGCTTCTCTCAAAAATTCAAGCAAGTCATCCCAGACGTACTCAACACAACTTAGTGTCAGAAGCCAAAAAGGTACACCTAGATTTCTAAACATACATTTCAGTTCTCCATGACGGTGATACTGATACTCGTTGGTGCCACATTGGCACACCATCAAATTAATCAAGTTGTACTCCAAGTTTTCGTCTTTGCCAGTTAATTCCTTTGCAGAGAGATTTTGAAGATTAACTCCTGTCTTCAGTATATGGTTAAAGGCATTTGAAAGTTCTGACAAGTCACTCTCAAACAAAAGATGGCATATGTAGAGAATACACTGCCGAAATCTTGGATCCTCTAAGTATAATCTGGTTGACGGGTATTCAGCTGCTGATATCTATACAGGGCGGTCATCAAAGCGGCCTCCTCCTCCAGTGGGAAACAGCTGTGGAAAACAGCGAGCTTCTAAACTTTTCTCCCAAACACTCATGGGAGCTCCTTTTGCCTGCTTCATTTGAAAGGGATCAATAGCATCACAGAAGACTTCTTTAGAATGCAGAGGATGGATGCTGTTCTGTTCATAAATATCTTCTTATCTGCATCGATCCACTTTTTCAATTTGCCCACTTGATGGTAATGTTTCGTCCTCTACATATGTCACATCGCGAACAACATCAACATTTTTATAATAAATATTATTTTGTACCAGGTATGATGTCGCTTTTTTACTTCACTAACATCCACTAACTCTTTCCAGACTTTTTTATTTTTCGTAGGCACACCATTTACTAGAATGATAAGCGGTTCATGATCACCTCTGTGTGCACGAATAGTATCAATATTCTGTTTAAAATCTAAAGGCAAGTAGACAACTCTTCCTTTAAGGCTTTTCTGAAGGTCAGTTGGTGACAGCATGCCTGTTTTTGGCTCCAAACGAACTATAGCCTGAAATGGGTGTACACATTGTATGAGAATTGATTCATAAACATTTAAATCTGCAAGTTCTTGTGAAATAGATACTAATTCTAACTTGTTATGTACTGCTTTAGCTGGCATTTTATTTTCGTCTAATTTATTGGCTCCCCCAAACACAAATCACTTGCACAGACGATTAAAGATCTTCACTGACTGACGGTTAGGCAGCGAACTAAGTTCAAAGCTCTCTGCCTTTCCCATAAGGCTCTTCATGGAACAGGCCCTGAGTGTCTGAAATAATCCTTAAAATGGTATAATCCAGGGAGAAAACTGAGGTGCCTAGGGGCCCGGAAGCTGGAGATTCATAGGTTCAAACATACAAACTGAGGAGGCAGAGGGTTTGTCAATACTATGGCCAATGAATGGAACCTTCTCCCCCCCAACATCAGGAACATTTCAAATCCGCTCATGTTTAGGAAGGCAATAAAAACATGGCTGTGTACTAAGTAAAAGTATTGGGCACCACCGTTCTAAGAGCACCCCTCCAACAAGCTGCACGCATCACTTGGGCTTCTGTCTATTCTCACCAAGATAGCGCCTACACACCTCTGGGTAAATGTTCATGCTTTATAAAAAATTTATAACATAACATAATTTATCATAGCAGAACTTACATATAATCTGATTAGCAGACAACTGAAACTGTTCATCTACAAATGAATAAACAGCAAATTCTTGCCACTTCTCTGTTCTCCTGTTCAGTTTTTCAGACTACAACTACATTGCGAGTTTGGATTTTGTAGTGAGTGCGGCGACAACAAATACAAACACAGTTTGGTTTCGAGGAAAAAACTGTGTTAACCTTCCTAACCTCTTCTGTAAAGTTATCAACACTGTTAGACCTGGCATCTTTTGGTGCATCTCCCCTATCGTTTTTGCTTTCTGGCCTCCTGTTTTAAATGGTATGTTGGACTTCGTTTTGCTGGTTTAGTGCCTCGGCGCACTTTCTCACTGTTGTTCGGTGTTAAAGTGCAAGTGCTCCTGCGGTAAATTGTGTTTATGGATTGGTGTTTCCATGTTTGGCTTATTTGATTTACTACTAAGCCCTAGTACAGTGCACTGTGTGTGCCCAGGGCCTGTAAATCAAATGCTGCTAGTGGGCCTGCAGCACTGATTGTGCCACCCACACAAGCAGCCTTTCAAAGGTGTCTCAGACCTGCCACTGCAGTGTCTGCGTGCAGTTGTTACTGCCATGTCGATCTGGCAAGTGCCCCTACTTGCCAGGCCCTAACTGTACATTTTCTTACATGCAAGGCATCCCTCAGGTAGGTCCAAAGTACCCCCATGGGCAGGGTGCAGTGTATGTGAAAGGTAGGACATGTCCTGGTGTGTGTGACATGTCCTGATAGTGAAATACTGCCAATTTTGTTATTCATTACTGACAGGCAATCTGTCCCACAGGGTAACATGGGAGTTGCTTTGTAACATCTTACAAGCTTAACTTTTCATTGGGACAGGATAGAGTAATTGGGTTTAGTATGCCTGACCTCAGGATTTAAAAATACATATTTTAGTAAAGATGATTTTTATATTGTGTTTTTGAAAATACCACTTTTAGAAAGTGGGTATTTTCTTGCCTAACCATTCTGTGTGCCTCTGCTGGTTTGTGTATTGACTTTCTGGTTTTGGAGTGACAGGGGCTGGGGATGTGCATTCACTGTAGACAGTCACAACGGGGGTTGAGGTGTTTCCTGCCTTTCCTGGGTGACTCATAGTTGGGATGAATAGGCCTGGTCTGCATTTAGAGAGGTGGGAGGAGTTTTTACTAGCACCTGAATAGGCAGCGTCTCCTCTGCACAATGCTGTCTCCACCTCCTGTAGTGAAGCTGTGCCAGAGAGGGTAGAACTGGTTTGGTCTGGGCTCAGAGATCCTTGCCACAAAGAGAACAAAGAATACATGTGGTATAAATATTGGGACCCTGACCCCAGGACTTTAGAACTCTTTTGGATCAAGGATCCTGCCAAGAGGAAGAGCTGGAGAAGCGGTGAGGGGGAACTACCACTTTGCTGTGTGCTTTGCTGTGTTGGTCTGCAGTGGCTGCTTCTGTCTTGGGCAAAGAAAGGACTGGACTGAACTTTCTGCAACTTCTTTGAGTTTCTTCAAGGGCTTGAGGTAGAGCTTGCCCCCTGTTCAAGAAGTCTCAGGAACAGCAAAGGCTTCAAGTTCATCTGCTACCAGCACTGGGAACTGTGAGTTATGTGCTGCAACAGAAGAAAAAGCAACCTGACGCCATCAACGACATCACTGCTCGCTCCGTGTTTTGAAGGCACCGCAGAGGACACCGCCGCACTTCACACCGTAACCCTGGTCTCACCGATGATGATGCCCGACGCTGCCACCGAGCCGCTGCGTGCACCATGACCTGTGGGCACCACACTTTGCACCGCTTCGCTTCACACCGCCACCCTGGGAACCCCGACGACAACGCTCCACGCCGACATCGACGCCACTGCTTGCACCGTGGTTTGAGGGCACCACTCGTAAGTTACATGATGCACCGTCCCGTCCCACACCGCAGCCTTGTTCGACCGACGCCAGTGCCCTCAACACGAGTTCGTCAGCTGACGACAGCGCCTCAGCAACGACGACGACGACGCTGCTTGCACTGTGACCTGCCAGCACCACGACGAGCACCGCACCACTTCGCTCCGCAGCCCTGGTCTCACCGATGCCGCTGGACAACCGTCACTGAGTTGCTGCCTGCACCGTGCCCTGAGGGCACCGCATGCTGCACTTTGCACCGCAGCCCCGGCGCGCGCCAATGTCGGTGCTCCCGACTTCAACCCCACGGAGTTCGATCTGCAACGTGTGTGACTTCAAGGGCCCGACGACTCCTGCACCGAACTCCGGACCTGACGCCGGCTCTCCGGAGTTCACCGTGAAGTCCCCGACGCCCTGCATTTCTAAAGGTACTATTTTGCAGGTCTTCCCAACACGGTAGCTCATCCGCGACGCCGCGGGCAGCCAGAGCTGTTCTGATTTGTTGTTCACGACGCCGTAATAGCCCCGGAGAGAGCTATCGACTTCAACAAACAGTATTTTAAGTCTATTTTCGCTTATTCATATTTCTAAGAAATGTATGGTGGATTCTTATCATTTTTGGTCTTGTTTGCACAGATAAAAGATTGGAAATTTTTCTAAAACTGGTGTGGTGCCCTTTTGTAGTGTTTTCACTGTATTTCTGTTGGTTATGTGCAAATGCTTTACACACTGCCTCTGAGATAAGCCTGACTGCACGTGCCAAGCTACAAAGTAGTTGAGCAGGAGTTATTTTAGAAGTGTATCCCCCCTATCCTGACAAGGAAGAAGGGTCCCTGCTCGGACAAGGTAACAACCTGCCAACTAGAGACTCCCATTTCTAACAAACAATAATACCTGTGTCCTGTTCCTCTACACCTCCACAAACTAACTCCTCATTTTCCCTAGACTCCTGTTGAGGACCAAAGAGCTGAAACTGAACATCTTCACAAACTTTTTCTACCTCTGCTACTATACCATGCAAAAGAGCATTATTCATTTCTCCTAAACACAGGGCAGTAGTTTTGACATAGTAAAACCTCTGAACTAAGGGCCAGATGTACGACCATTTTATTTTGCGAGGTGCAAAATATAATTTACAACAGTGTGTTTAACACTGTTTGCGATTCCCACTGGGGTCGCAAATTGCGAGGCTCATTAATAGTAATGAGCCTCTCGCAATTTGCGAGCCCATTGGGAATGCAGGCCCTCCCAGGGATGGTGGCCCGCTGGGCTCAGCAGACCACCATGTCTGGGACTGCTTTTAAATAAAGCAGTTTTATTTTGAAATGCATCCCGTTTTCCTTAAAGGAAAATGGGATGCATTTAAAAAAAAAAAAATGAAACGCTTTTGTTCAATTTTTTAAGGGCAGGCAGTGGTCCCTGGGACCACTGCCTGCCATTAAAAAATATTTTCGTATGCATTTGCAAAGGGGAAGGCCCATTTGCGAATGCATTACCAGCTACTTGAAGTAGGTGGTAATTGCGAGTGTTTTGCGACCGCAATTGCGGTCGCAAAACATTAGTACATGGTTTTGAGACTCGCTATTTGGAAGGGAACGCCCCTTCCAAATAGCGAATCGCAAAACCTATTTAGCGAGTCGCACATAAATTGCGACTCGCTAAATGGGCTTTGTACATGGCCCATGATGTTTTTGCATGCGCAAACGGGTTCGCAAACCCGTTTGCGCATGCAAAAACGGGTCGTACATCTGGCCCTAAATTTTGCATTTTAGAATGGTGAACAGCTAGCATTCGAACCTGATGAAAGCTGGCACACTTTCTTTGATAGACAAGCTAGTGAATGCCCCTGTAAATGTGTATACTTCCTTACTTTGCATGGATCTAATCTTTGAAAACTCTCTGTTTCAGATTTTTGCATGGAAAGATATGTAGGAAATGTCTCAATATCAATTGATTCCTGCCAAACACTGCAAATACTGCTACAGTTCCATTTGTATATATGGGCCTGTCTACCTCTTCAGCTATCACTTTCTCTACATTCCTATGAACGATCTCCTCTTTTGGAATGGGAGTACCATCCTTCATCTCATAACATCGAGCAGTTGTTTCAATTGCATGCACTAATGTGTTCTCTTGAAAGTAGCTTTCTTCATTAAAGAAAGGCTCGGTACTGGAAGTATGCTTCCATTCAACACTGAAAACTTTGCAAAAATGACTTCTATTCACTAGTCTTTTCTTTTGGCTTCTTCTCCTCATACACAACAATATTTTGTCCAGTGTTCTCATTCTGCTCAGTATCAAAATAAATATATAAATAGTTTCCACTTCATGGCAAATGCCTTATAAACTACACTCTCAACACATTCCTTTTGTTTGACTCCTTCCCCTTTTATACTGTTTCATAGTTCGTATCAGATTCTGAGTTACCAAACTATGGAACATTCTGACTCAAATTTTTTTAAACTGCCTATGTCTCCTTATTAAAGTATCTCTTTTCTTATACATTTTATTAGTCTAGCTGTCACTTACTTTTTTCCTTTCTTAGCCGATTTTGGACTTCCCATTTTATTAACTTGGGGGCATATTAGCAAGACCGGCGATAAAATTATCGCCGCTTTAGCGGCAGGAAACTGCCGCTAAAGCGGCGATAATGGGCTTGCTAATATGCGTTATGGAATTCCAATAGAAGCCCAGGTTAGATGTGCAGGACATCTAACCTGGGCTTCTATTGGAATTCTATAACGCATATTAGCAAGCCCATTATCGCCGTTTTAGTGGCAGTTTCCTGCCGCTAAAACGGCGATAATTTTATCGCCGGTCTTGCTAATATGCCCCTTGGTTTTGCTCACTTTGTAGTTTTCCACATACTATTTTAAGAAACTTCATAGTTGTTTTACCAGCAGCCCTTTTCTCTTTAACCACATTGTCCACATTCTGTCCCTTATCTTTCTGTACTGTACGGAGATAGTATCCTTTCTTTTGTTTCTTTCTTCTTTGTGTTTTATTTGGCATTTTAAGTATCTGGTTTTAAGTAGAATTAGAACTCTGCAAACAAAAAAGAAATAAAAATATTTAGCTTTTTATTATATATTATAAAATTATATAATTTGACCATTTAACTTCCTATATAAATACTTATGAAACTATATAATAGCCACTGGAAGTCTGTTACTTATGTCTAAATAAATGTGTGTCTAAATGTATCCATAAGTGTGTATCTATGCGTGTTACTGTATGCATCAATGTGTATCTGGTTGAGTATAAAACTCACAATGTGGGTGGGAAACTGCATCTATAACTGGGTGTATGGAATTTAAGTACACATGTAACTTAGTGTAATTTAAAACCATGTCTTACCTTTTAAGCACATACCACCCTGCCCAATCACCTACCTACACCCTACCTTAAGGGTGACCTATATGTAGTAAAAGATGAGTTTAAGGTCTGACAAAGGGTTTTAAATCCCAGTCAACTTTGCAGTAAAACTGCACACACAAGCTCTGCAGTAGCAGGCCTGAGACACATAATAACAGCTACTTTCCTGGATGAGTGACTTGTTGGTGTCAGTACCTCAGTACATATCTGAGTGACTTTATCACTCCCTGTATGGGTGTATGACTGTTTGTGAAAGTAAGAATATCAGTATATGAGTAGCTCTCTTAGTAACTCTATGGGTATATAACCATATATGCAAGTGGCTGTATTGAAAGGTTACTGGCTGTATTATGTAGTGTTACAGTATGTAACTGTGTGTGAAACTAGCTGTGGTACTACTGCATACATAAGTGTTGTGTGTGTCTGTTAGTGAACATCTAACTTCCTCTGTTACTGTCTCACAAGGTGTGATTATCTTTGTACTTTTGAAAATATATATGTGAGTTACAGTATGGGTGAGACTGGAGGAATAACTGGGCATGTGTGTCTGTAAGTATGCATCAAAGTCACTGAAACGTCTAAATATATGTGTTACCTTTTAACCCGTTCGATGCGTCGGACGGCCCCCGGCCGTCCGACGTCACGGTGGGCGTGTGCAGAGGACGGCCGGTGGCCTTCCCAGACACGCCCACTCATTATTTAACCCGCACCGCGGTGGAATTCGCGCCGCTGTCAAGGTGTTAAGCAGATAGCACCCTACTCTATACCTACCTACGGCATACCTTAAGAGTTACTTATTTGTAGTAGAACAGTGCTTTAAGACCTAACAAAGGCTTTTTAATGTCAACTCGACATGGCGCTAAAACTGCACACACAGGCTCTCCACTAGCAGGCCTGAGAGTCGTAGAAACAGCTACTTGTCTGGATGGGTGAATTGCTTGTCTCAGCACTTGAGAACAAATCTGAGTGATTGTATCAGTCCTTGAATGGGTTTTTGAGTTTTTGTGTAAGTAAGAATATCAGTATAAAGGTGGCTCTCCTATTAACTCTATAGGAATATAAATCTATATGCTAGTGCTGTATGAAGAGCTTAGTAGCTGTGTTAGTGTTAAGGTATCTAACTATATGTGCAACTAGCTCTGGTACTGCTGCATACATAAGAGCTGTGTAAGTGGGTGAGTGGATATCTAACTCCCTCTGTTGCTGTCTGACAGGATGTGTGACTGTCTTTGTGCTTTTAAAAATATGTATGTGAGTTACTGTATGGGTGAGATACTGGATGTCTAACTGGGTTTATCTGTCTGTAAGTGTGCATGTAACTAACTGAACGTCAACATATATGTCTTACCTCTTAAGCATATAGCACCCTTTCCTATGCCTACCTACGGCCTATGTTAAGGGTGACTTATATGTAGTACAAGAGTAGTTTAAGGCCTGAGAAGGGGTTATGAATCCCAGTCAACATAGCAATAAAACTGCAAACACAGGCTCTGCAGTAAAAGGCGAGACATTTGTAAACGGCTACTTGTCTGTGTGAGTGACTTGGTTGTGCTAGTATTTCAATACTTATCTGAGTGACTGTATCCGTCCCTGTATGGGTGTCCAGGTGTTTATGTAAGTAAATCAGTATAAGAGTAGCTCGCTTAGTTACACTATGGGTATATAAATCTATATGGAAGTGGCTGTATGGATAGGTTTCTGGCTGTGTTAGTTAGTGTTAGAGTATTTCACTATGTGCGCAACTAGCTCCATTACTGCTGGGTACATCAGAGCTGTATCTGTGTGTAAGTGAATGTTTAAGGGCCTCTGTCACTGTCTGACTGGGTGTAGTAGTGGCTCTATCCTTTTGTACATAGGTATGTGAACTCCAATATGTATGGGAGACTGGATGTATAACTGGACATATGGCTTTCTAAGTGCACAATGTAATTTAATGAAACTTGAAAGAACATGTCTTATCTTTTAAGCTCATTCCTCTCTGCGCTATTGTCTATCTAGAGCGTATCTTAGGGGTGCCATATCTGGTAGAAGAGGAGTTTAAGGCTTAGCAACGCATTTTGAATGTCAAGTCGGCCTAGCAGGAACACTGCTTACACAGGCTCTACAGTAGCAGGCATGAGACATGTAACTCAGTGCAGCTTAAAACCACATGCCTTACCTTTTAAGCACATACCTCCATGCCATATGGCCTACCTACATCCTACCTTAAGGGTTACTTATATGTAGTAGCAGAGGGGTTTAAGGTCTGAGAAAGGGTTTTAAATCCCAGTCGGCATGGCAGTAAAACTGCGCACACAGGCTCAGTAGTAGCAGGCCGGAGACATGTGTAATCGTCTACTTGTCTGGATGAGTGACTTTTTTTGTGTCAGTACCTCAATATATATCTGAGTGACTGTATTAGTCTCTGTATAAGTGTGTGAGTGTTTCTGTAAGTAAGTATAACAGTATAGGAGTGGTTGTTTTAGTAACTCTATGGGCATGTAAGTCTACATGCAAGTGGCTGTGTGAATAGGTTACTAGCTGTGTTGGTGTTACAGTTTGTAACTGTGTGTGAAACTAGATATGGTACTGCTGGATACAGAAGTACTGGGAGAGTGTGTCAGTGCTTATTTAAGTGCCTCTGTCACTGTCTGACTGGATGTGTGAGTATCTCTATGCTTTTATAAATACATAAGTGAGTTGCAGTATGAGTCAGACACTCCATGTGTAACTGAGTATATCTGTCTGTAAGTGTACATGTAACTTACTGAAACTATATGTGGATTATCTTTTAAGCACGTAGCACCTTGTCATATGCCTACCTACTGCCTACCTTAAGGGTTACTTATATGTTGTAGAAGAGTACTTTAAGACCTGACAAAGGCTTTTAAATGGCAAGTCAACATGGCAGTAAAACTGCACGCACAGTCTCTGCACTAGCAAGCCTGAGAGACGAGGAAACAACTTCTTGTCTAGATGGGCGAGTTGGTTGTCTCAGCGCTTGAGTACACATATGAGTGACTGTATCAGTCCCTGTATGGGTTTCTGCACTTTTGTGTTACTAAGAATATCAGTAAATGAGTGGCTCTTATTAACTCAATAGGTATGTAAATCTTTATGCAAGTGGCTGTATGAATAGCTTAGTAGCTGTGTTAGTGTTGGGGTATGTAAATGTGTGTGCAACTAGCTCTGGTACTGCTTCATATATAAGAGCTGTGTAAGTGAATATCTAACTCTCTCTGTTGCTGTCTGACAGGATGTGTGATTGTTTTGTGCTTTTAAAAATATGAATGTGAGTTTACAGTATGAGTGAGACACTGGGTGTATAACGGGTGTGTGTCAGTAAATGTGCATGTAACTCACTGAAACTTCGAAACATATGTCTTACATTTTAAGCATATAGCTCCCTGTCCTATGCCTACCTACAGCCTACCTTGAGGGTGACTTATATGTAGCAGAAGAGTAGTTTAAGGCCAGGCAATGGGTTGTAAATACCAGTCGACATGCCAGTAAGACTGCTCACACAGGCTCTGCAGTAGAAGGCTCGAGACACTTGTAAATGGTTACTTGTCTGGATGAGTGACTTGGTTGTGCTAGTACTTCAATACATAATTGAGTGACGGTATCAGTCCCTGTATGGGTGTGTGGGTGTTTGTGTAAGTAGATCCGTATGCATGACTCTCTTAGTAACTCAATGGGTATGTAAATCCCATATATATATAACTAAGTGTGCAACTAGCTCCATTACTATTGTCTACATAGAGCTGTGTGTGTGAATGTCTAAGTGCCTCTGTCACTGTCTGACTGGGTGTATTAGTGGCTCTATCCTTTTCTACATAGGTATGTGAGTTCGAGTATGGGTGGGAGACTGGATGTATAACTAGATATATGGGTCTGTAAGTGTGCATGTAACTAAATGAAACTTCAAAGAACATGACTTATCTTTTAAGTTCAGACCTCCCTGCCCTATGGTCCACCTACAGCATATCTTAGGGGTGACTTATATGTAGTAGAAGAGGAGCTTAAGGCTTAGCAACGTGTTTTGAATGTCAAGTAGGCCTAGCAGGAAAACTGCATACACATTCTCTACAGTAGCAGGCCGGAGACATGTTTAAAAGTCTACTTGTCTGCATGGGTGACTTGTTAGTGTCAGTTCTTCAGTACATATCTAAATGAGTGTCTCAGTCCCTATGTGGGTGTGTCATTCGATATTTAAGTAAGTATGTTGGTATATATCTGGCTCTCTTAGTTACTCTATGGGTCTTTAAATGTGTATGTAAGGGGTTTCATGAATTGTTTACTGGCTGTCTTCGTGAGGTTTGGGGGTAATTAACTGTGTGAACTCCCTCCATTACTATTGGATACATAATAGCTGTATTTGTGTATGACTGAATGTTTAAGTGCCTCTGTCACTGGGCGTATTAGTTACTCAATCCTTTTGTACATAGGTATGCTTGTTCCAGTATAGGTGAGAGACTGAATGTATAACTGGGCATATGGGTCTGCAGGTGCACATGTGGGTCACAGACACTTCAAATTACATGTCTTACCTCCTAAGCACATAGCACTCTGCACTACGGCCTACTTACAGCCTAACTTAGGTGTGATATATATTTAGTAGAAGGCAAGTTTAGAGCTTGCCAATAATTTTTAAATACCCACTCAACCTAGCAGTAAAACTGCACACAAAGGCTGTGCAATTGGAGGCGTGAGACATGTTTAAAGGGCAACAGGCCTGGATGAGTCACTTGCTTGTGCCTATATTTGTGTACATATCTAAGTGAGAATACCATTTCCTGTGTGCGTGTGTCACTGGATATGTAACTAACTGTGTCACTATATGACTTGCTGACTTGGAAACTACTGAGATCTCTAAATGTGTATGTAAGTAACTGTATGAATTGCTTACTAGCTCTGTTAGTCTCTCTTGGGGTGTATTACTGTGTGTCAACTGGCTCTGTTACTGCTTGATACATAACTACTGTGACAGTGTGTGAGGGAATGTGTAAGTGCCTCCGTCGTTGTCTGACTGGCTGTATGAGTTGCTAAACGGTTTTCTGAATAGGTATCTCAGTGAGTGCATAGATAGATGAGTGAATCTATAACTGGGTATATTGGTCTGTAAGTATGCTTCTAACTCACTAAAAGTTCAAACTACATGTTTTTCCTTTTAAACACATACCTTTCTGGCCTATTAGCTACCTATAGCTAACCTTAGGGGTGCTTTATATTTAATAAAAGGAAAACATAAGACTTTACAAGTTATTGTACATTACAATTCAACATAGCAGTGTAAACTGCAGACACCGGTTCTGGAGTAGGACACTTTACACAAACTTGAATTCCTTTCTTCTCTGTGTTGCACAATCAGACGTACAATACGTCTACTAGTATATAATCCACAGATACTAGTACAGCTACAGCACTCAACTACAGCCTTACAAATAAATTAAATATACAAATGTGAATAAGGTAATGAAACTATATCTAGCACAGAGCAATATACACTTAACCACTAATAAAGTTGTCAGTCAACTAATTCCACCTGCATGACTCAGTTCATAACTATATTTGTTAGTGACTATTTCATTGTCCAAACGCCTATATGTAAGCCTGGTTACATCAGTTACTGTTCAAATGGGTGACTACTTCCATGAGCACTACACTTAATATGTAATTGATTATTTCAGCTCCTTTTTAAGTATGTTACATGATTCCTAACTAATATTTAAACTTAATTTCATTTAACACATACTTATAACTCAGTATATATATATATATATATATATATATATATATATATATATATATATATATATATATATATATTCCAAACCAGGTTTTCTTTCCTCAAGAAAACACCAGGACACTCCAGAATGCTTGCTTAGTATATTTGCAGAAAATGCTCTCAGAGAAAGAAAGTAAAACTGGTTTGGAATTTAGTGGATTGCCGGAATCCTTCCAGGACCGCCGCAAGGATAAGCCCTACACTTCCGAACTGTTGCGTGATTATATATATATATATATATATTATTATTAAAATGCCCCATTATTAACATACCTGTGAATTGCTTTCTTGTTCTCAAAATTTAAACGCAGTTTTACTTGAAGTTTCTTATGAAAGAAAATGATAACTACCACTCTCACTAGAAAAGAACCAGTAATGGCAGTTTTTCCCTCACTTTTTCCAGTGATACTGATGCACTTAGCAAATCAAACTGTTCCCTTTATTTTTATCTTTTGTTGTTCCATTTTTCATTGGTCAGTTTTTTTATACCCTTTATTAGTCTCCTGATAAGAAGCCCAATCTAGATGTGTTTGTGGCTGAATTTGTGAATCCATGGGGAGTCTATTAATGCATTTGACATTCGACTACTATCATTTTTCAACTACATTTGGCATTCTCTGGTACTGTTAATTTAGGAAATTTAAATTTCACAATATGTGCTATCTTTAAAGTACTCTGCTTTGTAGGTTTAATGTACAGTGTATTCAAACCACTTTCCCCACACTGCTTTACCTAAGTTCCCATAGCAACTTCCTTTGAAACACTCTCCTGTACCAGTAAGCCAAACGTTCACACCACTTTCTAACAGGAGCATACCAGCTTCAAGGACAACTGTAGCAGGTGTGGTTGACTGTTTGGAAATGTAAGCATATCTACAATAGCATAAATTATCTTAAATTTTTCCAGAGTCAAACACAGATCTGCTTACTTTACCTATTAAATCACTACCTATTTTAGCTACCAAATTACACCATCCAATCAAAAATATCCTTTTTTTAAACCAGGTCCTGTCCGCCAGTTTAATGTGCCTTTCATTTTACGAACTGCCTCATTCAGCTGCAGCCTTCTCCTGTGTGCTAGTGCTCCTTGCCTTCCAAATGGTTAGTGTGGATTGTGGTTCACAGCTATTTCTTTTGGGCTAGAGAGTGGGGTAGAAAGAGTGGCATTGACAGGGACTTGGGTTTGCCTAATGTGGACATTACTTGGATTGGCCAGAGAGGGTTAAAGTGGCAGCAATTGCTTCCTTTGGTTGAAAGCATTGCAGATTGCCAACACCCAGACCTCTTAATTGTGCATTGTGGTGGCAACGACGTAGGCACTCTTGCTGGGGTAAGATTGGAAATCGTAACTAAAGATACATTTGGTCAATTAATTACATTTTTCCCTCACACTGTCTTGGTGTACTCTAACATTTGCTAAAGACAGAAATGGAAATTGTCAGACAAATTCGGCCCACAAATAAGCAAAGCCAGGAAACATGTTATATGCATTTCTCAGAGACCACAACATGGGCCCCATCTACAACACCAATTTACTCTTTGACATGGAGCATATACATAGAAGTGATGAAGTACATTTCTCAGAGAAAGGCAACAGGATACTCCTTAACAACTTGAAAGACTGCATCCTGTTTTATGTGTAGTTCTCATCTACACACAATACATCAAAGGCTGTTCTAAGAGCCACCCCATTACCAAACAATACATAATTTTCGTTTTAAACCCTTTTTTCAAAAAATATTTTTTCGGAGTCGCGGATCTATCGTGGATCCACAAAGCAAAAGCAAGCATTCGATGCACAACAACACCTCAAGATTTTTGACTCTCAGTTTGACTATGTGCATGTGGCAATGGCTCTGTGAGCACTATTGTATCTAAAAGTGTGTGTAAATGGGTGCATAAGTCTCTCAGTGGGTCTATGAGTACAAACGTCACTTTCTGAGTGGGTGTGTGAGTTGCTATATAAGTGTCTCAATGGTCTGTGAGTGGGTGCATCAGTGTCTGAGTGGATGTGGGAGCTGGTGGATGAGTCACTGAGCAAGACTGTGACTGGGTGCATGAGTCTCTGAGTGGGCATGTGAGTGGGTAAATAAGTGTCTGAGTGGGTACAAGAGTGTCTGAGTGGTTCTGTGAGTGGGTATGTAAAAGTCAGATTGGGTGTGTGACTGGGTGCTTGATCTCTGAGCTGATGAGGTGCATAAGTCTCTGAGTGGGTCTGGGAATGAGTGTATGCATGTCTGAGTAGGTCTGGGAGTGGGTGCGTGAACGTCTGAGTGGATCTCTCAATGGGTGCATGAGTGTCTGGGTGTGTGAGTGGGTACATGAGTGTGTGAGTGGGTCTGTGAGTGTGTGCATGAGTGTCTGACGGGTTTGTGAGTGGGTGCATAGGTGAATGCATCTGTGAGTGGGTGCGTGAGTGGGTCTTCGAGTGGCTGCATGAGCCTCTCAGGGGGTGAGTGAGTAGGTGCATGAGGGTCAGAGTTGGGTCTGAGAGTCTCCGAGTGGATCTTTGAGTGCATGCATTAGTGTGCGAATGAGTATGTGATTGTAAATTTATTTTTCAATTTTTTTCAGCAAGGTTTGCGACTCTGGCGCAACACTGCACGGGAGCTGCACTGAACATCACGAAGGGTCCACGACTCCAACCATGTAAAAAAAAAAAAAAATGTTTTGGGGCATTTTGATACTTATAAGGGGTCCCTCAGAGACCCTTACAATGCACTCATGGGGGCACGGTACCCATACCCTGACCCCTTCATGACTTTCTAACCTTTTTTTCCATCGCCCGGGACTGTGTCCCGCTTTATAAAATGGCAGCTGCAACTTTCTACATAGGTTGAGGCCAGCCAATCACAGCAAATCTCCGTGTAGGTGTCACAAAGGATCCGCGTCCTTATATATACAAATTTAGATTTCTTCTAATAAGTCTAAAACTACGGAATGGATTTACTCCAAATAACAAAAAGTATTCTTTCTGGACCAAGAGCTAACTTTCTGAAATATTTGTTGTAATTCCGTCCAGGGGTTCGGGCAGAAGTTGTGTCTACAATCTCTATGGGAATTAACATGGGAAACACTTTTTTTATACCCCCCTCTTTTCTCTGCTCTCACTTGACAGATCACCCCGAAACATTTCATGCACAACTAGAATCACTGGCAAACTTTTTGGGGGGAAATTTCATAAAGATTCATCAAGAGGCACCAAAGATATAGGCATGTCAAAAATAGCTTTTCCTATGGAAACTAGGTCCTAACTCTCTACTGGCTACCACCAGTAGGATGTATGTATGTATGTATATGCATGTATGTATGTATGTATATGCATGTATGTATATATATATATATATATATACATATATATATATATATTCACAGAAAAAAACAAATGTTACAGGTACGTTATAATTAGGCTGACATTTCACTTGCACAAAACCAGAGAAATTCAGCCGTTACAGTTAGCTGCGCTAACTATAACTCGCGCCCCCGCAATGCACTGCTTATGACTTCACATATTACATCACTTATGACATGGTCAGTGACATCACTGATTACATCACTGATGACATCTCAAATGACATCACTGATGACATCAGTGATGACATCAGTGATGACATCATCCAGTGACTGAGTGTTTTTTTAAAGTTTATGAGTGTTAAATATATATACCAAGGTTTATTGGTGAATCAGTGGGTGTATGAGTGACTGTATGGATGACTCAGTGGGTGCGTGACTGACTGTATAAGTGAGTGATTAGGTGTCTCAGTGAATGTATGGGTTGAGTGACTGGTTGTGTGAATGTGTGTATCTGTTTGTCAGTTGATCTCTAAGAGGGTATATGAGTGTGTTAGTGGGTATGTGAATGGCTATATGGGTGATTGGTTGTCTGACTACATCTATGGTTGTCTGGGTGTCTGTGTTTGTGGGTGAGGAGGTGTGTGACTGCCTGTATGGATCAGTGAGAGGGTAAAACAGTGGCTGTATGGGGTACTGTTGCATGTGTGAGAAGATGTATGGGTGAGTGAGTGTCTGTAAGGCTGTGTCGGTGATTGAGTGCATGTGGCAGTATGAGTGAGTAACTGAGTATGTGAAAGGCAGTATACGTGAGTGACAGGGTATATGAGTGACTGTATGTGTGAGTGAGTGAATGTGAGAGTGTCTATATGGATGAGTGCATGCTTCTGTCAGTGACTGTATAGCTGAGTGAGTATGTGTTACTATTTGTATGAGTAAGTAAGTGGGTGGGTGTGTAACTGTTTGGGTGAGTAAGTGGCTGTATGATTGACTGTATGGGTGAGTGTCTAGGTGTGTGAGTAGTTCTATGGGTGACTCACTCAGGGTGTGAGCACCTGTATGGCTATATGAGTGGATGTGTCAATGGCTGTATTAGTGAGTGAGTGGGTCTATGAGTGGCAGTACGGGTGAGCGAGTGAATGTGTGTATAGATCAATGAATCAGTGAGTGGGTGTGTAAGTACTGGTATGGCTCTGTGAATGGGTTTGTGAATGGTTATGTGGGAGTGGCAGTGGGTGTATAAAAGATTCTATAGGGGTGTGAGTGGGTGCATCAGAGATGCTGTGGATGATGTAATTACTGACCATGTCATGAGTGATGTAATATGTGAGGTCATAAGCAGTGCATTGTGGGGGCGCGAGTTATAGTTAGCTCAGCTAACTATAACGGCTGAATTTCTCTGGTTTTGTACAAGTGAAATGTCAGCCTAACTATAACGTCCCTGTAACGTTTGTTTTTTTCCGTGAATTTCTAAGGTTTTTTTTAAATGCTAATTTCTAACTATATCGTCCCTTAAACCTGTGTTTTTTTCAGTGAGTTTCTAAGGTTTTTTTAAATGCTAGTTTCTAACTATAACGTCCCTGAAACCTGTGGTTTTTTCAGTGAATTTCTATGGTTTTTTAACTAGCAGTCGCGTTTGCAAAGTGGTGGAGAAAGGGGGCTGGGCCTCCAACCAGCGCTCAGGAATCCTGCTGTGTAGGACTTACAGGAGGTACCAGGAGGGCTTCTTGGCCCCCAAGGTCCCTCAGGAGTAAAGTGGACTTCATCCCCCCAACCAGTAGTACGCCAGGAGGTGCTTTTGCAGAGTGGTGGTGAAAGGGGGGCCTGGCCTCCGAAGACCGCTTAGCAATCCCACTGTGTGGGACTTACTGGAAGTAACAGGAGGGGTAGTTGGCCCCCAATGATGTCCTTGGGCGCCAACTACCCCTCCTATTACCTCCAGTAAATCCCACACAGCAGGTTTGCTGAGTTCTGATAGCAGGCCACGTCCCCTTTGTCCACCACTCTGCAAATGCGCCTCCTGGCGCGCTCTTGGTTGGGGGATGAAGTCCCCTTCGCTGCTGCAGGTCCTTAGGGGCCAACTAGCCTACCTATTACCTCCAGTAAGCCCCACACAGTGGAATTGCTGAGAGGTGGTCACAGGCCACGCCCCCTTTCTCCACCACTCTGCAAACGCACCTCCTGGTGCACTGCTGCTTGGGGGATGAAGTCCACTTTAGTCCTGAGGTCCTCAGGACACAAGGGGACCTCATTGCCCAACCAGCAGTGCACCAAGAGGCGTGTTTGCAGAGTGGGATAAAAAGGGGTGTGGCCTCTGACCACCTCTCAGCAATCCCACTGTGTGGGGCTTACTGGAGGTAACAGGTGTGCTAGTTGGCTCCTAAGCATCGAAGGAGACTTCATCCCCCAACCAAGAGCACGCCAGGAGGTCCGTTTGCAGAGTAGTGTAGAAAGGGGGGGGGCCCCCGGCGTGTTGCCGGCTTCTTTTTTTTTGTATTTTAGGAAGGGGCCTGACCCATTATTTTTAAATTAAATTAAAAAGGGAGGGGGGCCCCTCTTGAGGCCAATTTCAGCCCCAGGGACCCCATACTCCGGGGCTAGGACTATGTTTATATTTTAATTCATAAGGGGAGGGGACCGTGCGGCACCCTCCCCAAGAAGATTTTGGACCCGGGACCCCATCACCCATCAATTAAAAAAAAAAAAATTTAAGGGATGGGGGCCTGAGCGGGCTCCCACCCCCAGGCCATTTTTGGCCCCAGGGACCCCTACCCCTGGGGTTTGTCCATTTCTTTAAAAAAAAAAACTTTATTTTAAGGGACAGGGGCCGCACATCCCCTTTACCCGGGCCTTTTTCAGCCCCGGGGACCCCATACCCCGGGCTTGGCCAACTCCTTGGGGACCGCGGGGGGAGCCTCAGGGCCCCTGCAGACCCTGCCGGCTCCCCACCTCCTGCGGGAGCCAGCATTGCTTTTGGGCAGAGGGAGCTGCAAACATGCAGCTCCACCTGCCCAAAAGCAATTCTGCTTCGCTTCATGGAAGCGAGCGCATTTTCATGAAGCGAAGCAGAGTTTGCTATGGCATGGCGGGAGCAGTGGTTCCGCAATGGCATAGCAAACTGCAATGTCCCGGGGGTGGGCACCCAGGACATTGCTGAAGCCGGCCCTGGGGGGTGGCGGTCCCCAGGGCCATTTACGGCTCCAGGAGGGGGGCCACACGGCCCCATTCCCATCTTTCAAATAGCCCCAGGGAGGTGGTGGTCCCCGGGGCTGCATGGGGGGCTGGAGCACCCCCATGCATTACGGTACAATTAGCCGCGGGGAGGTGGCAGTCCCCGGGGCTGCATGGGGAGGGCTGGAGCCCCCCATGCTCTTTTGTACATTTAGCCCCAGGGAGGTGGCGGTCCCTGGGGCTGTGGGTGGGCCGTGTGCCCCCCGCATTTCCAAAAATTAGCCCCGGGGAGGTGGCAGTCCCATCATTATTTTTGATTGCCCCTGGGACCTGGCCCACCCAGGGGCCTAAAGGAAACGAAGCAGGGGAGTCCGCTCTTCGTTTTTTTTTTTTTTTTCAGCCCGATTCGTGGATCCACCGCCAATCCCACCAAAATGTTTGGTTTTTTTAATGTTTTTGGGCCCTAGGGGTCCTTGTGGGACCCCTGAACAGGCCTAGGGGGTCAGGGTATTTCTACCCTGCCCCCTTTTCTTGTTTTTACATTTTTTTTAACCTTGTTTCTTGTGACTTAGTTCAGCCGAGTCACAAGATGGCTGCCAACACTTCATGGTTTGAAGTGTTGGCAGCCAATCAGATTGCAGGCATGAGATCGGGAGGGTTCGCGGATCCTCTGCGTCCCCAGTTGTATATCTGAGAAATGTTTAAATTTCTCTGGAACTACTGAACAGATTTACACCATTTAACAAAAAGAGTGGACTCTGGACCAAGAGCTACCTTTCTGCCAAATTTGGTGTAATTCCGTTTAGCGGTTCGGGCTGTAGCTACGTCAACAGTTTCCTATGAAAATTAACATGGAGAAAACCTGTTTTGGGACCCCCCCTTTTTCTCGGCCCCTGCTTGACGAATCACCCTGAAACTTTCAACACAGCAGCTGACCTGAACACCCCATTAGTTTTGGAAATTTCACTAAGATTCGTCAAACGACGCCAAAGATATTGGCAAATCGAAAAACGCTTTCCCTGTGGAAACTAGGTCCTAACTATATCTACCTACTGGCAGTAGGTAATATGTATATGTATGTGTATGTGTATGTGTATATATATATATATATATATATATATATATATATTCACTGAAAAAACCATAGGTTTCAGGCACGTTATAGTTAGAAATTAGCATTTAAAAAAACCTTAGAAATTCACTGAAAAAACCATAGGTTTTAGGGAAAGTTATAGTTAGTTGGACATTGCACTCGTACAAAACCCGTGAAATTCCCCCGTTATAGTTAGTTCAGCTAACTATAACTCGCGCCCCCGCAATGCACTGCTGATGACGTCACATATTACATCACTCATGACATGGTCAGTGACATCACTGATGACATCACTGATGACATCTCAAATGACATCACTGATGACATCACTGATGACATCATCCAGTGACTGTGTTTCTGTAAAGTTTAAATATGTTTAATATATATAGGGAAAGGCGTATTGAAGAATGAGTGGGTGTATAAGTGTCTGGATGGATGATTTAGTAGGTGCGTGACTGACTCTATAAGTGAGTGATTAAACGTATCTTACTGAATGCATGGGTTAGTGACTAAACTGTGTGAATGTCTGTATCCGTCTGTCTGTTGGTGTGTAAGCGGCTGCATGGGTTTGCGAATAGCTACATGAGTGTCTACATGGGTTATTGATTGGTTGTCTGAGTACCTGTATGGGTGCCTGAGTGTTTGTGTGGGTGGGGTGTGTGTGACTCTGTGCATAGATGTGTGAGTGGGTGATTCACTGGGTGCATGGTTTCAAGAGTGCATCTGTGATGGACTGTATGGGTGGGTGAGTGTGTGTATGGGTGTGTTAGTGAGTGAATGTATATCTCAGTGGTACATGTGTGAGTAACTACATATGTGAAAGGCAGTATATATGTGTGTTGGAGTATATAAATGGCTATAAGTGAGAGTGTGTGATTGTGAAAGTGGCTGTATGGATGAGTGTGTACTTGTATCAGTGATTGTATAAGAGCGTAAGAATGTGCTAGTATTTGTATGAGTAAGTGAGCTGGTGTGTGTATAACTGTATAGGTGAGTAAATGGCAGTGTGATTAATTATTTGCATGACTGACTAGGTGTGTGAGTACCTCTATGGATGAGTGGCGGTGTGTGAGTGTCTATGTAGGTGTATGAGTGCATATGATAGTCCTGTACTGAGTGACTAAGTATGAGTGACTGTACAGGTGAGTGAGTAGATGTGTGTGTGTAGACCTAAGAATCAGTGAGTGGGTATGTAGTTATTGGTATTGGAGTGTGTATGGTTTTGAGAATGGCAGTCTGTAATTTAGAGTGGGTGTATCAAAAGTTATATTAGGGTGTGAGAAGATGCATCAAATTATCACATGGATGATGTCATCAGTGATGTCATCAGTGATGTCATTTAAGATGTCATCAGTGATGTCATCAGTGATGTCACTGACCATGTCATGAGTGATGTAATATGTGACGTCATAAGCAGTGCATTGCGAGGCGCGAGTTATAGTTAGCTGAACTAACTATAACGGGGAATTTCACGGGTTTTGTACGAGTGCAATGTCCAACTAACTATAACTTTCCCTAAAACCTATGGTTTTTTCAGTGAATTTCTAAGGTTTTCTAAATGCTAATTTCTAACTATAACGTGCCTGAAACCTATGGTTTTTTCAGTGAATTTCAAAGGTTTTTTAAATGCTAATTTCTAACTATAACGTGCCTGAAACCTATGGTTTTTTCAGTGAATTTCAAAGGTTTTTTAAATGCTAGTTTCTAACTATGCCTACAGAGGTAGGACATGTGAAGAAAGAACAAAAAACGCACAGAAAGAAGCAAAAGAAATGCAGAAAGTAGCAACAGAAGTCCACAAAGACGAAGAAAAGTGCAGGAAGAAGCAAAAGATGTGCAGAAAGAACCAACAGAGGAGCAGAAAGAGGACTTGTTGCAAAATCATCCTGTGCCCACAACTTTTTCAGACGGGTACTGGTGGTAACTGACTCTGACTAACCAGAGCCAGTGCTATGCTAAAAGACACTTAGAATACAGTGAAAACACCTACATACACTAGGGAACACTATGCGTTGGGGTACCCCTGTGATTAGCATGACCTCCTCTGTAAGTCCCTAGTACATAATAGGGCAGGGGGATTAAAACTACCTCTTAAAACGCGCTACGGGGCGCGTTTGCACAGTGGTGAAGGGAGGGGGGGCCTGAGGTGACATGTGTGCAAACGCGCCCCGTGGCGCGTTTTAAGTTGCGGGATTAAGTCCCCTTGAATCCTGAGGGTACCTGGGGCCCAACTAGCCCACCAGGTACCTACAGTTAGGACCACAGAGCTGAGTTGCAGAGAGGCGTTCCGAGGCCACACACCTTTTTTCACCTCTCTGCAACGCAACTCTGTTGTGCTTACTGAAGGTACCTTGTGGGCTAGTTGGCCCCCAGGGTCCCTCAGGATTCAAGGGGAATTAATTCCCCAACTTAAAACACATCACAGGGCGTGTTTGTGCACATGTCACCTGAGGCCCCGCCCCCTCCCTTCACCACTGTGCAAACACGCCCCGTGGCGCATTTTAAGTTGGGGGATTAGGTCACCTTGAATCCTGAGGGTCCCTGGGGCCCAACTAGCCCACCAGGTACTTCCAGTAAGCGCCACAGGCCTGCGTTGCATAGAGGTGGTCCGAGGCCATGCCCCTTTTTACACCTCTCTGCAACACAGCTCTGTGGCGCTTACTGGAGGTACCTGGTAGACTAGTTGGACCCCAGGGACCCTCAGGATTCAAGGGGACTTAATCCCCCAACTTAAAACACGCCACAGGGCATGTTTGCACACATGTTACCTCAGGCCCCGCCCCCTCCCTTCACCACTGTGCAAACGTGCCCCGTGGCGCTTTTAAGTTGGGGGATTAACTCCCCTTGAATCCTGAGGGTCCCTGGGGTGCAACTAGCCCACCAGCTACCTCCATTAAGCGCCACAGAGCTGCGTTGCAGAGAGGTGTAAAAAGGGGCGTGGCCTCAGAACACCTCTCTGCAACACAGCCACCTGGCGCATACTGGAGGTTCCTGGTGGGCTAGTTGGCCCCCAGGGACCCCCAGTATTCAAGGGGAATTCGTTCTGCATCTGTAAACGCGCCAGGGGGCGCGTTTGCAGAGTGCTGCAAGGAGGGGGCGTGGCCTCCGGCGCGATGCCGGTCTTTTATTTATTTATTTTTTTAAGAAGGGGGGCTGTGTGGCCCCCCTTCTTTTTCTAATTTATTGGCCCTGGGGACCCCATCCCCCAGGGCCTGCCCCCATTTTTTAAAAATAAAATTTGGAAGGGGGCTGAGTGGCCCCCTTCCCGAGGCCTTAATCGGCCCCGGGGACCCCATCCCCTGGGGCATGGCCTTTTTTTTTTGCATTTAAATGTTTTGGAGGGGGCTGCGTTGCCCCCCTCCCGGGCCACTTGTAGCCCCGGGGACCCCATCCCCCGGGGCTGGCCCTCTCCGTTGGGGACCGAGGGGGGGTCCCCAATCCCGCCACGGTCCCGCCGGCTCCCCGCGTCCTGCGGGAGCCGGCATTGCTTTCCACACAGGGAACTGCTTAGATGCAGCTCCCCGTGTGGAAAAGCAATTGCTTTGAATTTTGGAAGAGAGAGCAGGTTTCCTGCTCTCTCTTCCAAAATTCAAAGCAAGTTTGCTATGACAGGACGGGAGCCGCGAGGCTCCCGCCCTGTCATAGCAAACAGCAGTGTCCCGGGGGTGGGCACCCGGGACACTGCAGGAGCTGGCCCTGGGGGGCGGTGGTCCCCAGGGCCATCACAGGCTCAAGGAGGGGGGACGCGCGGCCCCCCTTCCAACATGTGCAAAGCCCCGGGGAGGTGGTGGTCCCCGGGGCTCGGGGGTCCGTTACGGACCCCCAAATTGACATTTTAAGTGCCTCGAGCCCCACACACAGGTAATTTAATTTTAAAAAGAAGCCCCGGGGGTGGCGGTCTCCGGGGCTGCGGGAGGGTTGAGTGCCCTCCCGCATGATTTAAAATTCAAAGCCCCGGGGGTGGCGGTCCCTGGGGCTTGGGGGGCCTTAGAGGCCCCCAAACCATTTTTATTAACCCCGCATGCCCCGGGACTTGGCCCACCCGGGGCCAAATAACAACAAAGCGCGGAAGCCCGCGCTTCATTTTTTTTTTTCAAAGCGGGATCCGCGCATCCTAAGCGCATCCCGCCGATTTAAAAAAAAAAATGCTTTTTTTGGCCCTGGGGGTCCTTGTGGGACCCCCTGAGCAGGCCTAGGGGGTCAGGGTGTTTCTACCCTGCCCCCTTTTTGCGTTTTGCGCGTTAGTTTTTCTCTTTTCTTGTGTCTCGGTTCTATTGAGGCACAAGATGGCTGCCAACACTTCCTGGTTTGGAGTGTTGACAGCCAATTAGCATACAGCTCGTGATCGGGAGGGTGCGCGGATCCTCCGCTGCCATAGATATATATGTGGTTTTACTTTTGATTTTCTCAGCAACTACTGAACGGATTTACACCATTTAACAAAAAGGGTTCTTTCTGAACCAAGAACTACCTCTTTGCCAAATTTGGTGTAATTCCATTCAGCAGTTCGGGCTGTAGCCGTGTCTAAAATTTCCTATGGGAATTAACATGGAGAAAACACGCTTTGGGACCCCCTTTTTCTCGGCCCCCGCTTGCCGAATCACCCCGAAACTTTCAAGACAGGAGCGGACCGGAGCGCCCCACGAGTTTTGAAAATTTCGCGAAGATTTGTCAACCGGCGCCAAAGTTATTGGAAATAGAATGTTGTTAATTTCCTATGGAAAATAGGTCCTAACTATAACTATCTACTGGCGACCGCTCCGGGGACCACCACCTCCCTGGGGCTTTGCAGATGGTGGGAGGGGGGCTCCTGGAGCCCTCCATGGCCCTGGGGACCACCAGGGCCGGCTCCTGCAGTGTCCCGGGGTGCCTACCCCCGGGACACTGTAGTTTGCAATGACAGGACGGAGCCTCGCGGCTCCCGTCCTGTCATTGCAAACTGCTTTGAATTTTGGAAGAGAGAGCAGGAAACCTGCTCTCTCTTCCAAAATTCAAGCACATTGCTTTTCCACACGGGAGCTGCATGTTAGCAGCTCCCATGTGGAAAGCAATGCCGGCTCCCGCAGGAGGCGGGGAGCCGGCAGGGTCCGTGGGGGAGTTGGGGTCCCCCACGGACCCCAAAGGATAGGGCCAGCCCTGGGGGACGGGGTCCCCGGGGCAAGTAGTGGCCCGGGAGGGGCCACGCTGCCCCCTCCCCAAATGTTATTTAAAAAAAAAAACAAAGGCCAGCCCCGGGGGATGGGGTCCCGGGGCCATAAGTAGCCTGAGGGGGGCAACGCAGCCCCCTCCATAAGTTTTTTTTTTTTTAAAAGAAGGCCATGCCCCGGGGGATGGGGTCCCCGAGGCCGATTAAGGCCTGGGGAAAGGGGCCACGCGGCCCCCTTCCAAAAATTTTTTTTTTTTTTAAACAAAATATTAGGGGGCAGGCCCTGGGGGATGGGGTCCCCAGGGCCAAAAATTTAGAAAAAGAAGGGGGGCCACACAGCCCCCCTTCTTAAAAAACAAA
Organism: Calotriton arnoldi; assembly: GCA_963921515.1. Taxonomy (NCBI): domain Eukaryota; kingdom Metazoa; phylum Chordata; class Amphibia; order Caudata; family Salamandridae; genus Calotriton; species Calotriton arnoldi. The sequence goes on along the minus strand of CAWUFW010015165.1, from coordinate 4,275 downwards.
TAAACAAAAATACCGGCATCGCGCCGGAGGCCACGCCCTCCTTGGAGCACTCTGCAAATGCACCCCTGGCGCGTTTGCAGATGGGGAACGAATTCCCCTTGAATACTGGGGGTCCCTGGGGCCAACTAGCCCACCAGGAACCTCCAGTATGTGCCAGGGGCTGCGTTGCAGAGAGGTGTACAGAGGCCATGCCCTTTTACACCTCTCTGCAACGCAGCTCTGTGGCACTTTTGGAGGTACATGGTGGGCTAGTTGGACTCCAGGGACCCTCAGGATTCAAGGGGACTTAATCCCCCAACTTAAAACGCGCCACGGGGCGCGTTTGCACAGTGGTGAAGGGAGGGGCGGGGCTTCAGGTGACATGTGTGCAAACAGGCCCCGTGGCGCGTTTTAAGATGGGGAATTAAATCCCCTTCAATCCTGAGGGTCCCTGGGGCCAACTAGCCCACCAGGTACGTCCAGAAAGTGCCACAGAGCTGCAGTGCAGAGAGGTGCAAAAGGGGCGTGGCCTCTGAACACCTCTCTGCAACGCAGCTCCTGGCGCATACTGGAGGTACAGGGTGGGCTACTTGGACCCCAGGGACCCTCATGATTCAAGGGGACTTAATCCCCAACTTAAAACGCGCCACGGGGCGCGTTTGCACAGATGTCACCTAAGGCCCCGCCCCCTCCCTTCACCATTGTGCAAATATTCCTCTAAAATCAGCCGAAAGACGAATTCTGATTTACTCACCTGTTATCAGGAGAGAACCCAGTGCTGCATCTTTTAGCCCAGCACTGACCTTGAAAAGTAATTCTAACCGTACTTACCAGTAACTTGAATTTCCTTCCATAGGCTAACATTGACTGGTTTCACTTGGAAATTCTTCTAACTGTGGAGTTTTGGAACTTTATAATATTCCTCTGAAATCAGCCGAACGACGAATTCCGATTTACTCACCTGTTATCAGGAGAGAACCCAGTGCTGCATCTTTTAGCCCAGCACTGACCTTGAAAAGTAATTCTAACTGTACTTACCAGTAACTTGAATTTCCTTCCATAGGCAAACATTGACTGGTTTCACTTGGAAATTCTTCTAAGTGTGGAGTTTTGGAACTTTATAATATTCCTCTAAAATCAGCCGAACGACGAATTCCGATTTACTCACCTGTTATCAGGAGAGAACCCAGTGCTGCATCTTTTAGCCCAGCACTGACCTTGAAAAGTAATTCTAACCGTACTTACCAGTAACTTGAATTTCCTTCCATAGGAATCCATTGTCTGGTTTTCAGCAGAAAAGTTTGTGTCGATTTTCACAAACTACAAATATTCCTTAAAAATCGCCTGTATGACTTAAACGCATTCTTTCAACTGTTTACAGGAGATGCACCAGTGCTGGATCCAGGATCCACCACTGAGTGAGAAAAAGTCACGATAACACTACTTACCTGCTAAGTGAATTTCCTCCCATAGGATAACATTGGTGATTCTATGTGAAAAAGTTTCTAAGTGTCAACTTTTAAAATAGAATAATATTCCTTAAAAATCACTACTGTAACCAAAACGCTTTTACTCAACTGTTTACAGGAGATGTCCCAGGACTGAATCTAGGATCCAGTCCTGTGGTTAGAAAAGTAATCCATAAAGTAACTAATTGCATTTAACTAGAAATTCACATTGAGCTCAATGTTGCATTGTGTTTGAAATTGTGTTGCCCATTGCAACAACTGTAACTACTGTACTTAAAAGTCTATTGCCTATTTGCAAAGTATTTAAACTAAAGTAATTCATTCTGA